>CM042545.1:7914706-8252206 GCA_023630585.1 Cranoglanis bouderius
TGTGTGTGTGTGTGTGTGTGTGTGTGTGCTGTATGTGCACTAATAGACATGCCTCCCAAGCTGCCGGATGTCTTCGTTTTTATTTTGATTGTATCACTCCTTAAACCTTAGTTTCAGTTTTACAGGTAAATCCAGTGCCAACACATTTTCAAACATATCTAGATAGGGGAACCATATGCCTGTTGGGCATAAAGAACATTAAGTGTTTTTTCTGCTCAGGTTGGCGTGTGTAAATGTCACGCTCAGTGTAAGCCATTATGCCATGCTTGTACTATACTTTGAAAAGGTCACAGAAGCCCTGTGGGAAGAAATGGGTGCAACTGGTGAATGTGTACCAGCAGAGTAAATTGTGGCTTGCATGGTGCACCAGCGTGGTGTCACACTTGTAAATTTACTCACATAACTCAATTTGTATAAAATGAAACATAGGTTAAGTTTAGGATTAAGGGCTGTGTCAGTGTTCAGACATTGTCTTAACAACATATGAAATCCAACCACATCATCTCGCTTGTTTGAATGTTCAAGCAATTAATGATTTAGTGAGATTCATATCTGATACCTGATTGTGTGCATTGAGTGTGTGGGCTTGTCTCAAGGTATATTGACTTACTGTGCTATCTTCAGTTGCAGTAGCAGTGATTTGCATGAAAATATTAATGGATATGTTTTAGGCACCACTGTGGTGCAGCGGGTAGCGTTGCATTGCCACGTCACAGCTCCATGATATCCGTTACAGTCCTGAGCTCCGGTTACTGTCTATGTGAAGTTTTTATGCACGTTCTCCTCGTGTCCAGGTGGGTTTCCTCCTGGTTCTGTGCTTTTCTGCCACTCCCAAAAAACATGCCAGTAGGTGGATTGGATATGATAAATTGCCCCTACGTGTGTGTGTGTGTGTGTGTGTGTGTGTGTGTGTGTGTGTGTGTGTGTGTGTGTGTGTGTGTGTGTGTGTGTGTGTGTGTGTGTGTGTGTGTGTGTGTGTGTGTGTGTGTGTGTGTGTGAGAGATCCACCACAACCATTAAAATGAGTCAGTAATTAGATATAGTTTATGATTATGAGGGAAATAACATTTCCCTTATTATGTAACCACCTAGGAGAAATGCCTTCCACATTTTCAACAAGCATTGATGCAACCGAAGAATTTTTTTTTTAGTAACTTTTAAAGTCGCACTGCATGCTTTACCTCACTTGTGTTTTAAACTGCCTTTTATTTGAATATTAGTTTTGTGTTTTTTGTTCGTACAATTTGTAGTAGCATGGCAAAAAATATCCACACTGAAATTCTTACCAAATGAAAATATCTTGAATATAGTCAAATTGATCTAGTATTCACTATAACTATTTTATATTTTTACTCATTTTAAGCTTTATATTTTTAAAATTCTATTGGCAAATAAATTTGCTTCTTTCTATAATTTTTCCTAGACTTTTTTCAGGCTTGAAATCATTAAAATAAAGTCTAGAAATAGGGTTAATAATCATAGATTTGGTTTATGGTAATCTTACAGTAGGAAATACTAGATAAATATGACCATATTCAATATATTTTCACTTGCTAAGATGACACTTTCTGCAGTGCAACTGAGAAACTATTTTGTTGATAAAGTGGAACTAAATTCCCAGAGTCATTCCTCAGCAATGGATTCATTTTTATAACATATTTTCTTATGTTTTTGTAATTAAAATATTACTTTTTTTTTTTCTTTTTTTTTGCATTACAGGATTCAGGATCAATATGAACAGTGTTTGGGTTTTTGCACTGCAAATGTTTATTGCATCTTAGCCAGCCACATGTCCTTCACCAAGGCTGCTGTCCTTGACTCACACATACCATTCACACTCACAAGCAGCCACACACACAAATCCCACTGATGTGTTTCCCTAAATGCTGACCAGGCAATTTATTGACGGGCCTTGGCCTAAACTAATAACCTAAACCAAACAATAGAGTGTAGATTGATTTAAGTCATGGTAATTTTGTTTCAGATTATTAAAGATAAATTAGGATCAGTCATTGGACCTCACATGTTCATGCTCACAGTTCACTCGGGTCATGATAAATTCAATTATAGAAGCTGTCATATATAAGTAAAGTTAGTTATTTGAGATCAGTGCCTCTCCTTTCAAATTCACACTAAATTGCTGGTGTAGACTGCAGGATGCAGAGCAGGGGGATCATTTTTACATCCTGTCGAAGGAAGATAATATCTCAAAGCTTTTAAAAATTAATGTAACATCATCCTGCATTATATTTATATTTAATTCATATTCAAATACCAGTTATAATAAACAGAAATGAATATCTACTGTATTTAAATTATATTTGGATAGTTTGTGTATATTTTGTAAATTGTAAATATTTGGTTTTTTATATATATATATATATATATATATATATATATATATATATATATATATATATATATATATATATATATATATATATAGAGAGAGAGAGAGAGAGAGAGAGAGAGAGAGAGAGAGAGATAACAAAATAAGCCTGACATAAACGCTATAGGTGAGTGACAAGAAATGCAACTATGTGTGCCACCGATGAGAAACAGAAATCATAAATGGGCTAAAAATCATGTAGGAAATGGAACAAATAAATATGAGCACTGGAAAAGGTAAAAAGGATGACTTGAGGAGGAGAAGGGAGGAGAAGGTGCAGACAGAGCCCAGGAGCAGCAGTGAGGGAGCCTCTGGGGACATAGCCCTGTTCTGACAGGCTAATTGAGTTCTGTATGGCGGCGACAGACTTGAGCCTGTCAGTCTTCTGAAGGCCCATTTGCTGCATTTAGCAGGCTGTGTCCTGAATACTGATGCAATAATGACAGAGGCAAGCCTCCAAGCATAGACCTCACAGAGCACGGCAATCAGCTCGCCACCTGGTGTCATAGCACTCATATGCTTTCTCTCTCTCTCTCTCTCTCTCTCTCTCTCTCTCTCTCTCTCTCTCTCTCTATTTGTAATTGAACCGCTAAATGTCACATGAACATGATGTTCTCTTAAATAATAACATGTCTATATAATTTAATGAATAATAAGGAACATTTCATTCTAGATTTATTTAATGGATTTGCCTAACTGTTGCCTGTCTTTCCTTCTGATATTCTCAGATCTCTCTTATTTCCTCCCTCCTTCCGTTCTTCTTCTTCTCTCTCAAATGCAGTTGGCAGGGAGGATGGAATTAATTATTAATCATGGATTAAATCAGAAATATATTAACATGCAGTGCCCTCCACTAATATTGGCACCCTTGGTAAATATGAGCAAAGAAGGCTGTGAAAAATCGTCTTTATTGTTTTTAACCTTTTGATCTTTTGTTCAAAAAATGGATATCAAACAATTGCAAACAAAACACAAGTTTATCCAAAGGAAAAAAAAAAATTGTTAAATATATACCTATAAACCTATGAATTAATATGAGAAAAATATATTTGAAGTATATTCCCATTGATATTTTACTTTTTTTTTTAGTACACCTGGGTGACTAGGAACAGGAAATTGTTCGACCATGACTTCCTGTTCCACAGGGGTATAAATATGAGGTAACACATAGACCAAATTCCCATAGTCATTCATAACAATGGGTAAGACCAAGGAATATAGCTGTGATGTGCAGCAAAAGGTTGTTGAGCTTCACAAAATGGGAAGTGGCTATAAGAAAACAGCACAAGCATTGAAAATGCCCATTTCCACCATCAGGGCAATAATTAAGAAGTTCCAGTCAGCTGGAAATGTTATGAATCAACCTGGAATTGGACGTGTGTCTATATTGTCTCAATGCACTGTGAAGAGGATGGTTCAAGTGGCCTAAAATCTCCAAGGATCACAGCTGGAGAATTACAGAAGTTAGTTGCGTCTTGGGGTCAGAAAGGCCCCAAAACTACAATCCGAAGTCACCTACATCTCCACAAGCTGTTTGGAAGGGTTTCAAGAAAAAAGCCTCTACTCTCATACAAAACAAACTCAAGTTCTTCAGTTTGCCAGACACTACTGGAACTTCAAATGGGATCGGGTTCTATGGTCAGATGAAACCAAAATAGAGCTTTTTGGCAATAAACACCAGAGGTGGTTTTGGCGCACACAGAGAGGTAGACATATGGAAAAGTACCTCATGCCCACGGTTAAATATGGTGGTGGCTCTTTAATGTTTTGTGGCTGTTTTTTCTGCCAGAGGACCTGGATATTTTGTTAGGATACATGGCATCATGGACTCTATCAAATATCAACAGATATTAAATGAAAACCTGACTGCCTCTGCCAGAAAGCTTCAAATGGGCCCTGGTTGGATCTTCCAGCAGGACAATGATCCAAAACATACATCAGAATCAACACAAAAATGGTTTACTGACCACAAAATCAAGGTCCTGCTATGACCATCCCAGTCCCCTGACTTGAAACCCATAGGAAATCTGTGGGGTGAACTGAAGAGGAGAGTCCACCAGCGTGGACCTCAAAATTTGAAGGATCTGGAGAGATTCAGTATGGAGGAATGATCTCAGATCCCTTGCCATGTATTCTCCAACCTCATCAGGAATTATAGGAGGAGACTCAGAGCTGTTATCTTGGCAAAGGGAGGTAGCACAAAGTATTGACTAAAAGGGTGCCAATAATTGTTGCACACCTATATTTAACAAAGTTTTTTGATAAACCTGTGTCGTGTTTGCAATTGTTTGATATCCATGAGAGCAGAGTATTTTTGTGATTTTTAATTTTTTTAACAAAAGATCAAAAGGTTAAACAATAAAGATTTTTCTTTATTTTTTTCTTTTGAAGAATTTTTCACAGCCTTCCTTGCTCATATTTACCAAGGGCCAATATTAGTGGAGGGCACTGTATATTAAATATACATTAATATATATTAAAAGGAATACTTTGCTAGAAAAAAGTCTAATACATACAGTTTGGTTACTGTGTTGTGTGTTTGGCTTTGTCACAAGTTCTTCTTTGCACTCCTGAGAGAAGTATTTGCATCTATGAAAATGTTGCAATTTGTGACTAGGCATTTCAGAGGTTGCTATTGGCTGTGTTCTCATTGCATGGGAAGGACTATAGGGTCCCTTTCTTCACTGTCGCTATGCAACCTACCAGCCCTTGGGAAACTGTGGTCATGCGGTTTCACTCACATTAATCTGATTGGTGGCTGCCATTCACTTGAAGAAACATAAGACTGCTCTGGGTGTGCTTATGACTAAACTGAGTCAAAAATATGAGAGACAATGTGATCAACATTCCAGAAATTGTCATTTTAACAGGAATAGTATTCAGGGTTTTCAATCGAAATAATCAGAAGTAAGAATTACAGGACTAAAATGTAAAATCTATATATACAGACAGCTGAATTAATGGATTATTGATTTGTGTCATGGGGAAAAGAACATCTTTTATTCAGAAGCTAACATTTGTCTTGCTGTGCTGCCAGACAGAGTCAGAATAAGGAACAAGGCCTTCACAGCATGATCACAGAATTCGCTCATCAATCTTCTTCTGCACAAACGGACCATTCATTAGCAGATGATGAAGGCGGGGCAGGGCTTTTCATAAGGCTGTAATGATTTAACCTGGACTTTCAAATGCCTCTTTGATTAAAAAACCTATTTTGTCATGTTTCTTTACTGGAAGAAAAATATCTTCTTTACAGCATACTATATAGCTCCTGACAAGTAGTTCATTGAAATGAAATCTGAACAAAGACTAGAGCTGGAAGTCATTGTAGTTATGGGAGTTGCTAAGCGAGGCCTGTGTTGTAGAAACAGCCTAGTTTCAGCTGTTGTACTTTCATTATGTCTGATGTTCTTTCTCTTTCCCAATCTTACCACTCATTATATTTATAAATCCCAAATATAATGCAGAGCTCTAAGGAACCGCAGGTCCTTCCTGCCACTACACAGGTATGCTGTGAGTAGAGAGTGTGTACAGTAGGCTGGTGTTGGGAGAAGCTGACTTGCTTTGAGAATTTTCTATTCATTCTTTAAGATAGCTGGATTGTAAAGTTGTTTCTAGCTCAGCAGTTAATTTCTACATCGAGAAGGCAAACACAGTGGTGAATGTTTGCCAGGGCTGGGCTGTTTTTAGTTACAGGGAATTCTCTGTGTTGCCATATAACATCATAAAACACAAGTGAATGTTGTTCCTTGTAACTAAGACTGAATTTGACAAAAGGTTTGAAACTTACTAGAGGACTAAATATATAACTGGATTTGCTATAAAGGTGGACTATGTTTGAATAGTCACTGAATATGTTTTACAGGCCCTTCACGAGAGCTGTAAGTATGAGTGAAGCTGGGGAAAAAAATACTTTTATTCAAAATGTAAAATGGTTTTACATGATTAGCTCAATTATTGTATGCTAACAAAGCTGTGTACAAGTGGTTATATTTGTATGGTCATACTCTATAAATGTACAGTACTATTTTTTAGTGCAAACTTTGTTATAGATTTTTAAATTTATAACAATTACATTATCAAGTCAGTTCAAAAAACATGTTAGGTTCCCAAACATTAGTTTTCTAGCACAAAATTAAATGTTACAGAAAAATGTTTGTATGTCATTAAAGAAAGCAGCATATTATGTAAGAAACCAAAAAACACAATGAAGCCTGTTGGGTTTTGCTGCAAAAAATAAGAAGCAAGTGCGAAAGTCAAAGTCTCCAGAAGAACTGTGGCTGGTTCTGCAAGATGCTCAATAAAACTTACCAGCTAAATTCCTTATAAAACTGCACTAATTGTACCAGAGACTACTACTTTAATTTTAGTTTCTATTTTTTGTCACACCAAATATTGGCTTTGTTTCATTTACTACTGTTTACTGCTCTTTATGGTATTTTTTTAATGTAGAAACATTTAATTTTATTATTTTGAAGGCATCCTTGCTCTACAGCATTTCTTTGCATCTGCCTAAAACATTTGCACAGTACTGTATATCTTTCCAGATTTCCTTCAAGACAAAGTGTAAATTGCAGATTTTCTACACAATGTACTTACAATTGTACATCAATTATATCTTCCTAATAAGTGGTGATGTTTGAGGGTCTGCTTGCTCTCTGTGGTTCTGTCCAGCTCCAGAGGGATGGATATGATTTGCCAGCCTATGATGCCCTTGCCCAGATCCTCCCAGAATATCAGCACCTCTTCAAAACACCCAAAGCTCCTCAACAGAGCAAAGGAGAACCAAAAGAACAGAAGAAGTCTAAAAGGCCCTCAGAGCTCAACCAAACATTTGAAATCAATTCTCCACACGAGAGGTGAACTGCTTAGATATTAACTTTAGCCATATTCAGTTATACTGTAATTTTGTTTGCATTTTTGACATTTCAAATTATTTTTTTTTATAATATTGTTTTTCGGATATTTCAGACTCCTAGTGCCTAATGTTCAGGATGATGATCCACATGTTGCAGAGATTACTGAACACCAGACAAAAGTGAGTTTTGCACATTGCACCCTTTGAGTGTTTAATACCCGATACAGATCCCATAGCTCCAACTGAAAAGCTCTTGTTGGCTGAGGACATTGACTTCAATCTGACAAATCATGGCACATTGGTTGTGTAATATTTCTAAAAAAAAAAAAAAAAACAAACAAAAAAAATAATAAGATTTATTCTTTCTTAGAAAAATGTATGTCCATGTCATTTTCTCTGTCACCAGGGACATACAGCCACTGCTTGAATAGTTTAACATTTACACACATTCCATTATGCGGCAGCATGGATAAGAATATTGATCGAATTTAGACCATTTCTATAACGGCATGGGTTTATTATTATTCCTGTGTTTTGGGGAAACAAAAGAAATGGCCACAGGCAGCCAGGATGTTTAAATCACCAGACACCAGAGGTACAAATGAAATGGAGAGAATATATTGGCATGACTTCATCAGCATGCAATCATCCCTGGAGAGAGAGAGAGAGAGAGAGAGAGAGAGAGAGAGAGAGAGAGAGAGAGAGAGAGAGAAAGTGTGAGAGAAGAGAGAGAGAGAGAGAGAGAGAGAGAGAGAGAGAGAGAGAGCGCTCCCCATGCATTTGTCCTGGAGCTACAGTAAGTGCTGTGTGGGCTCCTGGTGTTCTTCCCTCTGAACTCACTCACTATTTCTTTCTATCCTCCTGCTTTTCCCTTCCTTCTTTATCTTGCTTACTATTCACTCTTTTATTTCACCAAAATAATATAGCTTTGCACAGGCTCCTCATTAGACACCGCCTCTCCACTTCTCTCCCCTCTCCCACTGAGTCCCTAGTCTCCCATCTCATCACCAGTCATGATTCTCACCTTGCTTGTGTGCCCTTTCAATTAGGCGCTCGATTTCATCCAGAGGACCCACGGGAGCTGCCTTCACACTGGCCCAGTTTGGAATCTCCTAATCACATGTGTTCTCTCCTCCCATCCCTGGCCTCTCACTATCATTGCATCCTCTCTATACCCCCTTTACCATAAGTATGGGACCTGAATGATAGACAGAGCTAAGAACTAGTGCATGAAACATAGATCCACAGAACGATGACAACAGGCCTGACCATACAATGCTTCAATCCATGCTATATATTCTTCAGTGTAATGTGAAGGCTGTGCTGCTACTGTTTGATGTGTTATAATGTAGCAGTGGTAACAAGGATTTTCAGACATGGGATGGACCAAATGTGGTATATCTATTTAAGATTTATAGAAACTCTGTGCTAAACACTTTTCTTTGTGTTTTTGAATTGTAAATAATAAAAGACTCATAAAAATAGTTTTTGTTTACAATTTGAATATAGTCTGCAGTGTAGGAACTTTCATTATAACTTTTACATAACAACCTACAGCAGGGGTTCCCTGTTATAAAATTTTTTTTAAATAAATAAATAAATAAATTTAAAAAATAATAATAATTTAAAATAATAATAATAATAATAATAATAATAATAATAATAATAATAATAATAATAATAATAATAATAATAATAATAATAAAATCACAGACCCTAGTACAAATGTGATTTACAAACAAACAAAAAAGATACACTGGGTACATTATTTAAATATCAGAGGTTTTTTTTTTCTACTCAATTTTCCAAGAATCCATTTTATTAAACTTGTTATTAGATTCTAAGTTAGATTATTTAAAGGCATAATAACTTTAATAATGCTGGCTTGTGGTTTCCAGCACTGTAACAAAATTAGAAAAGAATATGTTACATGGACCATTTTGGTTGTTTTTAAGGCTAATACTTTTTATTATGTTTATACCCCAACAGAGTTCCATGCTTGCCAATTTGTTAAAATAAATAAATAAATAAGTTTCAAAATTTCAAAATAAAGCCATAACTCAATTTTGTATGGAAAGCTATAACAATTAAAGTTAGGGTTGGGGAGGTTTAGCAGTTTTTCAGACCAAATGAAATCCACCTGCAGCCATTTGAATTTCTGCTAATTTTGCATGAGATCAGGTTCTGATGTTCTTACATCCTCAGGGCATTTACAGCATTTGTATCACAGAATATTCAAACAGATTGACTGTTTAGAGAAGAGGCATTGTACATGTATTTACATGAAAGAAAAAAAAAAGATTAATTGCCCCGGCAAGTCCCCTTTGATGGCATGGTATATGAAGCTTTGTTTAGAGGTGGTGTAGTCACTATGTCAACATATTGAGCCATGCTGTTTTATATAAAAGGGATTTTACCATTTTTGTAGGTAGACTGGATTACAGCCAGACATTAGCTTCTCCTTGACATGTTCCACTTTTGCTTTAACATGATTATAATGATAATACATGAATGTTAATGAAGCAGACATGAAGCCAGCTCAGACAAACACAGCATAAAGAGCGACTGGTGTTAATCCTGTTATGCCAGTATGAAACACGTTCCACTCTAAATACTTTGTTTGTATGTGAGATATAAAGGCTGTGAGGACACCTAGTGAATAGGGTTTGTAACTACAGTGGCTATAGAAAAGAATCACGCCCCCCCCCCCCCCCCCCTTTAAAATAATCACATTTTGTTGCTTTTCGGCCTGAAATGAAGACAGACACAGTTTTTGTTTTATCCAGTTGTATTTACTCAGTGCAACTTACAACATCCAAGTGAAAGATATAACACCAACATGTCAGAAAAGAGTTTTTTTTTTGTTGTTGTTTGTTTTTTTTTAATTAAAAAACAGAATCACTGAGTTGGAAAAAGGATCACCCCCTTGCTTTAATTTGCCTTCATTTTTTTTAAATTACAGCCTTTAGTCTGTTGGGATATGTCTGATATGTCTCTACTAACTTTGCACATCTAGACTTTGCAATATTTGTCCACTCTTCTTTGCAGAACTGCTCAAGTTCAGTTAAATTTGATGGTGACCCTTTGTGGACTGCAGTCTTCAAGTCATTCCACAGATTTTCAATGGGGTTTAAGTCTGGGCTCTGACTAGGCCATGCAAGAACATTCAGCTTTTTCTCCTTCAACCACTGTGTGGTCAGTTTTGCTGTGTGCTTTGGGTCATTGTCATGTTGGAAAGTAAACCTTCTTCCCATTGACAACTTTCTGGCAGATGGCAGCAGATTTTCCTCAAGAATTTGAAGGTATTTTGGCCCATCCATTTTCCTTCTATCCTGACAAGTGCTCCAGTCCCTGCTGCAGAGAAACACCCCCATAACAGGATATTACCACCTCCATGCTTTACTGTAGGAATGGTGTTATTTGGATGGTGAGCTGTGTTGGATTTCCGCCAGACATATCATTTGGTGTTGAGGCCAAATAATTCATCTGACCATAACACCTTTTTCCATGTGGCCTCAGAATCTTCAAGGTGCGTTTTGGCAAAGCTCAGTCGTGGGTGGTTTTTTTCTTGCAACCCTCCCATACAAGCCACATTTGTGGAGAATGTGTGATATTGTTGTCACATGCACACAATGACCACTCTGTCATAAATTCCTGCAACTGCAGAGTTGCTGTAGGCCTCTTGGTACCCTCTCTGACCAGTTTCCTCCTGGCTCTTTCATCCAGTTTGGAGTGACCTCCTGATCCAGGGAGGGTCTGTGCTGTACCAAATACCTTCCACTTCTTAATAATAGACTTCACTGTACTTCTAGGCATTGATAAAGCCTTTGAAATTTTTTTGTATCCATCTCCTGACTTGTGCCTGTCCACAACTTTATCCTGGATATCTTTTGACAGTGCCTTGGCACCCATAGTTGATTGTTTGCTTCAGTTGCACTACAAAATGCTCCAGGAAAGCTCTTTTCATGCTGAACTAATCAAAATGACCACAGCTGATCACAGTTGAAAGTCAAATGGCTTTGTGTGCCATTGAAAAGGTGATTAGCTACACCTGATTGAGTTTACAAGTCATTTTTAGGAGGGGGTGATCCTTTTTCCAACTCAGTGATTCTGGTTTTTATTTATTTATTTTTTTCTGACATGTTTGTGTTATATCTTTCACTTGGATGTTATAAGTTTCACTGAGTAAATACAGCTGGATAAAACAAAAACTGTGTCCGTCTTCATTTCAGGCTGAAAAGCAACAAAATTAAAGGGGGGTGATTCTTTTCTATACCTACTGTACCATCTGTTGGTCATAAAGTAGTTTTCAGCATGACTACTGGCCTAACCGAATGTCAGATTTGCATTTTTTCATGTTCAAACCTGCTGGTATGAATAATTCAGCAAGTCAAATGTCAAACTTATGATATTTAGAGAACTTCTCATTTCCAACAACCTGCTTACTGTATATGTAACTCCTTATTGAAATTCTCAGTACTAAATCAGATTTGAGTTTGTGGAGTAATGGAAATGCATCCTGGGAGCACTGCCACTGTGTCCATGAGTAATGCACCTACACTGGTTCAAATATCCTGTGACATAACATCCATATTCCTGCACTTGTTTCCAAATCATCCAGGCAAATATTCATTTCTCTGTCTCTATCAGGAGCTGGAGAACTATCGTTCTGCCATGTGTAAGATGGCAGAGGACATCCTGGCTCTGCGCACTCAGGTGGCCAGTCTGGAGGAGCAGAACAGTCAACTTCGCAGTGAGCTCTCTATGAACCAGGATCTGGGGCGCACGCTGCTGGATGACACTGACATTGACGTCATGACCAAGGCTGAGATTGGAGACAGAATAGGTAGAACCTTTTCTTCTATAAATCTTCTTCTGTCAGTGTCTTCAGACTAATAGATTTTTCTCTTTGTTTTCTCCTTCAGTGTTTATATAGTTAACTCTTTCTACCTATATTTATTTCAACACTGTAAAGTCAAGTCAAGTTTATTTATGATTTGCACAGTATCTCAAGATATATGTATACCCGTGGCCAAAAGTTTTGAGAATGACACAAATATTAATTTTTACAAAGTCTGCTGTCTCAGTTTTTATGATGGCAATTTGCATATACTCCAGAATGTTATGAAGAGTGATCAGATGAATTGCAATTAATTTCAAAGTCCCTCTTTGCCATGAAAATGAACTTAATCCCCAAAAAACATGTCCACTGCATTTCAGCCCTTCCACAAAAGGACCAGCTGACATCATGTCAGTGATTCTCTCGTTAACACAGGTGAGAGTGTTAATGAGGACAAGGCTGGAGATCACTCTGTCATGCTGATTGAGTTAGAATAACAGACTGGAAGCTTTAAAAGGAGGGTGGTGTTTGAAATTATTGTTCTTCCTCTGTTAACTATGGTTACCTGCAAGGAAACACGTGCAGCCATCATTACTTTACACAAAAAGGGATTCACAGGCAAGGATATTGCTGCTAGTAAGATTGCACCTAAATCAACCATTTATCGGATCATCAAGACCTTCAAGGAGAGAGGTTCAACTGTTGTGAAGAAGGCTTCAGGGTGCCCAAGAAAGTCCAGCAAGCGCCAGGACCGTCTCCTAAAGTTGATTCGGCTGTGGGATCGGGGCACCACCAGTGCAGAGCTTGCTCAGGAATGGCAGCAGGCAGGTGTGAGTGCGTCTGCACGCACAGTAAGGCGAAGACTTTTGGAGGATGGCCTGGTGTCAAACAGGGCAGCAAAGAAGCCACTTCTCTCCAGGAAAAACATCAGGGACAGACTGCTATTCTGCAAAAAGTACAGGGATTGGACTGCTGAGGACTGGGGTAATGTCATTTTCTCTGATGAATCCCCTTTCCGATTGTTTGGGGCATCTGGAAAAAAGCTTGTCCGGAGAAGAAAAGGTGAGCGCTACCATCAGTCCTGTGTCATGCCAACAGTAAAGCATTCTGAGACCACTAAGCCAAGGGAGTGAGCTCACTCACAATTTTGCCTAAGAACACAGCCAAGAATAAATAATGGTACAAAAACATCCTCAGAGAGCAACTTCTCCCAACCATCCAAGAACAGTTTGGTGACGAACAATGCCTTTTCCAGCATGAAGGGGCACCTTGCCACAAGGCAAAAGTGATAACGAAGTGGCTCGGGGAACAAAACATCGACATTTTGGGTCCATGGCCAGGAAACTCCCCAGACCTTAATCCCATTGAGAATTTGTGGTCAATCCTCAAGAGGCGGGTGGACAAACAAAAACCCACAAACTCTGACAAACTCCAAGCATTGATTATGCAAGAATGGGCTGCCATCAGTCAGGATGTGGCCCAGAAGTTGATTGACAGCATGCCAGGGCGAATTGCAGAGGTCTTGAAAAAGAAGTGTCAACACTGCAAATATTGACTCTTTGCATAAACTTCATGTAATTGTCAATAAAAGCCACTGACACTTATGAAATGCTTGTGATTATACTTCAGTAACAGTAAGTAACACCTGACAAAAAGATCTAAAAACACTGAAGCAGTAGACTTTGTGAAAATTAATATTTGTGTCATTCTCAAAACTTTTGGCCACGGCTGTATATTGAAATGCTTGTAGTGAGGCTCAGGTAAATTGCTTATGTGTAACAGAATAACCCACACAGCACAATAGCTTAAACAAATGATCAAAACAGAATAAAATAAGTACAATAATTAATATATACAATATACGTAAGTGGGGAATTCACACACCCATTCATGCACTGCTGACAATTTAGAGATGCCAATCAGCCTACAGTGTATGTCTTTGTACTGGCGGAGGAAACCGGAGTACCCAGAGGTAACCCCTTCAGCACGGGGAGAACATGCAAACTCTGCACATACAGGGCAGCGGCAGGAATCGAACCCCCAACCCTGGAGGTGTGAGGCAAACATGCTAACCTCTAAACCACCATGTAAAAGGGAACCTTATTAGTGAAATCCTGATTTGGGGAAAAAATATATATAAAAATGTGTAAAATAAGTTTTCCCCACAGAATGAAGTTGTCCTGTGAGCTGTATCATATTTCAGAGTAAATGTGAAGGTGCTGTCTTTCCCTCTGTGGATTATTGTGCCATAGTTTGATAAGACTGTTCATTTAGCACTGAGAGTCAGATAACCAGTCAGGGCCTTATCTCATGAAGGACAGTCTGTGACACACACACACACACACAGACACAGACACACAGACACACACACACACACACACACACACACACACACACACACACACACACACACACACACACACACACACACACACACACACACACGTATTCACAAGGTTCATAGACTTTTTAAGGCCATCAAAGCAAGTCAGGATTTAGTTCTGACGCAAATGGAGAAATCAGCAGTGTCTTTCAATGCTGTAGATGGTCTTGACCTCTTTACTTGCAAATGTTTTGGCTCATTTGCTATTAAATATTCAAAAAACACTCTTTTTTTACTCTTTTTAATGTTGACTACATGACACAAAACAATTCCTTTTTACAACAGTACATTTAAAATATTTCAGTACATTTCAAATATTTGTTGAGGGGTTTTCAAATGTTTTTTTTTTTCACCCAGGGAGCCCTTTAACTATAAAATAAATTCCATAGAATATTTAGTCAACACAGAATATTTCTATGTACATAATCCAACTTTTCAAATATTAGGATTATGCAATAATATTTTGACTATTTTTGGAACCATACAGTTTTTTTATTCCTGACCAACAGATTAGGTCCAAGTTTACATTATTTAAAATTTGGAAACTGGAAAAACTCATTCAAGTGACCAGGTCAATAGGTTATCAATAAGAACTTGTTCATAAATATAATAACTTTGATAATAGCCTTCCGGTCTTAAATTCTTCACTGCTCCCTCTTTCTATTTCTATTACTGATCAACACTTTTTTGTTCAAGTTTCTCTGAAGTGCAAGCTGGCCAGTGAGAGCAGTAAGGCAGCAGATCAGAGGGATAAGATCCAGCAGCTGCAGAATGAGCTCATCAGGGTGAGTTACAGGCCTCTCTCTCTCTCTCTCTCTCTCTCTCTCTCTCTCTCTCTCTCTCTCTCTCTCTCTCTCTCTCTCTCTCTCTCGCCTTTCAGTCTAACATTGCTTTAACAAAGAGCCAGTAGACTATGGCCATTTACATGGATGGCTTTGTGCAATCTCAAATACGTTATCCATTGACTGCTTGTCATGCTTTTGTTATACTTACTGAAATGATGGGAATGCTGCTCTGAATAATACGTCAATAATCTTTGCCCAAGGCCACTGATTGAAGATGGTCATACGGGTTATTGTGTTTCTGTGGTACTTTCTAAAGCACATCTAACCTTCCTTTACATTCCATTAACTGCTCTTGTCTAAAAGATCCCTTCTTGTTCTCTGTAGAAGAATGACAGTGAGAAGGAGCTGGTGCGACTACAGCGAGCGCACCAACAACAAAAGGCTGTGCTGCAGCGCTACCAAGGACAGATCAAGAAACTCTCAAATCTGGAGGCTACAGTACGCCAACAGGAGAAGGTACTGCCTTGCTTGGTTCTGAGAGAAGCTACATTAATACTCACTTTATACATTTATATAATCTTACAGCCTCTGTTTGCTTTATTATATTTGGAGATTCAACTTAGAGGTTTCTTTGAAGATGTTTCCTGCATGACTAATTCTTATGTTTCTCGTCATTTCTTAATGAGGTTATTGAAAGGATGGAGAAGGTGCTGACCACAAAGCTGAGAGAGAGAAATAAAGAAAATGCAGAGAAGAAGAAGACAGTCTTAAAAGAAAAAGGTGTATCTATATAGAGTGAATATCCATTCCATATCATGTGGTAGTTCACCGTGATAGTAGATGCACTTAGATTTTAAATGAGCACAGAGATGGCATTGCAGCTCATTCCATTGTCTAATGGAGTAATTATTGATTTGTGATTGATCTGCTACTATAGAGTCAGTTCCTCAGAGAGGTAATGCTAAGGCCTGGATGCACAGCTCCAGGAAGGAAGTAGTAAGAAAATAAAGCTCATGAAGCAGTCCTTTAATATGTATGTATGTTTAGATTCAGAGGAGAGCAGAATGAGAGAGATTGAGTCTATACTGGCTGCAGAAAACTCTCGCCTCAGAGCAGAGCTGGAAAGACTTCGCCAACAGCCACACCCTATTATCATACAGCAACCTGCACAGGTGCACCTCACAACACACACTCAGTTTTCACTCTCTCAGACACTCCAACACACTTTAGTCTGTGACAATATGAGAACTTTGGCTTTGATACTATTACTAAGTGCAGTATCGAGATTCTCCATAACAAAATGATACCTTGGCCCAAAATGATTTAATAAATAAAGCACACAGACATACACACTGAAGTCAATTAACATTGTTCAGATTGTACATTCAGATTAGTTAGTGCTAATGCCAAATAGCTAAATATAGCAGGTATGGTCAGTTCATAACCTTTGATTATACTCCTTAAAATTAGGCTATACAAAGATTACAAGATTACAAGAATACAGTTTCACAATTCTTGAGTCATTACACAGGCAAAGCAGTTAGTCAAATCCATGAAGCAAAAATAATTGAACTCAATAAAACATTTTCATTATTACAGTGTCTGACAGATGTCTTGGGCAAATCAGACTCATTTATATAGTTAAAATACATCATGCCATTATTGCAAAATACCTCAAAAACTCTCATAAAATAAGTCCATTAATAAGTCAATATGCTGTATGTGTTGTTCAAATCCAGCAGCCTTTTGCAGACGGTGAGAAGCTCAGACTGTTAGATCAGCTAGAGAGAACAGAGGCCTGTATCCGTGTTTTGGGCAAACAGGTGTGTTTCTCAAAAGAGTAGCTCATTTTAACGAGAACACAAATGTCGAAATTCCATCTTCAGAGAGCTGAGTCAGTGTTGTGTTGTTTTGTTTTGTAGCTGGAGGAGAATGCCAGGCAGTGGGGGAAAGAAAAGCAGGACATGTTGACCAGACTCAGTGAATACACTCATGGATTTGCTCGTACATCAACTTTGCATTACCTGCCAGTTCATATGAAAGCTGAAGGACATCAATGCAGAGAATTAATACTTAAAAATAAAATAAATATATAATAAGACATGTATTTTGTAAATAGTAGGCCTACTTGCTGTCTGATCATGGTATTGAAGTAAGTAAAATTGTGTAACACTGTTTTTTCCTCTTTGATATTTAAAGAATAGTGTTTCAGACTCCATTTTGGAACACATACGTCACAAGGAGCTGGACACCCTTAAATGACCTGATTCAACATCACAGTATTTAAAATGTTGTTTCATGCAGCATAAACAAGAAAGAATAGCAAAGCAATACATTAGGAGCAAACTTGTCTTACAATAAAATTAATTCATTTCCATACAGTATTTGTCGTCCATGTTTTTTATTCTTGATGTGTTTCCAATGCTAGAAATAGTTAGAATAGAAGTAGATAGTAGACTATAAGAGAAGTAAGTAGAAGTAAGGAGTTTGTCATTTACTGCTGTGTAGAGGCTTTATAGTTAACAGAATGGGTTTCTCAGGGACCAGTATAAGCTCAAACGTGCTCCTCACTTCTAGCTGTCTCTGCTTCTCAATCTTGAAGTTCTCCAACATCTGTGAAAGCAAGTGTATGAGTTAAAGATTTGACATGCACATAGGCATATATGTGGGGTTTTTTCTATATATATGGAGCAAATGAATTATAGAATAAAATAATCAACATAGACACATGTCATATATCTTAGCTTAACCATAGTTAATAAAATATTATAGAACAGACATGGATGAGGAAGAGCTGCATCTCTGTCTCTGCAATTCGGCGCCCAAGGCATTGACGAGGCCCAAAGCCGAAGCCCAAACTCCTGAAGTAGTGACTCTCATTCCTCAGCCAGCGAGAGGGCAGGTACTGCTCTGGTTGGGGGAAGATGCGATAGTCCCTGCCCATGGCATACAGTCCCAGCTGCACTAATGTCTGATCAACACACACCCAAGGTCACTTGCATAATTTCACATACTGATAGCTTTTTCATAGCTCAGATTCAGGTTATTGAAGTTGTGGCTCACCCCAGATGGAATATGGTAATTTTGGATCACAACATCTTGAGTGATGTATCTTTGCAGGCTTACTGCTACAGGGTGTAGCCTTTAAAGGAAAAGGATTACAGTTAATAAAGACAACAAGAATATTTTATAAAATTAATTAATCTTGATTAATTGTTAATGTACTCATGATTGTATATTTTTAAGTACTAGAATTCATTTTTTGAATTAGGCCTAACGAAAAAAAAAGTTTACTTTTTTATTAAAGTAAGCTTTTCAATTTTATGAAAATTGTCATAAAATGAACATCATATAATTTTTGTTAGTGCAATTAATGCCCTGATACATTGTTTTCTGTTAGTACTCTACTATCATAACAGCATGAATGGCGTTCTAGCTTAAGCTGTCCAAACCTGAGTGTCTCTTTTAGAGCACCTTTGAGCAGTGGCACCATTTTGAGCATCTGCACTGTGTCTCCCTGTGAGGCAGCGCGAGCCGCAATGATCTCTGCCCTCAGCTCCTCCTGGAGGTCGGGGTGCCGTGCCAATTCATAGAGAGTCCAAAGGAGGGTGATAGACGTCTAAAACACAGTAGGTACTACATGAGTAATGGGATCATTGCTAAATAACGGCATATTTTAGGCATCTGACTGGTAAGAATCTTTTATAAATAGTTTCTTTTTTACAACTTATATAAGTTGTATTACCGTGTCCACCCCTCCAGCCATCAGCTCAGTCACACTGGCCTTGATTTCCTCAATGGACAGTCGGTCAAGCATGAGAAGGCTGGCCAGCACCCCGGGATATTTGTTCTGAGCTCCAGATTCCTTCCTCAGCTGCCTGTAGATGTTCTGAATACAGTGGTCCGCTATTGAGTGCAATAGGTAAAATACAAAGACATGATCCTGATCACACAAAGTTTTCATGCTTAGTGCCATTTGATTTTGTTCCACTCTCATATGTAGTGTGATATTATGTTTATTTTATCATTGTTGTCCACTAGGAAAACTTCCTACCCTGGTTGAAAATACCATCCCACGCTTCCACATGATCTTTCCAGGCTTTGGCGCCAAGCCGCCGTAACATGGAAGGGGGGATGTACAGCATGGGACACGTGGTCTTAAACATGAGAGTGATGCAGTCAATAAAGTGCTGAGCATCTGGATCAATGTAGTCCAACAGCAGCCCCAGACGTTCACCATATAATACTGCACTCACAGCTGAGACACAGACACAGATCATGTAAAGCATTCAAACAGTAAACTATGTATTGCTTTTGAACACATTTGATTAGCATCAATAAAATTTTTAGCATAACAGTGTTTTAGTCCAAATGATTCATTGCTGATCTGTTGTATAGTGCATTAAACCTTACATTCCAATGCATACTTGAAGAGTTCATGGGACAGATCTGTGGTCCATTTGTTTTGTCCACTTCTTTCAATCTTTTTATGAACTCGAGCCACAAAGTCCTGGCCCACCTCATCCAGCAATGGCACAAAGTTCCCCTGCACCTTTGGTGAGATTACCTCCCGGTTCAGAATGACTCTGTTGGATCGCCAGTCCTCTCCATCTCTGAAAAGACAGACAGACTGAAGTTTACACTCAAGAATATTTAATTAGTAACCAAAAACCTAATATGAGGATTCATACTTCAGAAGAACACCATATTTGCGGTTTCTAAAATCCCTATAGGAGGTCCAAGGTTCCACTCTGAGCCTTTTAGGGTAGTGACCCTCTGCTTTGAATAAGATAGCAGCATCCTCAGGGTTGATAATATTCACACTTTCATAGTACCCGATTTTCTCCCTGCAAAAATAAAATATGCATAATTTAAGACAATTTTATTATATAAAAGACATTTCATAAAATAAATTACTATTCCGTTTGTCATAAACAGTATTTTTAAGGAAGGAAGAAGGCATAAAAAAACACCCTCAGCTTGTTCTACACATAATGTCTTATGTAAATAATGGCTACCTTTGAAATAGCTGATACGAATGTTTGTTTTGACTAATTTCCCTTAACACAAGTGGGGGAGGTTTATTTCTAGGATAGGCTGTTTATGGCACAAATTGTTGAACTATCAAACAGGAGTTAATCATTATGTGCTGCATTTTTATTTAGTCTTTCTTTTTTCTGCCAGAAAATCTTAAGAATTTTTAGGAAATCCAAAATTTAACTTATGAAGTCTGGAAAAATCCAGCTCACAAGGTACCATTTACCAGAACTAGCTCTCTAGTTATTCTCGTAAGGTTGTTTAATTAATTATTAAAGAATGTATGCAGTAGGAGGACTAAAAGAAAAATATTTTAACTATACTGTTACATCTATACATCTAAATGAAATAAATTGTGCAAAATGCATGCTTAATGATCTATTATAAGAAACATTCCAAATGCTTTAATGTACAGTGAGATAAATTGCACCACGCCCCTATGGTGAAGTCACATTTAGATCACTATTTTATCTTAAAGGTTTACCTGTAAATGGGCCCAAATGTGTTGAAGTTATGCACCATTATGTGATGGATGTTCTTGAATCCATCCAGTTTCCAGAAGGTGTAGAGATTCCCTACGCTGTTCTTCCACATTCCAGGAATCTCATTGAAGGGCCTGACAGTAGAGCTGCTTGCTGGAAATAATGTCTCTCTGGCAACAGGCATACTCCCACTGTGGCAGGCTCTTACCTGGCCTGGTCCTTCCGACATGGCTAGAGCTCGAGCCAGAGAACTGCTCCAAGCTGTACATCTCACTGCCATCACACCCATACCCACACCCATACCCATGCCCACACACACACACACACACACACACACACACACACACACACACACACACACACACACACACAGACAGTCACACTTCCCTTTTATATCTCTCACTGTGGTAATGGGGGTGTGGTCCAATGTCGGCTGAGGACGGAAAGGAGCAGGTAACACATGATGATTCTCACCTGAGAGAGAGAGAGAGAGAGAGAGAGAGAGAGAGAGAGAGAGAGAGAGAGAGAGAGAGAGAGAGAGAGAGAGAATGGCATAGCAGTGAAAAATAAACGCGAGCATAAGTCTTTTCTAAAGTCGCTTGTCTCCCGAGTCCTCTTTCTCACCCACACATGCCAGGGTTCTATACTCACTCTTTCTATCTCTCCTCACTCCATCACTCTCAGGGACAGAGAGTTCTCCTGCTCAGGGTCTTTGGTTTTATATGCACCTCCTTAGAGTGCTTCAAGGTTAAAATATCAGTTCACATGTAACAACAAGCATTAGTAAAATGTAAGCTTTAAAAAGCTTAAACTGACTGCATGGCAAACGTTTACTTTAATTTCCAATTAGCTACATGCCAAACTTTAAGCTTTATTTTAGTTGACTGCATGGAGGAGACCTAAATAACTCATATAAATGTTTACATTTTACATCGATACTGAGGTATTGGAATAGGTTGACGTATATTAGGTAATAGAGCTCCAGGAGAAAGGCTATTGAGAATTAATGTCAATTATTCAGTAGTTATTATAAAAGAGCCATACCTGTGTAGTTAGCTAGTAGTTCTGCAAGAGAAAAATCTAAGACTCAGTAATTACTGCTTAAGATTCAGTTCATTACTGTATAGTTAATCATGAACTCCTACTAACATACTGAGTAATTAACTAGTAGTTCTTCGTATTTTATAGGAATAAGATGGGTGTTAATTAAGAACTTCTTATTCATTCCTGCTTAGTTCCTGCATATGAGTTATTGAACAGTATTGTAAAGTGTTACTGAAAATTGCTCTGTACGAAATGGCTTCAATTTAGATGCTTCAATAAGTAAACAAAACAAATGGTATATTCTTGCAAAGGTCATTCCATATTTATATTCTACATTACTGTGGTAATGTAGAAATTTATGAGGTTATTTGTTGGTTTGTAAAATGCAAAACTAAATTTTATTTTACATTTATTTAGGGTATTTGTAACATTGCTAGACACATCAGCTTGCTAGTCGTAGTAACATTAGCTGATTTTCATTTCTAAATGTGGACTTCACTAAAATAACACTGGTTAGGCCCTGGGTGGCTGTACTGAGTTACTATCTACAATCACTTATACTAATCCTTGAGCACTCAAGCACTGTCTACACTGTTGCATTGGATAAAAAAAAACAACAACATAGAACTAAAATATAAAGTGATATCTTAGTCCGCTGCTGTCCTATGACCAAGGACAGAAATACAGTGCCCTCCACTGATATTGGCACGATATGGTAAATATGAGCATAGAAGGCTGTGAAAAATTGTCTTTATTGTTTACACTTTTCATCTTTTGTCACAAAAATAAAAATAAAATCTCAAAAATACTGCTCTCATGGATGTCAAACAATTGCAAACAAAACACAGGTTTATCCAACAAAAAAAAATCTTTGTTAAATATAGGTGTGCAACAATTATTGGCACCCTTTTAGTCAATACTTAAAAAAACAAAAAACTACCTCTCTTTGCCAAGATAACAGCTCTGAGTCTTCTCCTATAATGCCTGATGAGGTTGGAGAATACATGGCAAGGGATCTGAGACCATTCCTCCATACAGAATCTCTAGAGATCCTTCAAATTTCGAGGTCCACGCTGGTGGACTCTCCCCTTCAGTTCACCCCACAAGTTTTCTATGGGTTTCAAGTCAGGGGACTGGGATGGTCATAACAGGACCATTTTTGTGTTGATTTTGATGTATGTTTTGGATCATTGTCCTTCTGGAAGATCCAACCACTTTGATCCACCATTTTAAGCTTTCTGGCAGAGGCAGTGAGGTTTTCATTTAATATCTGTTGATATTTGATAGAGTCCATGATGCCATGTATCCTAACAAAATGTCCAGGTCCTCTGGCAGAAAAACAGAAATTGTGGGCATGAGGTACTTTTCCATATGGCTCCCTCTCTGTGTGCGCCAAAACCACCTCTGGTGTTTATTGCCAAAAAGCTCTATTTTGGTTTCATCTGACCATAGAACCCGATCCCATTTGAAGTTCCAGTAGCGTCTGCTAAACTGAAGATGCGTGAGTTTGTTTTTGGATGAAAGTAGATGCTTTTTTCTTGAAACCCTTCCAAACAACTTGTGGTGATGTAGGTGACTTCAGATTGTAGTTTTGGAGACTTTCTGACTCCAGGATGCAACTAACTTATGCAATTCTCCAGCTGTGATCCTTGGAGATTTTTTGGCCACTTGAACCATCCTTGTCACAGTGCGTTGAGACAATATAGACACATGTCCAATTCCAGGTTGATTCATAACATTTCCAGTTGACTGGAACTTCTTAATTATTGTCCTGATGGTGGAAATGGATATTTTCAATGCTTGTGCTATTTTCTTATAGCTACTTCCCATTTTCTGAAGCTCAACAACCTTTTGCTGCACGTCACAGCTATATTCCTTGGTCTTACCCATTGTTATGAATGACTATGGGAATTTTGTCTATGTGTTACCTCATATTTATACCCCTGTAAAACAGGAAGTCATGGTTGAACAATTTCCTGTTCCTAGTCACCCAGGTGTACTAAAAAATGTAAAATATCAATGGGAACTTCAAATATATTTTTCTCATATGAATTAATAGGAGTGCCAATAATTGTTGCAATTGTTAAAAGTTTTTTTTTTTTTGATAAACCTGTGTTGTGTTTGAAATTGTTTGATATCATGAGAGCAGAGTATTTTTGTGAAATTTTTTAACAAAAGATCAAAAGGTTAAACAATAAAGTAAATTTTTCACAGCCTTCTTTGCTCATATTTACCAAGGGTGCCAGTATTAGTGGAGGGCAGTGTAGGTGCAGCCAAAGGTTAAAAGGACTCCAATACATTTACTTAATTATCTGACTCCAATTTACTATGTTAATGTAACCGATTCCAAAGAATAATCTTCTAGTTATTGATAGAAGCAGGCCTGGACTGGCCACCAGGAGCACCGGTAGAATTCCCGGTGGCCTGACTGATTTGGCCCGCTGCCCTGCTGTTTTTTTTTTTGTTGTTGTTGTTGTTTTTGTTTGTTTGTTTATTTATTTATTTATTTATTTAATCATTATTATTTTACATTATTGCGTGTTCGATGTACTCAAGTGATCCTTTCCGACTTCGGCATTCGTAAATCCATAACAAATCATGAATCTTTTAGTACTGACTTGCAACTCTACCATTTTCCTCAGCTCCAGTTAACGGTTTCTAACACAGTCTTCACTGCACAGAGCGAGGATGGAGAGGAAGCAGCCAGGTGGAGCAGAGAGGGAAAGGGCACGCAAAAGGAAATCCCTCCAAGAAGAAGCAGCAAAATTACTGACCTGTTCAGGGCTTCAGGTGCAGGTCAGGCTCATCTGTAAATACTGTAGCTTTGTGTTTGCTAATCAAGTATTAACCACAGTTTCACTACTAGCGAACGTTAGCACTATTACGATCGTCACTCAAAATATACCAAAGGACAGCGTTATCTACCGTATAGTTATAATAGCCTACTAAGTAATTTAGCAGACAAATATCCAAATTTATGTACAGTACATTTAGGGAGCCCTCCATGTTGTTATTTTAAATGTTGAAATTACAAATACAGCTAGGGCAAACAGCAGCAGCAGCAACAACAACAACAACAAAAAAAAAAAAAACACATTTTCAAGCTATGAGTCATAAAAGGCAACATCATGTTCAATAGGATTTTTCTAAAAAGATATTGTCATGATGTAGTTATTATTGTACTAACAGCAATTTAGTCTGCCCATATGTGAGGTTGAAAATTTTTTTGTTTGTTTTTTTCTCCTATTTTTGGTGGTGGTGGTGGAGACACTAGCTTTGGTGCAGTGGTCACACTTCAGGGTCAACCTGAGATAACAGGTAGAGGTAAAATAAAAGAAATGAAATATACTTTAATATATTTGTATAAAATATAGTATGGTTGAATCTCAAGTATTTTTAAGTAAAAAAAAAAATTGCCCTAATGTGATACTTTCATTTCAACTAAAATAAATTTAGATTCTGTGCTCACAAATTAAAATGGGGTTAAAAAGTTGTCATTTTCCAACAATGTGGAGACAGTTCTGTTCTTAGCAGTAGACCTGGTACATGGACGTGACAGGTACATGGAGTGTCTTTTGTTTACCTCTCTTCTGCATTTAATGTACTTTCGTGAGTGAAAAGTAGAGAATTACTGGCAGCTTTGCACTTCTGGTGTTTGTTAAAAGTGTGACATACCCATGTAAGCTGATATAAATTAGGACTGCTTCACTACCTCTAAGCTGCTTGTTTATGTTTTTATGGGATGGCCATACTGTGTGTAATAACTTGAATTTAGGAAAGAAAAAATAGGGTTGTCAGTGGTTTCGAAATTTGTTTATTCCCAGCCTGAAATGATGTCCCATTCCACCCCTGGCCCTGAGAATCTAATCTAAGATTCCAGAGTCTGTGGGAACAAAGACAAATTTCACACATTTGAAGATATAAAACCATATACTGTAAATGCTACTTCCTAGACTTATATTATATTTATGATGTCACCACATTACTCACCATGAAGAGCAATTAGATTAGACTGATACCAAACATGCCCTGAAGAATATTTTAATTAAACACAGTTCAGATGACCAGGTTTAGTTCACATGGTCTCTCTGACCCACATTCTTGATCATTTTAACCTTAATCTAATTACTGCCACAGTTTATTAATCTACTACACAGCTTGCTAAAAACTTGCAGTCATCAGGTAGTTATGATCAGGTATCCTTCTCCAATTCAATATTGGGGGACACTGCACAACTACTACTTTTCCATGAAACCATGGGTTTAATAATGGCATAAAGCAGCCTTGTGGGAGTTTTCTCCATAAACATGTGTATAAACAGAGAAGGCCATAGAGATGAGGATCAGAGTCAACTACATATCAGTGCACACATGACCTTCAAGAGCAGTACTACAAAAAAAAAAAAACAAGTCTCAAACTGTGATTGTAATGATTTTTTATTATAAAGAACATATATTAACATATATGAAATTATGTACCATGTGATCAGGCACCTGAAATATTATTAAATATACTACAAAGTGATATAAAATCATTAAATAAATAAAACATGATATTTAAATAAACATTTAATTACAAATATACACACAGCAATACTTTTAAACAGTGCAATAAAAAAACACATTCTACTTTAGGTTCACAGAAATTTGTCACAGGGATCCCCCCCCCCCCATTTTTGTCAGATTTACTCGACAGAATGCATGTTTTAAGTCTGTCCTAAATTGCTTTTTTTTTTTTTTTTTTTTTTACAGCAACCCTATTATATTGCACTGCCCTGCATCAGATTTGCTGAATAGGATCTGATAGTTGTTTCTTACTAATACTTAGATGCTGAGTCCAGATATGCTGTTAGTTTTGCTCTAGAACAACACAGTTTTTCACAAAGCCTGATGTCCAGTGTAGAGCTTTTTTGCCTAAGATGGACCATAAACGTTAGAGCTATTGCCAGATACACTGCCACCAACACAGGAAACACTATGTTTATGTACAATAGGTGGGCAACATTTATCACTTTTCCTCTGATTAGCCTTTATATGAATGCTAGGCACACTTACATGCACACAAAACTCCTGATTTCAGGGATTTATAATGACCAGTGAAAGACGGAAAGCTTCTACCAATTTAAATAAAACCCTGAAAGCAATATAAATTTAGCAAAATTATTAAAAACTTCATTCTTATTTTGTGGGAAAACAGTACGTGATAGGGAATTTTCAGTGGCATATTTGAACTCAGCATGACCAAAATAGGTAAAAACAAGTGTGATTTGCAAAACAGCATAAACTTTTTTTTCTAGATGCAGGGCGGTGTTATCATTTAGCTATAATAAATGATCAGGTCATACCAAAAAATGATATAAACAGTACTGTTTACATTTGTGTAGGTTGTGAAGGCATGAAATACACCTTTTCAGTAAATTCATGTATAACTAGACTTCATAGAGGCTTGATGAGTTTAACAAGTGCATCTAGTTTCATGGCAGTATTCAAGTCTCCCTGAACTCTCAATCTGCCACTGCTGTATGCTGCGATTGGCCACAGGCTGCCGTGGAACATGGCCATCATATCCTGCTCACTCATACTCAAAAATACGTCTGGCTGCGTCACCTCGCCTGCACCACATGTTCCACTATCTGGAGATCGAGAGACAGTTGAAATTGAGAGATGAGAGAGAATTTATAACATTATTCAACATTACATGGTACATCACCTGGTTTACCAAGTAAAATAAAAATATGCTTAAAAAGTCAATTAATAAGCTAAATGCTTAAATATATGTGGTCAAATTAGGGCTACACAGTGTGTTGTTTGTTGCTTACTATAACAAAATTGGCCTATGTAATACTAATATCACAAAAATACACAATACATAGTAAGTGTGCTATGTAACCTGTCACTAAATTGGTGTGCGCATGTACTGTATATTCTGACAATATTACTAAACAAGCAATTTTTTTTTAATACAACCTACTTTACTAAGAATACTTTTTTTTCATATTATTTTGTATTATTTCTTATTACTTTTGCATGTATTATTAATTATTAAAATAACATGCCAAGCATGCACCTAATTTTCAACACGTCTGTTGTGACCATCATTGTGGAAAGAAAATTGTCTGTCAAGGTGAGGGTCATGGCTGAACAGCTGAACACGCAAAAAATGTCACCAGCAATGACGAAAATAAATAATCATGACCTGATTTAACAAACTGATTAATAATCTAACGATTATTCGTTTAATCTACAGAACTGGTGAGCATCTCAACCAACATAAAATTATGGGTCTGTGGGTAATTTGTTGAATTAATCATCAATATATATCATTTATATGATATAAGAAATGTAAATACAACAGTACCTTTTAGTCTACTGTTCCTACTGTACTTACTTTGAGTTAGATCCACATAGTAGCTCCTAGTCTGGCCAGTGCTGGTACTGATGTGAAACTGGAAACAGGCTCCCACTTGTCTAACCAAGCTCTCAGACAGCACCAGTCTCACTGCTGCCAGGAGCTCCTCTATCACGCTGCTGCTTTCAGCTACTCGAGCCTCTGTGCTCGACTCGTCAGTGAAGAGCACTGTATCTGGACAGAAATACACACAAGCCCACATGACCATGCTGATCTGAGGACAGTGTAAATGAATTGAGCTGGATTCACAGTGTGTAAAAGCACCTTTAGCAGGTGGAGATGGTGCTGCACTTTGCCCCAGAAAGTGCATGGCGAGCTGCTGTATAGGCCCAGTCAGACCCTCTAGGCCAGGGACAGAGGGAGGCATGATGAGCGGCCCTGATTGAGACTCGTCTGGGGCACGGAGCACACTTTCCAAGGTCAGCTCGACCCGGTCCACCTCCAACCCCCAAGGCTTTGTCAGATCATTTATATCCATCTGCAAACCATACCACGGTTGAAATGATCTACAATCCTGGAGTCTGTCCATCTGTTTGCTCCTCAGAGCCCAGATCAAATAATATGTTTATTAATGAGTAACATTCTTCTTGCACAGTAAAGCCTGCAAAACCTATGCTGCACTTGCATATAAATACTAAACAAATCTGATCTGATTTGGCCTCTTACCCCAAGATGCTCTCCCAGTTTGACTCTCTCTGTCTGTATCTCTCTCACAGTCCTCTTGCCCAGGGTCTGAGTCATAGTGTTCTGTGCCGTAAGGCGTGTGGAAGCCTTCAAATCCTGCAAAGCCACCACAGACATGACTGGATTCCAGATCCGGAATTGGATATCTGCTCCGACAGACACCAGGCCTCCATCTTTCGTGGTCACCTGGTACAAGAAAGTGGAATCTGAAAATCCATTGTTTATTCAGATAATGAAGAAAGCCTGAGCTACTGTTATAGCATCAGTGAAAATGTTGTTTATCAGAGCATATGATCTTGAGGGCTTGCAGAGCAGCAACTGAATCAATGGCAGCCTAAAATGGGCAGCACAAGTCGGTTGCAGTGTTTGTACCTTGCATGGTGGGATGTTGAAAGCCCTGGTTCTTAGGTCCACCCTTTGCCACTGGTCAATGAGCGGAAGCACTAAAACCACTCCTGGACCCTTAGGAGGCCGGATGCGACCCAGGCGGAATACAACAATTCTCTCATAGTTCGGCACTGTCTTAAAAAAAAAAAAACACACACACACTCACACACACATTACAAACGGAATTACACTTTGCATAGTGCACACTACCCACCTCAAAAATAGAGTTTTCCAAACAAGTGTTTCTCTTACACCTTTTATATGTTTTCTACACAGTATCCCATTTTTTCAAAATGGTTATTAACTCTAAACATTCCACACTGGTCTCATTATAACTATATTGTGCACTACATTCAGCCATGACTTCTGCTCACCTCAAGACTATTCGCAATACAGTATGCTCATCCTTAACATCCTATATATTTCAATATATTCAGTACTTTTCTGTGTTTTCATTGTATGGCTTTATATTGTAGACTAATTATTAAAAGCCCACTGTCCTGTGTCATCCAGAAGAGAATGGATTTTTGTCTGGATCCTTTCAAAGTTTTGAAGCATGTTTTCCTTACTAGTGTCGCTTCTGGCTTGCTCATCAGAGATCTAGATCACAATCTGGATTCCTGTAGCTGCTTTGCGACAATGTTTATTGAGAAATTTGCTATACAAAGACATTGTATAGAATGTCTATACTTTCTACATTTTAGCTGTTTTTTTAAACCACACCATATGTCACTGTATCTCTGATTTAAAAAAAAAAAATTATATTTCATTTCTTTTTTTTTTAAATTTAGTATTTAATGCACAGTCTAAAGATGAGTAGGCCAGGTTTTCATTTCACTGCAAGTTATATATTGTATATAATTGTGTATGTGACTAAATAAAACAAAAATGTTGAATCACGAATATTTCTTATTATGTGGTATTACACTGTGATCATGCCTTGTGTAGAAGTGTTGTCCATACTGTATGTTGCTTACAGGAGTGTTCTGCTTTAACATAAGAATTTCATAGCACTTGAACGCACACATTTTATGGCACACATAACAGTAAACTTGAACACTGCATCCTGAGATTGACGTACACAAATGTGTAGTGTTTAAGATGTAAGAAGGACTTACTTTTAAAACAAACCATGCAGATATTGGAAATGTGATGAGGGTACAAAGAAAAACCAGGAATATAACAACCAAGTTGCATAACCGTGATACTAATCCTTGACTTTCGTCTGTAAAATCGTTGTTCTTGATTTTAGGGACGTAGTCAAAGGAGAAGCCGCTGTTATATTGAGACTGTCCGGATGTAAACAGGCCCGGAGTATTTCTATTTCCGTGATCTGTCTGTGGGAGAAGCTCATAGTTAAAACTTGAGGATCTGCCAAACATTTTACGTCAATAATAAAAACGTATATCTTCTTTAATGTGGTAACGGTAGCGAGCAGAACTATTTTTCCATTGTTTCCGCTAACATAAACATTACTTCCGTGTTTGGGGAAAATACCGAAACCCATTACGCTACTCATTGGATTTGTAGTGCACTAGGTAGCGTGTAGAAGCTTGGCGTGGGCTTGAGAGTCATAAACCCCTATCCGATTGTTCCCTCTAGTGGGCTGGAGGTGTCTTTTTTCTATACTGAAAAAATAACCGAGTTTATTCGGCCACCTAAATATAGTTGGAGTTTAAGGTGCTCGGGTAACACCATCTAACTGTGAGTACAAGATTTTGCAGAATATCATTAGCTTCTCTAATGCACAGGTTGCCAACCATGGTCCTGGAGAACCCACTCTCCTAAACAATTTAATATTTTCCATGATCAATTTAATTAGGTGTAGGTGTGCTAGCACTGCTGGGATAAAAACAATAGAAACCACCACAGATATTCTAATGGTTTCTACTATAAATGCCATTACAAACCATCATATAACCATTAAAACCATTCCCATTACCATTATTGGTCCTTTATGGTATCCACTAGACATAACATGCCACCAATAGGATGCAACACATTACCAGTAGAGACCCACAGTGACCATTAAAACCAATACAATTCCCATTATAACCATTACAACCATTACTAATTCTATGAAGGTTTCTATTGTTTGTTTGTTTTTCAGGAGGGAGAGCAGGGAAAACACTAAAACGTGAAGGACAGGGAAGGACTCCAGGGGATCTGTGCATGGGTTGCAACACTACAATGATGATTTAATTCAAATGAGCTAGATATGATTAATCTGTCTATTCAGTTACCTGTACAAATTGTATAGGAGTAATGAATGTCACATTTTTGACATGAGGTCTGAACTGGTGTGGCAATTGGTATGTCAAAACTAATTTCTACTGCTTCCCTGTGCCACCCATGCGGCCAAGTCCATTCATCCATTTTCCATACCGTTTGTCCTAGACAAGGTCACGGGGGATCTCAGGGAACTCACACAGTGGCACAAGGCAGGGACACCCTGGACAGGGTGCCAGCCCATCGCAGGGCACAGTCACACACACATTCACACACCAATTCACACACTATAGACAATTTGGAAATGCCAGTCAGCCTATAATGCATGTCTTGGACTAGGGGAGAAAGTCAGAGTACCCGGAGGAAACCCCCAAGCCATGCAAGAACATGCAAACTCCACACACAGGGCAGAGGTGGGATTCGAACCCCCAACCCCAGAGGTGCCAACCACTAAGCCACCATGCTCCCCTGTGGCCAAGTCAACACATTTAATCATGCAGACTTATTTGCTATCTATAGTGTAAATGTAATTTACTATTTGATATGCCACAGAGAAGTTTTAGTTATTAGGATGTTTTCTCAGAGTATAAATGATGATGAATGGTTCAGTCAAGCAAACAGTTAATTTCTGTTCTTAGAAAACATTTGTTCATTCATCTTCAGTAACTTTTATCCTGGATAGGGTTGTGGTCCTTCCAAAGTCTATCCTGAGAGCTGGGCATGAGGTGGGGATACACCATAAATGGGATGCCAGACCATGACAGACCATAGTAGGGCATAATGTACACATGTGTTCACATTAGCATAGCCAATTGACCTACTGCCTTGTTTTTGGAAGTTGGGAGGAAACCACAGAACCTAGAGGAAACCCATATGGAAACTGGGAGGACACAAGCTTCTGTGTGAGGAGTTATGAGGCATCAGTGCTACCCACTGCGCTATCATGTCACCCTGAGAAAACATTAAATAACTGAAACTCCATTTTGAAAGTGTATTATGTTGTATTAAGGACCAATGACCAAATCACAAAATATCATAAGACCACTGGGAAGTCAGACAAGTGTCAGCTTATTCACAACCTGAATTATTTTTTTAATTCTTACATTTGTAGTGAAAATAAGATGCTTATCTGTGAACTTAGTAAGAATTGTCTTTGGATTTCAGACGAAAAATAACAAGGTTTGTCTTGTGGTTGAAAGATTTTATGAAAATATATATTTGCATTATGAAAAGCTGAAAAGGCAATACTGCAGTTTACTTACATAGACACATCAAACAACAATAGGTTATGTGCTCTACCTAATAAGATTTCATATATTAACAAAAGCATATAGTGTGAGCAGTAATAAAAGTACAAACTATACCATAAATATTTAAGAATAAACCTGCTAAAACAGAATAGACAGAAATGAATTTGATGCTGGTCCATGCCGGTGTATTATGATTACTGTTGGTCTGGTGGTGATGTAGCTGGTTAAGCTGCAAGACCATGCAAGTAAAACCGATCTGTCTGGTGCCGCTTGAACAGTCATGGTGGTGACCAGTGCTGGCATGAATGAGGAACAATATGTATAACATACTCCCATTTCAGAAGTAATTGCTTTGACAGGCATCTTATTACTACCGTAAAAAAAAAAAAATCACCTGATTTATACTTCAGTGTTGATAATACTATCACTAAGAACAAGTGATTTTCAGTTCTTAAACATGTCGCAGAGCAACTTCTCCATGGGTGTGTTTCCAATAGTTCTGTGGAAAAAGAGCAATTCGATCCTCTCTGAACTTACAAAGTGTAAAGAGGGAAGAAGTAACAACAGCCTCCCAAACCTGAGGAACACAAATAGTTTGATTATGTTTTCTATTTCTATGTGTATTCATATTTACATAAGTATATTTGGTTTTTGTTTGTGTGTGTGTGTGTGTGTGTGTGTGTGTGTGTGTGTGTGTGTGTGTGTGTGTGTGTGTGTTCACCTTGCTGCTTGACTGGAGTAGAGTGTGTGAATATGCTGAGCAAGCATTACTTGAGACTGGTCTTGTAGATTCTCAACCTGTTCTGGGTCTTTGAGGCCACTTGTCTCTGTTTTAATGTAAGAACCAGTCTATATCAATACATTGTAATTATTCACAGCCAGTAAATGTATTTATCCTCTTTCATCCTCCACAGATCAGAAAACTCACCAGGCTTGAAGAGAACTATTGCTTTCAGGCAGGCAAACTCTGTAGGGTCCACCTGCAGAGCCTTGAAGCGGCTGAAGAGCTCCTGCAAGAGGTGCAGGTCAGAGGCACAGGGGCTGCTTTTACCCTGTGAGGGAGGAGACAGCTCGGGTAGAGAAAGCAGGGGGCAACTTTCCAGCGGCAAGGACCACTGGATGGCACAGAGAAGGAATAGCTCACTCCATGCCTCCTCTAGCAATATCACCTATATAAACAATGAGGCAGAAAAATGTTGAAATGTTTATGAGTTACAAATTGCAAGCTTTCAAATAAATCCTACTATATGTGTAATCATTCATCATTGTAAATACAGAGTAATATGTAAGTGTTGTTGTAATTTATAGGTTTCCATACAGCAAAAGAAGGAAAATATCTTGTACCTGGTCCCTAAATGGCAGGTGGGAGAAGACCGGCAAGTTCTTTGCCCATTTGACAGACATGAAGAGTAGGCGGGCGGAGGTCTCATATATGCTCTCAGGGCCAGAATAGGGATATAGAGTTGCGTTGCTCTCTGGAGAGCTCGTCTCCGGCTCGTTACTCGTTACATCGATATTCTCATCCACTGCAGAGACAAAGAAAAAGAACATTATAATGCTGTAAATTATAGATGAGATACTCTAGTCATTGGTACTATTAACTGTGTGGAATTGTAGGCCCAAATTTTACCTTAACATCATCACATAACAGCTTTAAGAATACCAAAAAATACATGCAGTGCTCCTCACGATTGGTTTGTTACTCTTTGTGTCCCTACCATCCTCAGGCTCGAGCTTGGTGCATGTCTCAGCTGTCATCAGGCTAGCCATGAAGCGGTGGCTGTTCTTGGGGCTGCTGCTGTGCTGGCTGGGGCCACTGGAGTTGATGCTGGAGCTAATGGAGGAGCCCAGTAAAGGTCTGCTTATCACAGAACAGGTGGATGAGGAGGATGTGGGCTCCCTGGTGGTGGCTAGGTGTTCCTTCTCTGTATCTATATCCAGGGTGTCTAACCTGACCTGAGCTGTGCTTCGTGGTTGCCTCTCATTCTGCACAGCTAATTGAGAAGAATGTGGTGAGTTAGAAAGAGAGCGACAGGTCAGGAGAATATGGAAAAGCAATCCATTAGGAGGGACATATGGAAATCCAACTCACCATCTTTGTTCATGCCAGCTTGAAGGCATTTCTTTAGGCGACACGCTTGGCACTGGTTACGATGGGCTTTATCTACTGGACACATACCTGTACCAGCTTGGCACCTGCAAGTTTATTATAATAGTATGACATATAGGCAATATAAAGCTGTCCATGTTTTATAGAACTGTTTGTTATTCTCCTCACCTGTAGATTAATCTACGTCTCACACTGCGCTTGAAGAAGCCACTGCAGCCATTGCAGGCATAAATCCCATAGTGTTTTCCACTGCTAGTGTCTGCACACACCTTACATAGCAGGCCTTGACTCAGGCTCTTACCAGGAGCTGGACTTTTACCTGTACACATGAAACAACTCAGTTATTTTAGGCAGAGTACAAGGAACTATTTAGTAAATTTTAAATTTTACAGAAACATGACCTTTTTATTTTTAGCTTGGCATTTTATTTTTCTTGGCTTAATGGATATTTGGGAAACACAAAATTTCTGCTAGTTTTGATTTTGTCCAGTTGTTCCAAGTAGGCAAAAATATGGAACTGTTGCATGCACAGATCTCTGAGAAATGCACAGTGTAAATCAAACCTCACTAAATAAAACATACTTGTTGCTGACTAAATTCTGGTGAAAAAACACTGGGAAGCTTTTTAACTCACCTCCCTGGCTCTCCTCTGTGGAGCTGCTCCTAGATGAGTCTGTGGGGGATGTGGATGACATCATGGAGATCTTCAAAATGGGATCCTCCATTAAGCTAAATAAAGTGTAGAGGAGAAGTCTGATGTCACTTGAAAATTGCTGGGAAATGTATTCTGTCTGGTAATGTATGATCTCAAGTGGACTCCTGAAGATTGGCTGTCCAATGGATTTACTTTCCCAGTGTGTCTTTAGTCCCAATGAAAGTCTCACTTCACTCTGATTTGTTCTCCAGAATCTGTTGCCTGTTGCTCAAGTAATATCCAGGGAGGCCTGTCACCTGCTCATCTTGCCTCTGGTGATGCTGAAGTGTGTATGAGTTCCTGTCCAGTCCGGGCTCCCTAAAGGAAGACAAGGGGATTAGCAGCAAGCGCTGTGTAAGCAAATGCCCATTTGTCATCCTCTTAATCTTTACTGTCCATCTAGGGGTGGATCAATCAGTCACACAGTTTGGCATTAGGTTCATCCAAAAAGTGGAGAATAAAAGAAGAATGAAGGGACTTTGGCTTTAGTTTGTTCACACACTGTTTGTTTTCCTGTCTTGCTGGTTTTTCCTAACAAGTTTTGAGCTTCAACATGTGAGCATCCAGTATCATTCTTTAGAAATATAATATGTAACACTCTTCAACAAATATCTTAGCAAGTGAAGATAGCTTGAATAAACGAAAGGTTGTCTAATATTTAACATTATGAGGTTATTATATAACAAATATAAGTCCATTACACCTATTTCTTCACACATTAATAATTTCAAGCTTAAAATTGTCTTATTCTATTGATAGATAATTTTGCTTATTTTTAGAAATAAATGCTCGAAATAAGCAAAATTATCTGGGAATAGAATAAAACCATTTCTACTGAAATAGCTTGAAATTAGTGACATATCTAGAAGTAGGCTTAATAACCTTTTACAGGAAGAATCCTTTACAATTTTAACGATTTTCTAATAAAGAGAAATATTAGTTGAATTTTTCTATTTTCAAGATATTTTACTTGCTAAGATATCATGTTTTGCAGAGCATGAGATGATAGAGAATTAAATTATTAACTTTCTGTGCCCTGAGTAAATAGATACAGATGCTAATGTGTTTTAGTAATTAGCTAAAATGACTAAAATGTAATGAACGATTGAATTTTTTTTTAAATGTTGGTTATAAAAATGGAGATGCTAAGAAATAAATTTGTAAGAGCAATGTGTCACCCCATGGATAAGGGATAGTTGTGCTAGTTGTTGTTCCATTATTTCTTATTGGAGTTTCATGCCATTTCATCATTTTTTAATCCTTTGAATTTTCCAACATTAACAGTGAGTCATTTCTGAACCAGCACCAAAGCCCAATCCAACTGCCCATGACCCTGAATGCCTATCCTAATGTTTCTATTTGTCTATTTGGCATGCTTACATTACCATTTGTCCTCTAGTGCAATTTTTTAACAACACAACCTAAAAGGAATTAGCTACCAAGAAGACACCCATCTCTAGTCTGCTAAGCAGCTTAGCTTACCACAAAATGTGTTCTCCTAAGTCAAACAAAGACTCCATAAGGAAGGGGATGGAAACGGAGGGCAATTAATTCATGGTCAGGCTGAAAGAACAGTGAGGGCCCCGAGCACAAGTCCAGCCCAGTGCCATATGGTGGCTGTTCTCTGGATCTCAGTCTGCCCAATTAGTGACCTCTGCCTGATTTACCAGTAATTAGAGGGCTGAAGTCAGTGATTTGCTTTTTTCTTTGAATTGCCTGATTAAGGACTTACATAGAGTCAGGTCACATACGATTGACAAACAATCACACTCTATTCATCTGTGGGATGTTCCCATGATAGTGTGATTACAGCAGGACCATAAATACAACATATAGGGAAACTCCCCATAAACCTAATAAATCCCATATAGTATATAGTCTAGTCCAAGCATATTTACTACCAATCAGTAAATCCATATCTGCATTTCTGAGACTGTGACAAGCAAAGAATATGGTGTTTTTCAGTTCAAAAGACAAATAGCTTAGAGGGTAAATGCAGACTGACCAGAAGATGATCTCTGCAAGAAAAAATCCCATGTAATGCTCAATTTGTTTAGGCTGATGTCTCTGTTTCTACAACAGACTCCTCTCTGTTGGGTTAAACTAGTGTGTAAAAAGATTAGAGATCCAGATTAGCACAAGGGGCTTGTTTAGGAGCCCTATCTAAACTCTTAACTGGACAGTGTGTTTTAGTTCCTGGTTCTGAAGACTGGTTTCATTTGATTCCCAAAACCATTCACACTACTACAGTCCCCTCTAAAACTACTGGAACAGCAAGGCCAATTGATTTGTTTTTGCTGTAGACTGAAGACATTTTGGTTTGAGATCAAAAGATGAATATGAGTTTAGAATTTCAGCTTTCATTTCCTGGTATTTATATGTAGATGTGTTAAACGACATAAAACACATAGCACATAGCACATTTTGTATCAGATCACCCAATTTGTAGGTGAGCAAAAATTTTAGAACATGTGACTGACAGGTGTTTCTTGTTTCCCAGGTGTGTCCTGTTTGTTTAAACATTAACTAGCTCTGAACATCTACTCTTGGTTTTAGCCTTCAGTTTTACCTGTGAAGACTACATTTGTTGTTCAAAAGGATAAGCCAACATCAGAGAGCTGATCAAAGCAAAGTGAGTCTATGGGAGAAAAGCAAGCCATTTTGAAGTTGAGAAAAGAGGGAAAATCAATCAGAAGCATTGCACAAACATTGGGCATAGCCAATACAACAATTTGGAATGTCCTGAAAAAGAAATAAACCACTGGTGTACTGAGCAACAGACACAGAATGGGTCGGCCAAGGAAAACAACAACAGCTGGTGACAGAAACATTGTGAGAGCTGTGAAGAAAAACCCAGTGACATCACCAACAACCTCCACAGGGCAGGGGTTAAGGTATCACAATCCACTGTTCGAAGAAGACTTTAAGAGCAGAAATATAGAGGCCATACCACAAGATAAAAACCACTCATCAGCAGTAAAACTCGGAAAACAGATTGGAATTCGCAAAGAAATACAGAAATACAGAACCACAAAAGTTCTGGAACTTGCTACCAAAGTGATGGAAAGGCCAAAGTGTGGAGAAAGAAAGGATCTGCACATGATCCAAAACATACAAGCTCATCTGTGAAACATGATGGAGGTAGTGTCAAAGTTACATGGCTGCTTTTGGAACAGGCTCAATAATCTTTATTGATGATGTAACTCATGATGGTAGCAGCAGAATGACTTCAGAAGTTTACAGGAACATCAGGAATATTGTGTCTGCCAATGTACAGAGAATCAGGAGGAACTTTATCATGCAGCAAGAAAATAATCCAAAACCCTACAAACGACTTTATGAGGGGGAAGAAGTGGAAGGTTTTAGACTGGCCAAGTCAATCACCAGACCTTAACCCAATTGAGCATGCATTCACTGCCTGAAGAGGAGACTAAAGGGAGAAACCTCCCGAAACAAACAAGAAGTCAAAGAGGTTGCAGTAAAAGCTGGGAAAGCATCACAACAGAAGAAACAAACAATTTGGTGATGTCAGTGAGTCACAGGCTTGATGCAGTTATTGCAAGCAAGGGATATGCAACCAAATATTAAGTGTTATTTGCTTTAATTTACTTCAAGACCTATCTGTTCCTATACTTTTGCTCACCTAAAAATTGGGTGGTCTGATACAAAAGGTTCAATGTTTTATGTTGTTTAACACATCTAGATGTAAATACCAGGAAGTAAAAGCTGAAATCTTAAACTCCCGTCCCATATCCATCTTTTGATCTCAAACTCAAATGTCTTTGGTGTATCGCACAAACAAATTAATTGGCCTTGCCGTTTCAGCAGTTTCAGGGGGGACTGTATTTGCCTACTGAGCCTACCTGACACTCGGGTGACTATAAAAGACACATAATCTAATTGTCCCAGGCTAGTAATTTGTCCACCCTGAGAATGTACTGTATGTTTGAGTATTACAAATATTGGCAACATTTTACAGGAGAGAAATACAAGGCATAATGTCAAAATAGGCACAATGTCTACATAGTCAACTACAGTTTTCCACAAAGAGTACATAAAATTGTAATGTTAGAAAAAAAAAGGGGGTATAGAAAGTGAAAGTTTTCTGAGGACCCCAGTATGACTACTATAATGGATTCTAGTTTACCATGGACATGGTGTTTACTTTGCACCATGTTTTTTTTTTTTTTTTTTTAAAGGCACGTGTAAAAACATGTGAGCTGCCATACAAAGGCTAAACAGTGGCGCTGTTTCTGTTGATGTCATGTGTGAGTGACACAACTGGGCACTTTACTCAGTCTGCTGTGTGTCCAGGTGGGGGAGTGTCCGTCACAACATCCTGGTATTAGATGAGTTTATGTAACAGGCAGGTGGATGTCATGCGTAATGTTCTCTAGTAGCTTTTCAGAATAAGACTTGCTTAGATGAGCAGAGCAGAGATTATGAGAAAGCAAAGAGATTAGAAACTGTGTCTCAGAATAGTCCCACTATAAACTGTGATAACTGATAGTGAAAAAAAAAACTTTATATCATGTTTTTTTTTAACCTTTTTATTTAATTTTAGAATAATACATATCTATGCTTTCCATCATAATCATAACACAACCTTATCTCTTTCAACTGCATGCATGAATGGCACACACCCCCAACAATCGATTAAATGCTTTCATGAAAACTCAGTTAGTGGGAATGCCATTTCATTTTAGTCACTAACTCTTCTGTGGCAGAGATTGGTCTGCTAAGGTGTTTAGGATCTGATCTGGGCAGTGCTGACAGTGTAACTCTACAGCCTGTACTACATAACCTTAAATTCTGTATCTCAGGCTGCCTGTACCAGAGCCATGAGTTGTGGAGATTAGCTTCTTATACTCCCTACACGTCAGGATAAAGCTGTTGATGTCAGCCATTCTTAATGGAAAAATAAAAGATCCTAAGTAATATGTTTTTGTGATATTGCCATTACATGTGCAAGTTATATTCTGTGCATGTGTGCAGCATGCAAGTGTGACAGTTTTTTTTATTCACAGATTATTATTCAGAACTGAATGAAATAAATTTAGGTAAAGTATTAAGATGGACACAAAATTAGACCTTTGTCAGTCAATTCTAGATTTTCCAGAATGTTCAAGAGGAATCCACCTGCCAAACAGAAGAGGCCTATACTGTGTGAGACGCCATAACCCTTCCCCAAGCATTGCCTGACCTAGATCTCTGACAGTAAACAGCTGCTGCTGGCCCGCGTTGCTGCTGCCATCAGCAAAATGCTGTGTTGGGGCCCGGCCTGAGAGCGGATCAGTGTCAGATTGCTCTTCTCCTGAGCCTTCTGATGGGGCTCAGCGACTCTCAGACTGTTTAGGAGATCCAACAGCACTTAAAAGCCACCCACCAATGAGATTAGCACTAACTGCTATATACTGGACAAATATTTTCTTTGGCACATGACTTGCCTGCACACCAGACACGTGCTGTCTCCATCATTGAACCGCACAAACCCATATTTTATTATACAGCAGTCAAAACATTTGAGGTAACAGGTTTTGTGTGACTTTGTCTTTAATAGGGAGATAAAAAGGAGAAGACAGAACAACCCACAATTATAATTAGGTGTCAACTGTTTGAATTTTTCTTATTTACCATGATATTTTATCCATACCCTAAGTTATTAGTTTGTTGTTACTAGCAGCATCATGACATACTGAATGTAGACTGTATATAGAATGCTTCATATCAATGTAATTTGATTACCACTTTTGTTTTGTGCGAATTATAATCTTTCATTTGGCTGACTTGAAGGCATAATTAAGTGAAGCTGTATTGGTATGGTTCTTCATAGTAGAGTAAGCAAATGGGCCGTCACCAAGTTAAAGAATATTCAATTCCATGCATATACAATAAGTATACTTAACAAAAGGTAAAATGATAGCTGGACATTTCTTAATACTTCATGAAAAGTTTAAATAATTACTTAGCATGAATTCCATAATTCACCCATGTGTTGTTAATAAATATAGCAAATAACCATACATACCCCCCAATAATAATAATAATAATAATAATAATAATAATAATACACTCTCAAGCAGTTGAATCATAATGGTGATTGAGGGCAAAGGAATATGCTTCATTGCTTTATAAGATGCTAATGTAATGCTTATTAATGTATTATGAAGGCCCAAAGTAGCCAGTATAATGCTACCCAAAATATATGATAAACACCAATGAATGTTGTTAATGAATAAACAATACAGTACAATATTTTACAGGTGATAATGATAATGTACTATAACAGGTAGTAAGATGCCCTTGAAAGTATATTGCTGTAAGTTCACATGCATCACTCTAAGCAGCTTTGTATATAACCTCTTCTCAGATATTGTCAAAGAGTGAGATTAACCTAGTGTGTGTGTGCGTGTGTGTGTGTGGGTGGGTGTGGGTGAACCCTTTTTTGTATAATAAAAGAGATACCTATTGTATAATCAAGGACAACAAAAATATCTCATGGAAAGAATCTTTAAAAAATACCATTTGCTTTTGAACTTGTTAGTTGTTCCATTTAAATATTTGGATATAATTTGGATATTTTTCACCTGTTGCTTTGTATCCTAGAGTGATGAAACATTGCTGTAATGAATATTTGCAGGTCTGCTGAGGGGTACCTAATACAGTATCTGCAGAATTAGCTGTCATGCATTTAGTATGATTAATAATTTTTCCGTACACTCATTCTGTCAAAAACCTCCACAATTTGCATACAACTGACTGACTAATGAAAATATAATTTAAAAAATCAGTCAGAACTTTATTTCTGACTTTATCACTGATTTGATCAGCAGCTTTCTTTAAACATTTTAATTTCTTTTGTAATGTATAGTTGAGTGTCAGATGAAGCACCATATGAAAGCAACAGTTTCTCTCTGTCTTTAAATGAAGTATTATCCATATAAAACATATAATTGGTATTATTTCAAGTGTTAATTCCAGCATCTAACTAAGCCTATTCATAATATTCAGTTAAAAAAAATAATAAAGATAAGCCAAAGATTTATAGTTATGTCTGAGTCATCATGATTTCTGGCCAAGTTTGGGATTAAAACACACATAATGACATGTGTTGTCCTCAAACTACATGAATGGAGATTACTTAAAAATGCTGCATTGCAGAAACTAGGCTTAAGCTCAAATTAAACCATTTAAATAAATGCACATTTTATACTGATCAGCAGAAAAAAAAATTGCATCACTACTTAAAAAAATCTTGGCAAAGATTGATCAGATGTGAAATATAAAATTGATCACTTTTTATATTTAGGGTTAGTTCTGCACAATTATTATTATTATTATTATTATTATGTTGCATGTGTTTGTGTTGTATATTTCTTTATTATATAGCATTATTGTTAAAGCAAATGTGTTAAAACAGGAGCAACATGTGACCACAGATTTATACAGGAAAAAAAAAACAGAAAGGGAGGTAGGCAGGTAGACAATTCCTGGCAGTGGCTGATGCTCAAGACTGACTGCGGCTCTGAAGTGTGGAACCCCTTCAGATGATGTTATGAGTGGCCAGCAGGAGGGTGGTGTGAGGAGGGTCCAGGGAACGTTAGGCCTCGTAGGATTAGCCAATCCCAACCATCTGCTGTCAGCATCATAATCCCAGCAATGAGAAAATCAATCGTCTAAGTAAATATCAATACCATGTAAGCTCATTTAGCAAGTAAATTAAACATTAGGAGGAATTAAGTTAAACAACTACATTACTGCTGAACAGGGCATAGGGAGGCTTACTGTGTGCAACACAGAACTGTTGCTGAATCGTCACAAAAAAGGGTCAGGCCATTAGACCAAAGAACATACAAAGATTGGATGAAGGGGAAAAAGAAAACAGGGAGCTAGAAGTCTGAATAACATGTTTACTGTGAAGCCCAGTTGCATTTTATGTTGCATACATGTCGTTTATGTCCCGGATTTTTCCCTAATTGTATTGTCATATTGTGGTCTGCACAGCAGAACTTACTGTAATTCTGATATTTCAGGACACTCGCATCTCACTATGTCCTAATTAAGCTCAGGTGTAAACTCCATCAGCCTTAATAGGATCTGCTGCTGTGTTGCTAGTGAGATGAGACCAGTGTAATGGAAGAAGGAAAATTCATTAAATGTGTACATGCCTTACTTTAATTTATTTACAGTCCCATAGATAACCATACCAAAAAGTTTTCATTCTACAAAATAGTGAGTTCAAATTAAGACAAATAAACTTTATAGTAAAATGAAATTAAAGCTATTTCCATTGCTGATAGAGATTTTTTTTTCTCCTCAGTTAAATTCATTTAGAATGAATTCACTGCAATATAGGATAAATATATTCATGTATTAGTTATAAATATAATATTATCTTAAAAACGTAATTAAATTGCAAGCATATTCTCTATGTATGACATTTTCTCTTGCTCCTGTCCTGATCCATGTATTCTACAGACCGATATACTCGTGTTTGCAGTGGCCTATAAACAGAGGTTCTGCTTGAATGCCACGTCTAGAGATACAGAAAAAGAAGAGTAGACAGAAAATAATGTCATTCTTTCATGTCACCTTAGCATTGAACAAACTGCAACAAAATAGCAAGGCAAAAGTTAGGCTAAATTCAGTTGAAAAATAAAGCGAGTTATATGTGTAAATATATACTTTGCAATGGTGAGTGCCTTAGCAGTACCTTATCATTTTACAGCGGAAGTCCTCTAGGCGAGGAAAGGCCTTAGCAACACTAGATGTCTGCTCTTCGTTACTCCATAACCTCTCAGCAGCTGCACTCGCTCTGGGCCTGTATACATGCAAACATAGCATAAAATAAAAATAATTTAATGTTTGGTTTATGTATGTTTCTTTGAGGCCATTATTTGGATAGTATATTCACTGTTTCACATCATTTCTCTCACCACAGGCGTGGACTGAGATTGGTTGCATCCACATATTCTCCCCACATGCAGACCTCACCACCAATCACCAGCTTCTTCTGCTGCTCTGTGCCTGAACACAATAACATGCACAATATACAGGAAAGCACTGCATGTCAACACTGCTAACTGAAATAGTCAGCAGTAAATTAGGCTTTCAGACAAGCCATGGTGTCACGCCCAAATCCTTGGCAGAATAAAGTTTGCTCTCACTACTCTGAACCACATTTGACTTATAAGTGCTTTAGAACGAGGGTTCAGCTTTCAATCAGGCAAAACAGCTAAGTGCTATGGGCCTCCAGAGCTGCAATTACAAAAACAAACAAGACCACAAAAAGCAATATTTGCCTTTTGATTTGCAAAGTCTGTGAAATTTAAAACTCATGCAGTTCTTTTTCAATGGAGTTATGCACACATACGCTCACCATCTACTACCTGTACACCTGCTCATTTATGCAGTTATCCAATCATGTGGCAGCAGCACAATGCATGCAAGTCATGCAGATACAGGTCAAGAGCTTCAGTTAATGTTCACATCAAACATCAGAATGGAGAGAAAATGTGATCTATGTTGCCTTGTTTGTGGCATGGTTGTTAGTGCCAGATGGGGTGGTTTGAGTATTTCAGAAACTGCTGATCTCCTGGGATTTTCACACATAACGGTCTCTAGAGTTTACACAGAATGGTGCGAAAAACAAAAACATCCTGTGTGCAGAGAGTCTGCAGGCTGAAACACCTTGTTGATGAGAGAGATCAGAGGAGAATGACCAGATTGGTCTGAGCTAACAGGAAGTCTATAGCAACTCAAAGAGGCACTCTTTACAACAGTGCTGAGCCAAAAAGAACGCACGACAAGGCACAATCTCAGAACGCATAACACGGCTCACCCAAACTAGACAGTTGAAGATTAGAAAAAAAAAAATCACCTGGTCTTTTTCCAGGCTTCATATGTCCAGTTTGGTGAGCCTGTGCCCATAAAAGCCACAGATTCCTGTTCTTGGCTAACAGGAGTGGGACCTGATGTGGTCTTCTGCTGTTGTAACCCATCCACCTCAAGGTTTGACATTCTGTACATGCTGCGATGCTTTTTATTAAATCAGGGATCACAATTGTTCCCCATTCTGGGTTTGTTCATTAACTGAAGCTCTTGATCTGTATCTGCATGATTTTATGCACTGTGCTGCTGCCACATGATTGGCTGATTGGATAACTGCATAAAAACAGTGGACGGTGAGTGTACAATCACACACTCTTTTACACCTAGAGGCAATTTAGCATAGCCAATCCAACTTCACACAGACAGTAACTCGAGCTCAGGGTTGAATCAGGGACCGTGCCATTTTCTGCCTTATACTGCATTATTTATATGAAAATGGGTGAGGTTAAAATTGTACCACAGACATCCACTAGGAGTCACTGGCTTCACTTTTCACCTTGCTTCTTAGCTCATCAGACAAGAGGAAAGAATGCATAACTGTGTTCTCTATACTGAAATTGTTGAAACTATGTTATATATATTGAACTATATTGAAAATGTGAGTGGGTACAGAACTGCAGAAGCAGATGGGATTGGTCTGGATTCTATCATAAACAGAAGGGAGTGGAATTAAACATAAACGTCCACTGCAGAGCTCTACTACAACACAAGTGCACAGCTGTTTTTCTCCTGTGCTTGGAAAGAAAAGAGAGCTAAAACAGCAGCGTAATTTATAGATCTGACATGTGACGTTCGTTCAATCATTTATTTATCTTCAGTAACTGCTTTATCATGGTCAGGGTTGTGGTGATGTTTGATGTTGCTTTCACTAGTAAAATCAAGAAAATGTTTTCTTATGCTTGTCTAAACACAAGTGTCATCATTTACTAAAAAATCAGTTTTCAGTAGTATAACAGTAGTATACCAACTAACAGTATACCACCTGAAACTGTTTTTGTGATATTTAATGTTTTTATTTTTATTATATTTATTTATTTTTCAAATTTAGGCTTTATATTTCAGATTATGAAATCTGCCCTTTCAAATTCACATAAAATATCTGGTTGGAAAACCTAATAATGTTTGTAAAAGAGTCATTACAGTTGACTTTTTGCATACATCTTGTGGCAATAAGTGGAAATTACTGATATAAACAGATATTCACAGAGTCCACTACCTTCACTACACATTGCCTATTCCCCAGTAATTTCCCTTGTCATCCACAATTAGTAAAGCCTTTTCTGATAATGAAAAAAGCACACAGTTTAAAGAGACAATGAAAACCACTGCACTGCAAGCCATCACACAGCACAACACTCAGCTCACTGTGCACTTAAAGCCTGACCCTTAAAGGAGAGAGGACGCACGGTGTAGTAGCGAGCCCAGTCGTGCGTGGGTCCAGGCAGGTCCAGATAGAATGGTGCTGCTAGGATGACCTTCAGTCCGGCCTTAGCCACCTGACACACCTTACACAGGTAACATCCTCTTTTCCACACCTCCACCACATACTGAGCCCTCCTCTAGAACATATACGGTGTACATATACGCTCGTCCCTTTTAGACTGTATGTTCATGAGGACTAGATCAAAGTACTTTGAATTCATGACATGTAAGAAATTGCGAGATGCTTTAAAGTAGAAAACATGCACTGGTGAACTTACTTGCTTGTGGTAATCAAAAACATCCTGCCAAACAATGGAGGTCTTTTTAAAGGCAGCAGTGATGTTCATAATACTAAAATAAATAAAAAAAAGTGAATTATATTTTGCTTCACTCAAAGTCAAATAATGAAAAATTCAGGTAACTGCATGTAAATACTGAGTCTAACTCCTGTGCATGTATAATCTCTGGGAAGTTTGGTACTGAGACAAGAAAGGACTTTACATAAAACCAGCTGTCAGATCTTTTTACTAACAAACGTTTTATTAGGGGAGCAAGCTAGCCACTTGCATCTGGAAAAAGTTACAGCCTTAGTATTGTCCTCTCTCATCACTTACCTTTCCATGTAGAAAGACTGCAGTTTGGTGTAATCATTCCCAAAGCCCATCTTTGCCATAAATGCTTGCACATTAGGATTTGATTTCCTATTAAAGGACACAATGATATGCAATGACACCTCTACTTTAGCAATTTAAGACTAATCACTCAACCAACTGATAACCACACAAACTAAAAGCAGTGCAAATTTCGCATGTTCTCACCAGCATGTGAAGTCAACCTCATCGCCACCAAGGTGAACAAAGGAGTCAGGAAATACAGAAGTTACCTCTTTAAAGAGGCTATTCATGAACTGGTAACTGGAGCTCAGAGTTGGGTTGATGGGGCCAAATATTCCAGAGGGAACAGTTTTCTTGTAGCAGGGCGTCAGCAGGTCTGGCTGCCCTGAAAGGAATGACAATGAAACATTATTTACACACTGTGAAGCTATTCTTAAAGTGTTGGGTTTTTTGTTTTTTTTAGAATATGCTTATTGTGCAAAATCATGCTTAGTCTGCGATCAGAAATTCACATTGCCTGCACGAACGTGTGTCTCATACCTTTACCCCATGATTGAGTGTGTCCGGGAGAATCAAACTCTGGCACTACCCTGATTCCTCGGAATCTTGCATGAGCGATCACCCTCCTCACGTCTGACTGCGTGTAAATGTGAGTCACAGGGTGAAAGGCTCCCTAAATCAGAAGCAAGGCTAGAGATCAGTCAGGCAAATACAACTAAGGTGCCAATAATTCTGGGCACAGTATCAAATCCAAAACACAAAGCTATTGAATAAACAATTCGAATTAAATCCCTGCAGATTTGTCAGTTGAAAAGTAAAAAACACAGATTAGTTATCACAGTTATCCCAACCCCAGATAAGCTGTGCGTGTTCCCAGCAAACTTCAAAAGCACTCCTCAGTCGAGCTCTGCAAAGCATAAAGTCTACATGCATTGAATATGTGGACAGAAGCAAAATAATGTTCAAACTTTCCCCCAGTTTGGTGTTTGACTTAGTTCTTTCCTTTCATTCTCTGCTTCTTAAATGCTGCAGGCAGGTCCAGGTTTAAGTCTTTTAAACTTGCCATTGTGCTTGTCAGTTTTAGCATTGATTTTGATTATGTCTAATCTTTGTACCTGAAACGGAAAACTCTACATTCTGATGAAGCTAACATCATCAGGCTAAATTGCAAATGCTGCGTTCTGAAATGGACCCCCATCTCTAGAAAGCTTTTGTCCAGAAGAGAGATACCTTGTTGCTCAAATCAGGATAAGTGTGGCTCTGGTAAGGGAAAGAAGGATCATCCACAATGTGCCAGTGAAATACGTTGAATTTATTATAAGCCATGGCATCCTACAAAGAAAAAAAAAAATACTTATACTGACTCATACATTTTACATGTCAGTTGTCACTGCAAATATGATCATATAGGAAAATAACTATGTACTTACTAGAGTCTTCAGTATAGAATGTACTGGTAAATAGTGCCTTGACGTGTCCAGCAAAAGCCCTCTGAATGGAAATCGTGGGAAGTCCTCAATTTCTGTTTTATTGACAAAATACTGCATAAAAGAATAAAGGTAAACTAGGCATCACCAGTTAATGAGGCCATAAACACTGGTACTGTTTTTTTTTTTTTTTTTAATTCCTTAAAGGTGATTGTCATGGTGGCATCCTGAATGTATATTTATTTGTACCTCCATTGACTACTTACTGAGTTATAATCATCTTGGTACACCAGCTGACTAAAGGACTCCAGACCTGTTTATAAAGCAGAGTTCAGTTTAAAGATGAACTCTTTAATGTTTCTAGAAATTATATAATAATTTCATTTAAACAAATTATGACTTGTAATGAATCAGGATAGTTCTCACCCCCAGTTGGTTCAGCTCTGCCGCTTTTTCATAGAAAGCAGGTTTAACAAAAGGGGTGGGAGGAGCGGTTTTAGGCTAGTCCGTGTTTTCATTTGCAGCAGCAATTCCCTTTGTATATATGTAGCAAAATTACATCCGGCTCCTTTAAGTGTTTTATGCTATATTACCATTCAGAAGGAAAAAATGAAAATATAGGGATTTAGCACTGAAAATTCCAATAAAACACCGTACCTCTCAGGGATCCCCACACTGACTCTGCTCTTAAAACAGCTTGACCTGCAGACACACTCAGGTTATCTTCAGAGGTGGAAAAAAACATACATGTATGGTGTTAAGTGCGTTAGATAATTTTTGGATGAAAATGTGCACTTTAGAAGCACTTTTAATCATCAAACTATTACAGAAAAACCTTCAATCATTTTAAAACTTTGCATTTTAAAATCTTTGCTATATTTTGAAAGGGGCTATTCTATTCTTATGTATGACTTTATTCCATCATATGTAAATCTTTAGGTCCTGAGAAAGTTAATATCTTTTATGGAGTTTTTTTATTTTTTATTTTTTCATTTGCCATTAATTTACATACTCACAACTTTCATCTGAACCTTCATCAGGATATTCATCACATCCCCCACTTCTGACACTCACTGATAGTGTGAAGGGTTTGGGCTCAGACCAAGTGTTACTGAATCCTGATCATGGACAAAAAATAATAATAAAGGGTGCACATAAAAAACAAACAGGCCTTTACATACAAAATGTTTGCAGCATGCCAATATCTGCCTGTAATTTATCTAGCAGATGTAACAAATAGCCTGATACCTCTCAGGCAGTATGTCTACAAGGAAAGGTGTGTTTTGTGATAAGTCATTGACCTGGTCCATGTGAAAAGTCGGGGAAAATGATCCTGAAGTATCTTTTGAAGGCAGCATCCAGGACAGAGCACCCGACTTGCGCAGCCGAATCGTTTGCGTAATTATAAGTGAACAGGTGAGGACGTAAAACATAGCGTTCATTAGACTGAGCGACGCGCTGCGGCATGGGCCACACTCCATATACCTGCTCTAGTTCAACAGAAAGAAACAGCAAGAAGATAAGATGCAAACGGTTCATCTTAGTCTAGGGGTCCGGCCGTGTTCATGTCACAAAATTTAGACCCGAGGTCGAACAGAGCTACAGCTACACCAGCAAAGGCCGTGCAAAGTGTAAAAACGCTGAAGAAGTGAAAACGCAGTCACGTGACACTGCTGTTTAACGCCAGTCAGCAGTGCCATTCATTCTCCACTAGCATTTAGTCTGAAAGTCAAATGAGGAGCTACTTCCAGTGGCACAATACCATAAATACGCAGTATGTCGGAAATATTACGCCAGAACCATTTTGCCATTGTATGGCCGTGTGTGGTTCTGCAGGGAAAGGTCCAACGTTCATATTAAAGCACTATAGTCTAAAGAAATGTAGCATATAAATAAACTTATACAGTATAGACTTGCAGTGACTTTTGGTAAGATGCGTGACAAAATGAGATATGTATTTTTTTTTCTGCAGGAAAAAAAAAATCTGACCGAAATCTGTGCATGGCATCCGTTTTTCTTATTTCGTGCGTGACTTCTTTCAAAAAGTCACTCGAAGTTGACGTGCAGTCTAGCCAGTCTAAATAATATATATATATATATATATTATAAATAAATAAATAATAAAAAGTACATTTATATCACAGCTTATATAAATATAAGTTTATATAAGTTTGTTATATTATTAATAAATTTATATAGCCTATATAAACGCTGTGATGTAAATGTATACATTTTCTTTTTTCTCCCTAATGTTGTCGGCTTCATCTGATATCCCTTCATTTATAGCATTAGTGTGGATCTGTGGTTGCCCTGCTGGAAAAAAAACTATGTCAGAAATCTATTACAAATTCTATTAGGGTTTCTATTGTTTTGTTTTCTTTTGGGTTTGTTTTTGTTTGTTTGTTTTTTTTTTTTCCAGATGGGTGAGGTCACATTAGTTTGGGTCTCCCACTAAAAATGGATAGACCCTTTGCGTGGCGTGGTCAGGTAAGGATGGGTAATCCTACCTACAAGTGTAAGTTTTTCCTTGCTTATTTAAATTTACTTCTCATTCTGCCAACACATTATCTACCCAGATCACATCATTACTATGGTGCAGTAAACTGTAGAAATATCTTACTTTTGCGAATATCTGTTGTCTGAACTGCCAAGATCTTTAAACTAAACTCGTATCAATTATTAAGAGGTTAATTTAAAGAACCGCCTGGAAACTTAAATGTATTTTGATTAACAAAACAACACCACTACGTGGCATTTGAAACCAAAATAGGGTGAATTCCTGGATATGGGACATCAGGTAAGTTGGGGCCGTTTATACCTACTGAAAAACAATCGAAACCCTCATAGAATTTGTAATGGTTTTAATGGTTATAATGGTAATTGTATTGGTTTTAATGGAAATTGTAATGGTCTCTGTGAGCCTCTACTGATATTTTGGTGGTATGTTATGTCTAGTGGATACCATTAAGGACGTGTAATGGTAAAGGTAATGGTTTTAATGGTCAGCTGATGGTTTGTAATGGTATTTGTAGTAGAAGCCATTAGAATTTCTGTGATGGTTTCTATTGTTTTGTTTTGTTCTGTTTTCAGCAGGGAACTCAGCAACATTTATTTTCTGTGCAGTAAATTGTGTTTTTATGAAATATCTAAAGAACAGGGGAATAAAATGGTAAGCCATGCATCTTTAGAATATGATAAACATTTTAGTCAACACCTTGAGGATTTCAGAAATGTGTCAAGTGTTGGGGATTTTGTTTTATTAATGGAAAGAAAGCTTAAACAAAGAAGAGATTCAAAAACTCTTTCGATATATCTGAATTTACCATATTACAAATCACCCCAAGCACATCCTAATAGCTATAGCTAGGTCTAGGTATTAGGAAGTCAGTATTATGAGTCAGTATTTATAGTAATAATAATAATAATATACTATAAGTATAATTGTCATTTTTTACATAACTTTCATACCTTTCTGTTGTAAAAGTGTAAAAGTGGTGTGTAAAACAACCCCTTAATTATTTATAAGGAAAGCCAAAGAAGACCCAGCCGTAAAGTTAGTCCAAGCAGTTCTCTATTGCTATTTGGTTACATAGACTACAGTGGCTTCTTTAAATATCTCATAAATCACCTTTGAGCCTCTGCAAAACAAAGAAAAAGAATGTCATTCACTCACTGCCCCTAGCAAACCCTTTACACCACTACATGCTAGTGACTTAAGGGACTGGGATTACATTAAAAAAAAAAAAAAACATTGAAATTGACTTACACTGAAAACATAGCATGTATTAGACCACATAATCAAATGTTCTTGTGCACCTGAGCAAGGTTCCCAGAAGGGTATGTTCCTTCTGCCCACCACATGGTGGCACTGGCCAACGAACTGGAATTGTTTAGTGGATAAATAAAGGGTTATAATAACTTTGCTAAGATTTCACTTTATGTTCAGTTCATACTAGATCACTAGGTTCAGGCGGTCACAAATATTTGAACTGAACAGTGCAGAACACTGCCCACTGTGTGAAAACTCAGACAAATTATTGTGATGAAACAGTTTCATCTATACACCCTCACCTCACCTCATCTCACCTTTTCAAAAAGCTTATCCCTTCAAAAGGCTTGCCTCTGCCAGAGGGAAAATGGCATCATATGATTCCTAAATGCTGTACTTTCTAACCCACTAGGCTTGCCATCTGGTCCTGTGAAGTCTTCACCACTGTGTTGATTTTGCCAAAAAGGTTGACATGACTCAACATGTCATTATAGTATGATGCATTATTTTCTATTGTAACCATTACACAGGAAGGGAGTGTTTCATTTAAATATAATGGAGTGACTCAGTGTTTGATGTCATTTGTATTCTATGTGAGATGGCTCTGATGCGCCAATGTTAATGATGCAATCAATGCCATCAAGTGCAAGTGACTTTAGCCGCCAGTGCCATATTTGGTCATGAAGTGATACAAATGAATTTACACCATATCCGGTCAAAGTATGTTGATAGATATCACTTTTCCCTGCTTCCAAACATGAGTTGATTTGCTCCTCTGATCTTAAGAATGTCTCTGTCAATGCATTTTTCACTCGCATGACTATGAGTCATGTTTCATTTCTCCATTCCATAATCCACTGCTACGTTATTTTGCCTCAGTTCATGGCATCACAGTTTCTTACAGTTACAGTAATCTCTCTTGCCCTGCTGATATTCTCTCTTTATCACTTGATTTATAAAACCTTAGTTGACCATGCTCTCATCAAACCTAGATCTGGTCACTGCTGCGTTCCAGTTCATGAATAGATATTTATCTTACTGTTCTCTTTCAAACTTTTTTTCCTGTTCCAGCTATTGGAAACAAAAACTGTCTTACAAACTGTCCATTCTACCTCTTAGCTGTAAACCTGAAACACTGATCAATATCATAAACATAATGTTGTGAACAAAGTCTGTTTAATGCATGTTTGTTTCCCTATAATGAATTAGTCTGGTATAAATCCTGCATACCTGATCAGAGACAAATTGTGGCTTATTATTCATGGTGATTACCACTGGAACTTATTCAGGGAATACTGGGTGTGAGAGGGGAATACACCCTGGAAAGGACACCAGTTCATTGCAGGGCACCATGCACACATAGTCACATTCATCCACACCTCAGCCACAATTCTTAGTGTAGTCAGTCCACCTGCCAGTATATTTTTGCCTCCTATATCAAATGCAACAGGTTAATAATTCCTCCATCACTAGGGCACACTTTACTTGTGAGGAGCACAGAGAGAGAAAAAAAAAAGATTGCTGATATACAGTAGAATTATGCATCAAGATATTAAGTGTGATTAACAATATTAGAACGTTTGACTAAGGGTTACTATTAACTGCTGTTGTATCTCAGAGGCATGATTGGAAGACAAATCTAATGAGACACCACTCTTCAGGTTATGTTTCTGAAGATTCTTTCCACTGAGTGGTGCAGCCAATGAGATACCTCTGAAAAGTACTGGTAATACATTCTATACATTCTATTTTCCAAAATTTGACAGATTTTTTTATAAAGTTCCAATAACTTTAGACAGATTTATTGTTGCGGATAGGGGCTTGGGTTAGCAGGAGTCTGCATTAGGACGGTTTTGTGTGGGGATGAGTTAATTAATGTGGCACATCTGACACCTATCTGCACTGTCCTACTGTAGCAACAAGCTTGTGTTTCTCTCTCTCTCTCTCTCTCTCTCTCTCTCTCTCTCTCTCTCTCTCTCTCTCTCTCTCTCTCTCTCTGCATTGAGTGACCTGAAAACCTGCTGAGTTTTCTGTTCTCTTTAACCATGTTTTCTTACTTTTTACAACCCCAATTCCAAAAAAGTTGGGACGTTGTGTAAAATGGAAATTAAAACAGTGGGCGTCAGTCCATTGCACCTAGTTAGAATTTAGGGGGGAAAAATATTTGCAGTGCCCTCCACTGCCACCCTTGGTAAATATGAGCAAAGAAGGCTGTGAAAAATTGTCTTTTGTTTAAAAAATTCACAAAAATACTCTGCTCTGATGGATATAAAACAATTGCAAACAAAACACAGGTTTATCCAAAAATAAAATCTTTGTTAAATATAGGTGTGAAACAATTATTGGCACCCTTTTAGTCAATACTTTGTGCTACCTCCCTTTGCCAAGATAACAGCTCTGAGTCTTCTCCTATAATGCCTGATGAGGTTGAAGAATACATGGCAAGGGATCTGAGACCATTCCTCCATACAGAATCTCTCCAGATCCTTCACATTTCGAGGTCCATGCTGGTGGACTCTCCTCTTCAGTTCACCCCACAAGTTTTCTATGGGTTTCAAGTCAGGGGACTGGGATGGTTATGGCAGGACCTTGAATTTGTGGTTAGTAAACCATTTTTGTGTTGATTTTGATGTGTGTTTTGGATACACTTCCATGCTGGAAGATCCAACCACGGCCCATTTTAAGCTTTCTGGCAGAGGCAGTCAGGTTTTCATTTAATATCTGTTGATATTTGATAGAGTCCATGATGCCATGTATCCTAACAAAATGTCCAGGTCCTCTGTCAGAAAAACAGCCCCAAAACATTAAAGAGCCACCATTTTTCTCATACGAATTCATAGGGTGCCAATTAAAAAAACACCTATATTTAACAAAGATATATATTTTTATAAACCTATGTTTTGTTTGCAATTGTTTGATATCCATGAGAGCGGATTATTTTTGTGAATTTTTTTAACATTTACCAACTGTGGCAATATTAGTGGAGAATGAAAAGAATAAAAATACAGTAAGATGAAACACTTTTTAGAGGTTTGTGAGCATGGTAGGGAACTGGTGAGTTTTATTAATAAAGTTAGACTTGGTCTGTTGGGAAGGTGTCACTCTTTTTTTCTACATATCTGTCATAGCATAATTAATTCTTGACTTGTCAGGGCCAGACCAGTAAGCAGAAAAACTGGCTAAACCAACCCTCTGCCTTGAGATGTTCCCACAACCAGAGACTATCTCTCTCCTGCAATATCAAACATACTAGCTGTGTAACAGAATCTAAATTAACATAAAACATTAACAATTAGCATTAAAATGAATCAGGTTATTGCTTGGAAAAGCAGGTGTGATATATACATTTATTGATTTGCCTGATAAATAATTGAGGATTGAGACAGTAATTTCCACCACTGCCTCCTGATCTGAACCTAGAACTTCTGAATGTTAGCTCTATTACACCCAAAAGCAAGCAATGTAAATAAAATCACAGAGTATAGTTTTGATGCACTTTGTCTGACTGAAACATTGCCCATAGCAGATGTATACTCCAATCTAATGAGTCGACTCCTTTCGAAAATTTAAATAAACACAACCCTCGCCTGAGGGGACTGGGTGGAGATGTTGTCACAGTTTATCACAATATGCTTGACATTGCACAAGTCTGGGTTTAATTTACTTTTAAGCACTTGTTCATAGTGTTGAAATCAGTTTCATTAAACATTCCTCATTGCGAAAAATTTTTTGTCATTTCCATAATAAAATATGATACTTTCAATAAGTTCAATACAGACGAGCTGAAGGCCATATCAAAGCAACCTGGGCTTCCATAACACCTCAGCAGTGCCACAGGCTGATTGCCTCCATGCCTCATCGCATTGATGCAGTAATTTGTGCAAAAGGAACCTCAACCAACCATTGAGTGCATAAATTAACATACTTTTCAGAAGGTCGACATTTCTGTATTATAAAATGTTTACTGTAATACAACCCCAATTCAGAAAAAGTTGGAACAGTATAGAAAATGCAAAAAACTATACTGTACTATATTGAAAACACATTAGTAACACTTTATTTGATGTTTTACTTTGTGAATTTAATTTCCTTTTGAAAATATACACTAATTTCCAATCTGATGACTGCAACACACTCCAAAAAGTTGAGAAAGTCGACTGTTTACCACTGTGTAACATCACCTTTTCTTTTAATAACACTTATTAAGCCTTTGGGCACTGAAGACACCAGTTGGTTAAGTTTAGCAAGCAGAATTTTCCCCCATTCATCCATTATGCATTTCTTCAGCTGCACAACTGTACAGGGCCTTCGTTGCCTTATTTTGCACTTCACAATGCACCACACATTCTCAATCAGAGACAGGTCAGGACTGCAGGCAGGCCATGCTAGCCCCCGCACTCTCTGCGTACGCGACCATGTGCTTGTAATCCAGCCAGAATGTGGTTTGGTGTTGTCCTGCTCTGGATGGCAGCACATGTTGCTTCAAAATGTGTACATATCCTTCTGCATTAATGGTGCCCTCACAGATGTGCAAGTTACCCATGCCATGGGCACTGACACACCCCCATACCATGACAGACACTGGCTTTTGGACCTGACGCTGATAACAGTCCGTGATGGTCCGTTTCCTCTTTGGCCTGGAGAACACAACGGCTATTTTGTCCAAAAACTATTTGAAATGTTGACTCTCATCAGACCACAAAACACGATTCCACTGTACTACTGTCCATCTCAGATGAGACCGAGCCCAGAGAAGTCGGCGGTGCTTCTGGACATTGTTGATGTATGGCTTCTGCTTTGCATAGTAAAGCCTTAACTTGCATCTGTGGATGCAGCGGGGAATGGTGTTAACTGACAAAGGTTTACCAAAGTATTCCTGAGCTTATGTCAGGATATCCATTACAGACTCATGACGGTTTTTAAGACAGTGATGTCTGAGGGATCGGAGATCATGCACTTTCAGAAGTCGTTTCCGCCTTGCCCTTTACGCACTGAGATTTGACCGGATTCTTTGAAACTTTTAATTATATTGTGCACTGTAGAAGGTGAAATGCCCAAAATCCTACCAAATTGTCTTTGGGGAATATTGTTCTCAAAGTGTTAGATTATTCGCTGATGAATCTGTTGGCAGATTGGTGAGCCTCGACCCATCCTTGCTCTTGAAGGACTAGGACTTTTTTGGAGGCTCCTTATATACTATGATTAGACGATTGCCTCACCTGTTTCACATCACCTTCTTATTTCAACTTGTCACATCGCTAGTAGTCCTAAATTGCCCCTGTCCCAACTTTTTTGGAACGTGTTGCATGCATCAATTTCAAAATAAAGGTTTATCTTCAAAAAACTATGCAGTTGATTAGGTAAAACACCAAATACCTTGTCTTTATATATTTTTTAAATACAAAAGTACATTTACAAAAATGATAAATAAAATACAAAAGTACGTTTACAAATCACTCCTCTTTGTTTTTATTAGCATTTTCCATTCTGTCCCAACTTTTTCGGAATTGAGGTTGTATTTTGAGATACTGGATTTTTGAGCTGTAAACCGAATGCATCAAGATTAAAACAAAAAAAGCATGCAATATTTAACTTTATGTGTATTGAATCTAGAATATATGAAAGTTCCACTTTTTGAATTAAATTATGGAAAAAAATGCACTTTTCCATGATATTCAAATTTTTTGATATGCACCTGTACTCCTGGGCCTCCCAGCCAGCTCCATCCATCCCCTTCAGATTATTCAAAATGCAGCAGCATGCCTCGTCTTCAACCAGCCCAAAAGAACCCATGTCACACCCCTCTTCATCTCCCTCCACTGGCTTCCTGTAGTTGCTTGCATCAAATTCAAGGCCTTGATGCTCACGTACAAGACCTTGTCTGGAACAGCACCCCCCTACACAACACTTATTTTCCCTCACGCAACCTGCAATCAGATAATGACCGACACCTGGTAGTGCCTACTCAGCGAGGCATGAGGTCCCTTTCCAGAACCTTCAAACTGACTGTCCCTCAGTGGTGGAATGAACTTCTAACCTCAATCCGGACAGCAGAATCACTATCTTCAAAAAACGGCTAAAGACGCACCTCTTCCGTTAACACTTAACTAACCCCTAACCACCCCCCCCCCCCTTATTTATTAAAACAAACAAACAAACAAAAAAACACCTGCCTCTTACACCTCTACTCTACACACTTTGCTTCTCTAGAACTCAATTTAAAAATCTTGTATGGTAGCACTTCTTGTATTGTTCTCCGTTTGATATATCGCTTGTATTTCCTCATATGTAAGTTGCTTTGGATAAAAGCATCTGCTAAATGAATAAATGTAAATGTAGATATCCCTTTATGTATTTCTGTCTTCTTCTTCTTCTTCTTCTTTTGTTGTAATGATGACTCTGACACACAGAGTCTGTTTCTGTTGTTCTCGCTGTTCATTTTGCAGTTTTTTTTTTATAGTCTGGAATCTTTCACTTTAGCAGTTATTAACATGTGATTTCATGTTTGTTCTCTATATATGTAGCCCTGTAGAAATACAGTTTTGGAAGCTCTAAATATTAATCTGAGTAATTAATCTGAATTATTATACATAAAGTTGTGATTTGTGGTGACTCTAGCATTCATGTGCAGAATGAAAATGATTCATTGACTCAGAAAGGATTAGTCATAATGTCTCAGGGACCATTCAAAACTGTAGTCATACCCTAGACTAAGTTTTGTCTCTGGAACTGATGACTGTGATTTATCTGTTTTGCCTCTGTGATACTAGATCATTCAAAGATACTACAGTATCTGGTCTCAATAACCTCTAGCCAGAGATATTTGTTTTGCACTGTAATAATAGCTTAATTGACCACCTCCAGATTTGTGCTCACTATCTATTCAGGACTTTAGATCCTTTAGAATTACATAAGCTGTCTGAACACAAAGGTACTACACTTTTCACTATGCCGAATATTACTGAACCTCACCAAAAGAAAAGGTTTTTGACCACAATGAGGATGGATGATAATAAATAAGGATGGAAATAAATCTGGAAGCATTTACTGCAAATTCCATACATAGTATGTCAGAGAGGATTGGTACAAATATTGCCGAAAAATGTACAGGTGCATCTCAATAAATTAGAATGTCGTGGAAAAGTTCGTTTATTTCAGTAATTCAACTCAAATTGTGAAACTTGTGTATTAAATAAATTCAATGACACAGACTGAAGTAGTTTAAGTCTTTGGTTCTTTTAATTGTGATGATTTTGGCTCACATTTAACAAAAACCCACCAATTCACTATCTCAACAAATTAGAATATGGTGACATGCCAATCAACTAATCAACTCAAAACACTTGCAAAGGTTTCCTGAGCCTTCAAAATGGTCTCTCAGTTTGGTTCACTAGGTAAGCCACAAACATTCATTGCCAAAGAAGCTGGCTGTTCACAGAGTGCTGTATTCAAGCATGTTAACAGAAAGTTGAGAGGAAGGAAAAATTGTGGAAGAAAAAGATGCACAACCAACCGAGAGAACCGCAGCCTTATGAGGATTGTCAAGCAAAATCGATTCAAGAATTTGAGTGAACTTCACAAGGAATGGACTGAGGCTGGGGTCAAGGCATCAAGAGCCACCACACACAGACGTGCCAAGGAATTTGGCTACAGTTGTCGTATTCCTCTTGTTAAGCCACTCCTGAACTACAGACAATGTCAGAGGCATCTTACCTGGGCTAAGGAGAAGAAGAACTGGACTGTTGACCAGTGGTCCAACATCCTCTTTTCAGATGGGAGCAAGTTTTGTATTTCATTTGGAAACCAAGGTCCTAGAGTCTGGAGGAAGGGTGGAGAAGCTCATAGCCCAAGTTGCTTGAAGTCCAGTGTTCAGTTTCCACAGTCTGTGATGATTTGGGGTGCAATGTCATCTGCTGGTGTTGGTCCATTGTGTTTTTTGAAAACCAGAGTCACTGCACCCGTTTACCAAGAAATTTTGGAGCACTTCATGCTTCCTTCAGCTGACCAGCATTTTGAAGATGCTGATTTCATTTTCCAGCAGGATTTGGCACCTGCCCACACTGCCAAAAGCACCAAAAGTTGGTTAAATGACCATGGTTTTGGTGTGCTTGACTGGCCAGCAAACTCACCAGACCTGAACCCCATAGAGAATCTATGGGGTATTGTCAAGAGGAAAATGAGAAACAAGAGACCAAAAAATGCAGATGAGCTGAAGGCCACTGTCAAAGAAACCTGGGCTTCCATACCACCTCAGCAGTGCCACAAACTGATCACCTCCATGCCACGCCGAATTGAGGCAGCAATTAAAGCAAAAGGAGCCCCTACCAAGTATTGAGTACATGTACAGTAAATGAACATACTTTCCATAAGGCCAACAATTCACTAAAAATGTTTTTTTTATTGGTCTTATGAAGTATTCTAATTTGTTGAGATAGTGAATTGGTGGGTTTTTGTTAAATGTGAGCCAAAATCATCACAATTAAAAGAACCAAAGACTTAAACTACTTCAGTCTGTGTGCATTGAATTTATTTAATACACGAGTTTCACAATTTGAGTTGAATTACTGAAATAAATGAACTTTTCCACGACATTCTAATTTATTGAGATGCACCTGTATATCATGTTGGCCAGCCCTAACTTGGAACCTAAGAATGAAACCTTGAATGGTAGGCAATCTGCTGCAATTCTTTCTCTAACATTTTGATGCTTTAAAAAATATATATAAATACAATTAATTAATTTATTTATTTCCAATTCATTTCTATACCTAGAGTGTATGAGAAAGTCAACTCACCAAGATACCTAGTCTTGATCCATGTGAAGTATAGAGCGATTTTGAGCTGTCTGATTTATTTCTAAAATTCTAGAAAAAATAACAGCCTGTCCATTAAGCTAATAGTATATAGAAGTTATGCATATAAAAAGTCTCAATCTGGATTTAGACTTCTGCTATAGTGCATAAACAGTGTGTTTCAGGAACTAAGGATTTATGTGCATTTCTGAGTAACTGAGGAACAGTGTGTATCTGAGTAACTCTGTACTCATATTAGTCATTTGATAAATCCTTCGATAGACTTAAGAACTGATATCTGAGAGGTGCGCTACTGGTTTAGATCTTATCAGACCATCATCACTGTCAATCATGATCAAATAACTTTTTAAGTATAAACAGGGAATTCTGTGGTCTACAAGTAAACTTTCTCTTTTCTCATCAAGACTATCATAAATTCTACATAAACACAGTATAAGCCTAAACAGTTTTATGACTGGGTCATTTCATGTATGAGGTGTCATGACTGATGTCGTATGTCTGAGACGTCATCTTGCTGTCAGGATCATCAGTGATACTGTCAGTGAATATTGTCAAGATAAGGAACATGTCCATACATGATGTAGAGAAAGTGTATGTTAGCCTCATCTCGTGTAAGATACAGTTGTTAACCTGTGTAGTTTCTTGCTTTTGACATTTAATGCTCTAAACACCTTAGCCCTAAAGTATTTAAGTAATCTTCAAGCATTATGTAATCCACCTGTACTATCTAGAAATTATGGTCTCTTATCAATAGCAAGAACAGCAAAAACTACAGCTAGTGGTAGATCATTTTCATCGATTTTGTGTTGGTCAAGCATAAAGGAACCATGGGACTTGAGCAAAATACCCAAGCACCACTATAAATTTCAGTGATTATAAATTGGCTTAAAACTCATCCAACATAAAATATACTAGCCAAAAACATTGTTGATTAAATAGACCTTGTAAAGGTATAGATTCTTACAGTTTTTCTCCATCGATTTGACACATTTCTCCAAATGAATGTAGTTGCTCTCAAAACAATTAACACAGCAATTCTAAACACACTCTTATGTTGGCGAAACAGTTCAATATTCACTGCATAATGAAGCATTGCATTTTATTCTAGTAATGCATTTATTAGAAATAAATACTAACATCAAAACTACAATTGTGTTCTCTGTTGATCTGATAACAAATTCAGCTGTAGATACACAAATAAATGAATGAAAGTACGTGTTTTTCATGAAGTTCTTTAATGAGGAGTTTAGTTGTATAACAATGAGTTTTTGCCCCCCAAAAATAATACAGTGAGGGGAAAAAAATATTTGATCCCCTGCTGATTTTGTATGTTTGCGTATCAGTCTATAATTTTAATGGTAGGTGTATTTTAACAGTGAGAGGCAGAATAACAACAACAAAAAAAATCCAGAAAAACGCATTTCAAAAAAGTTATAAATTGATTTGCATTTTAATGAGTGAAATAAGTATTTGATCCCCTATCAATCAGCAAGATTTCTGACTAACGAGCTGAGATTAGGAGCACTCTCTTAAAGGGAGTGCTCCTAATCTCAGCTTGTTACCTGTATAAAAGACACCTGTCCACAGAAGCAATCAATCAATCAGATTCCAAACTCTCCACCATGGTCAAGACCAAAGAGCTGTCCAAGGATGTCAGGGACAAGATTGTAGACCTACACAAGGCTGGAATGGGCTACAAGACCATCGCCAAGCAGCTTGGTGAGAAGGTGACAACAGTTGGTGCGATTATTCGCAAATGGAAGAAACACAAAATAACTGTCAGTCTCCCTCGATCTGGGGCTCCATGCAAGATCTCACCTCGTGGAGTTTCAATGATCATGAGAATGGTGAGGAATCAGCCCAGAACTACACAGGAGGATCTTGTTACAGTTTTTCTCAATTGTCTCAATTTTCTACAATTGTGTTCTCTGTTGATTTGATAACAAATTCAGCTGTAGATACACCAAAAAAATGAATGAAATTACATGTTTTCATGAAGTTCTTTAATGAGGAGTTTAGTTGTATAACAATGAGTTTTTGCCCCCCAAAAATAATAATTAAGTAAATAATGAAATAAATAAATAAATAAATAAATAAATGTGCTGCAATCATTAAATCAATTAACTTTATTGATCTTGCCTCTCAATTACGTCTGGCCAGAGAATTTCATCAACATCACAGCATATATTTTCATGAGTCATGCATCGTGGGAAAAAACGCTGTGAATGCTGGATCCATCCTTGACATGCTTGTGCCTCAGTTTCTTCACAGGCCTCTTCCATCGCTTGAAGAAGACTTACTTGGTTGTAAGGGTTGCGATCATATACTTTCCATCTCCAAGAGGAGAAGAACTCCTCAATTGGATTCAGGAAAGGAGAATATAGTGGAAGGAACACCATCCTGAAATGTGGGTGATGCTCAAACAACTCTTGCACCGGTGCTGAATGGTGAAATTGGACATTGTCCCAAACAACTACAAAATTTCACTCTATTTGCTCCTGATCACCCTGCGGAAAGAGGATTTCATTAAGGAAGTGTAAAAAATTTAGGAGCTTTTCTGTGTTGTGTAGCCCCAAGACAGCATTGTGTGCCACAACACCAGTGGTTGAAATTGTGGCACACATAGTGATGTTGCCTCCTAGTTATCCAGGGACATTGACTGTGGCACGATGGCCTATCACATTTCTCCCTCTTCTCCTTTTTTTGTGAAGATTGAAGCCAGCTTCATCAATATACAGGTACTCATGATGAGTTGCACTGCTATCCAATTCCAAAATTATCTAGAGTAAAAAGAACACAAGGTACAATAAGTTAGTTTTTTACAGTAATGCCATTGATTGCAAAGTTGATACTAAACTGTTGATGAAGTCTGAGTTCCCACTTTGATGCAGCACTATGCATAGAGATGCCTGAATCTTTTCACTTAGAGTGAAATAATATATGGACACATAATATCCACAAAAATATCTTTGCGTTTACAGTAAAAGTGCAGTAATTGGCTTGCACGTACTTGAACAAACTGGAATCGCAACTCCTTCACTCTAATGGAGTTCCTCTCAAAGGGCACTTTGTATACCTGTTTCATTCGGATGGCATTTCTCCTTAGAACATGATCAATTGTGGAGAGACTGCATTGGTGAACGTTGTGGAATAGTCAATTGTCCTGCATTATTCTTTGCTGAATTTCTTTGAGGCGGAGGGTGTTGTTCTGGACCACCATGTCAACAATGGCATGCTCTTGTTCAACTGAAAATAGTCTTGTTCGTCCACCTGAATGTTCTCAAACTTCAATTCTGAAAAATGTTTGGACAAGCAGGAACATTTACAGTGGAAAACTAGAACTAAAACAAGAATAATAGACTCTAATAGACTAATAGACTCTCACTCTTCTCCTCTTCCTACATCCTCAACTCTTCTTGCTCCATCTCCTCTTCCTATACCCTCTACTCCTCTCCCGTCATCTCTTTCTACCTCTTCAACTGTTTCTCTCCCTCTCATTAATACCCTTCTTCTACCGTCTCCACCACCTCTCACTCTTACACCTCTTCCTTTTCCCCTTCTCATTCTTCTTCTGATGTGTGCATCTTTGATGTTTTTCTTTCCCCCTTTTATAGCTGTTGCAATTAAGATAGCTGTGCGAATCAGATATCAATTTGGGGCTAATTGAAAACATACCATGTGCAACTGAGAATTTAACAAATAACAGAGTTTTGTTTGTTGTGTTTGGAAAAATGGTACACAAATGTGTGTGATATTTGTAAAGACCAATAAAAAGAGCTGCAATTGTTTTTTTCCTGATATATTAAAGTTTTGGTTGGCTGTATGAAATACTGTGAAAACATTTGAGAATTTTGTGCACAGTGTTTTGAGAAAATGGTGCATGTAATTTGTCATTTGTATGAAATGAAGGAAAATTTACAATCTGTTTAGGAGAATTACAAAGTGTTCAGATCAACGTATTAACTGTTTTGAGAGCAGTTGCCTGAGTTTGGAGAAATGTGTCAAATCGATTGAGAAAAACTGTAATGATCTCAAGGCAGCTGGGACTATAGTCACCAAGAAAACAACTGGTAACACACTACACCGTGAAGGACTGAAATCCTGCAGCGCCCACAAGGTCCCCCTGCTCAAGAAAGCACATGTACAGGCCCGTCTGAAGTTTGCCTGAATGATTCAGAGGAGAACTGGGTGAAAGTGTTGTGGTCAGATGAGACCAAAATCGAGCTCTTTGGCATCAACTCAACTCACCATGTTTGGAGGAGGAGGAATGCTGTCTATGACCCCAAGAACCCCATCCCCACCGTCAAACATGGAGATGGAAACATTATGCTTTGGGGGTGTTTTTCTGCTAAGGGGACAGGACAACTGCACCGCATCAAAGGGACACTGGACGGGGCCATGTACCGTCAAATCTTGGGTGAGAACCTCCTTCCCTCAGCCAGGGCATTGAAAATGACCTTAATGACTTGGAGAGGATCTGCAAAGAGGAGTGGGACAAAATCTCTCCTGAGATGTGTGCAAACCTGGTGGCCAACTACAAGAAACATCTGACCTCTGTGATTGCCACAAGGGTTTTGCCACCAAGTACTAAGTCGATGGGGTCAAATACTTATTTCACTCATTAAAATGCAAATCAATTTATAACTTTTTTGAAATGCGTTTTTCTGGATTTTTTTTGGTGTTATTCTGTCTCTCACTGTTAAAATACACCTACCATTAAAATTATAGACTGATCATTTCTTTGTCAGTGAGCAAACGTACAAAATCAGCAGGGGATCAAATAATTTTTCCCTCACTGTACCTCTCCTCCCTCCTCTTATACCTTACTCTCCCCTTTCTCTCTGTCCATGTCTTCTTATATTTTCTTCTCCTGCTCTTTCTACTATACCATTGCCCTCCAATCTACCCATCTCTTCTCCCTCTACTCCTCCCTCTTCTCCTCTTGCTACATCCTCAACTCTTCTTGCTCCATCTCCTCTTCCTATACCCTCTACTCCTCTCCCGTCATCTCTTTCTTCCTCTTCAACTGTTCCTCTCCCTCTCATTAATACCCTTCTTCTTACACCTCTTCCTTTTCCCTTCTCATTCTTCTTCTGATTTGTGCTTCTTTGATGTTTTTCTTTTCCCCTTTTACAGTTGTTGTAATTAAGACAGCTGTGTAAACAATTAGGAAATTTGCATTTCTTGTGTTGTATGTATTACTAACTAATCAGATATCAGTTTGGGGCTAACTGAGAACATACCATGTGCAACTGGGAATTTAACAAATAACAGAGTTTCGTTTGTTGTGTTTGGAAAAATGGTACACAAATGTTTGTGATATTTGTAAAGACCAATAAAAAGAGCTGCAATTGTTTTTTCCCCTGATATATATTATACACACACACACACACACACACACACACACACACACACACACATATATATATATATATATATATATATATATATATATATATATATATATATATATATATATACAGGTGCATCTCAATAAATTAGAATGTCGTGGAAAAGTTCATTTATTTCAGTAATTCAACTCAAATTGTGAAACTCGTGTATAAAATAAATTCAATGCACACAGACTGAAGTAGTTTAAGTCTTTGTTCTTTTAATTGTGATGATTTTGGCTCACATTTAACAAAAACCCACCAATTCACTATCTCAACAAATTAGAATACTTCATAAGACCAATAAAAAAACATTTTTAGTGAATTGTTGGCCTTCTGGAAAGTATGTTCATTTACTGTACATGTACTCAATACTTGGTAGGAGCTCCTTTTGCTTTAATTACTGCCTCAATTCAGCGTGGCATGGAGGTGATCAGTTTGTGGCACTGCTGAGGTGGTATGGAAGCCCAGGTTTCTTTGACAGTGGCCTTCAGCTCATCTGCATTTTTTGGTCTCTTGTTTCTCATTTTCCTCTTGACAATACCCCATAGATTCTCTATGGGGTTCAGGTGTGGTGAGTTTGCTGGCCAGTCAAGCACACCAACACCATGGTCATTTAACCAACTTTTGGTGCTTTTGGCAGAGTGGGCAGGTGCCAAATCCTGCTGGAAAATGAAATCAGCATCTTCAAAAAGCTGGTCAGCAGAAGGAAGCATGAAGTGCTCCAAAATTTCTTGGTAAACGGGTGCAGTGACTTTGGTTTTCAAAAAACACAATGGACCAACACCAGCAGATGACATTGCACCCCAAATCATCACAGACTGTGGAAACTTAACACTGGACTTCAAGCAAATTGGGCTATGAGCTTCTCCACCCTTCCTCCAGACTCTAGGACCTTGGTTTCCAAATGAAATACAAAACTTGCTCCCATCTGAAAAGAGGATATTGGACCACTGGGCAACAGTCCAGTTCTTCTTCTCCTTAGCCCAGGTAAGACGCCTCTGACGTTGTCTGTGGTTCTGGAGTGGCTTAACAAGAGGAATACGACAACTGTAGCCAAATTCCTTGACATGTCTTTGTGTGGTGGCTCTTGATGCCTTGACCCCGGCCTCAGTCCATTCCTTGTGAAGTTCACTCAAATTCTTGAATCGATTTTGCTTGACAATCCTCATAAGGCTGCGGTTCTCTCGGTTGGTTGTGCATCTTTTTCTTCCACACTTTTTCCTTCCACTCAACTTTCTGTTAACATGCTTGGATACAGCACTCTGTGAACAGCCAGCTTCTTTGGCAATGAATGTTTGTGGCTTACCTAGTGAACCAAACTGAGAGACCATTTTGAAGGCTCAGGAAACCTTTGCAGGTGTTTTGAGTTGATTAGCTGATTGGCATGTCACCATATTCTAATTTGTTGAGATAGTGAATTGGTGGGTTTTTGTTAAATGTGAGTCAAAATCATCACAATTAAAAGAACCAAAGACTTAAACTACTTCAGTCTGTGTGCATTGAATTTATTTAATACACGAGTTTCACAATTTGAGTTGAATTACTAAAATAAATTAACTTTTCCACAACATTCTAATTTATTGAGATGCACCTGTATGTGTGTGTGTGTGTGTGTGTGTGTTCAGATCAACGTATTAACTGTTTTGAGAGCAGTTACCTGAGTTTGGAGAAATGTGTCAAATCGATTGAGAAACACTGTAAGCAAATAGCAATTTATCACTATTAGTGAGTGGAAAGTATTGAGTGGAACAAGGTGGCACAACATTCTTTAAGATACATTCATAGCTGCCCTCCTTTCCCTTAAGGCATTATGTATGCTGACTCAGGTGTATAGACAGGTCCAAATTCGTGTCAAATGTCTTCTTTAGCCGCACATATTAGATTAACAAAATCCTACAATTCAGAGAACTGTTAGCAGGGCAAAATGGCATGACATATTCATTTATGCTTCCTTTCATTTTCACCTTGTTCAAGTGCAATTTAGTGATAACTACTTTTAACACCTGTCTGATTTGTAATGTTGAATGAGTCAAATGGCGTTGTAGACATGGAGGGGTGATCTGTGAAGCTGAGGTAAAGGTGGCTCCAGTCTACTAACACACCCAAAACTGTTACTCCTTCACACCTACTTTGAGTCATATCTTTCTCCTCACCTGTCTGTCTGTATGACTGTCTCTCTCTCTCTTTCTCTTCTCCTCTTTCTTCAATAATTAAAGCGAATGCATACTTTCACTAGGGAGTAACCTGTGTATATATATTGTGCACTCCCAGAATCGTAGTCAGATGAAGTAACATTTAGTAGAGGACTGTGCAGATAGAATCTGTGTTGTCTAACTGGATTTTATCTCTTGCCATACAATATTGTGTCTTAATGGTGAGTAGATGAACTTGGTCAAATATTGTCAATTTTCAGTTGTTTGTTGAATTGTATTGTGCTTGCATGGCTTTTCTGGCTTTACAAATCAGTGTGACAGAATAGCAGGATTAATGGATGTATTAGGCATATTTATTCATTCTATTGCCAGTCAAGTACAAAGAAAGTTCAAAATGACATGCAAGGTGCATACTTGATTCTGAAATTATGAACACACTAGTTTTCAAATATCAGTGAAAGAATCTGATAAGACTCTATAAAACACCTTACATTAATTCTCTAAATCTGATATAGCTGGCAAATGTTATTTTTTTAATATATATTCTGAAATATCTTTGTGTTTCAAAACTACCGAGACCATGAGGGAGTGCTCACATGATTTAAAAAAAAAAAAAAAATTATATTGTTTAGATTTGTTTAGTTTCCATGATAGCTGAAAAAAAAAACATATACCGCAGACAACAGTTGGTTTAAAAGATATGTTGATGCAGGAACAAAAACTGCTAGTTCCGTTGCTAGGCACAGGAGAGACAACAGCCATAAATGGAGACAAAAATGCAGCAAGCCAGCCATGCCTATCAGTACTAAAAGAGTTATTCCTGCTCTTTTCATCGCTGTATGCACTTAGATTGCAAAGATTGTCAAAATATGTAAACACTGGTTAGTTATGAGTCATTTATTTGTCTGTCAGTGACAGTTTCACTTCTGAAACATCCAAATCATATACTTTTTAATGTTGTTGGGTAGACCAAGCACAATAGTAACACTTTTTGTATTGGGCTACCACACAAAAGCTGTAGATGGAAAACCTATGACTGTACTGCCTAGGGTTTCTATCTGTTTACCAACAAAATCTCAGATAAAAACATATGTGTTTGGTTCATATTTTCCACAAAAGGTGTATAAATACAGGGTGTACATTTATTACAGTTGTCCTCATCCCTGGGACAGTTATAACAGGCTTGTTGTAAAATAATGGAAGAGAAAGAAGAGATAATCAAGCTATTTTATGCCATATTTATATATTCATGTATCATGTAGTGGTCATAGATTCCTTTTGAAATCAATAGTGCAATAATGTATTCTTTCAAAGAAATATGATACATAATATTTTATGTTTTAGTGCATTATTTATGTAGCTAATACCAACTGATTATATATATATATATATATATATATATATATATATATATATATATATATATATATAGATAGATAGATAGATAGATAGATAGATAGATAGATAGATAGATAGATAGATAGATAGATTTGTATAGAGGTTGAAATCATTTTCATGTGAATATGTGGATATTTGCCAATATCTGTTAATTGAGATAGTCAAAGTCATGGCTTTTTTTTTTTAAAAAGACTACCACAAAGTACACTGTTACCCCTAGTACAATTTTTCAAGATTCTCACTCCATCACCACCACATTTGTCCAGATTTTATTAAAAACAAACATCCTGACAAGTTACAAAATATGTTACTAGACACAGTTTTTGCGTGTGACATAGTTTTGTTATTTTCTATTTAGAGGATGATGTCAAGGATGTGCACAGTGAATACTACCGTTCAAGCTTGTATCGCAAATATATTTTATATACAGTAAATCAGGAGTGAATGTACACACACACACACACACGTTTATCTTATTATCCTTGTGGGTAACTTCCTTTAACGTCATTATTAACCCAAACGTCTCCACAGAATCAAAACTGTCAGATATTCCTGTCTTTGTGGGGGAGACATTTGGTCCACACACACAGACTACATAGCCTATGCTTTATAGTCTCTGCATTAATTACAATACGTGCAATATTCACAAATTATTATAAAAGGAATCTAATAATAATCTAATCTAAACATCTGCACACGCAGAAACAGGTCCTTGTTTTAGTTTAACCTGGATCAGGTAACGTGTGAGTCAGCCACAGACTCCACCCATTCTTCCATTCTACCTGGGAAATGCACACGGCTCTGTATATCTGTTAGAACAAAGTTCACTTCAGCTGTTCTGTCGTCGGTTTCGTTCGCATAACCATAGCACGAAAGTTTCGCTAATGCTGAATTAACGCGTTACGGCACACGGTTAGGACTCGTCGCGTTTTGCTTGTGTAGTTTATTTTGTCTCTACACTTCGCTGTCGGTACGGTTACGGAGTTGGACGGCTTCGCCATGAGCCTGGTGTCTGAGGGTGTCTTTCTCTCGGCTCTGCAGCCAAACAGCTCCAAAGTGAGTACGTACGCCGTGCCGTCGGAGACTCAGCTCCCGCAGGGCGGCGCGTACTCGGACGAGGCAGCGCGAGCCAAGCGCGTGCAGCAGCAGGTGGCCCAGAGACTAGCCGAGAGATCCACCTTGCTCCGGCGGAACACCTCCACCTCCACCTCGGCGCAGTACGCCACCGCCACGACCGCCAACTCCGCCAAGTACGCCAGCGCCACCTCCACCTCCACCTCCGCGCAGTACCCCACCTCAGGTGTGTCACCGTCTACCTGCTCCCAGCCCTGAAACGCCCTTTCTTTATACACTTTTAATTGTTATTCACTGATATATCTGTATGTATCATAACCCAATTCTGCTAACTTTAACTGGTTACTACAATAACTTCTCTCAGGTCTGTGAGCTGTTGTTTGGACTGTTCTTAGCTGGGCAGTAACTTTTCTAACTGACGTGTTCTACCTTAAATGTTGTATTCTGTTTTGTAATTGAGAACAAATAACTAAAAAAAAAATCACATTTAGACGGCGCCAGTTTCTCTTCCTGATGTCTGTAATAAATTATTTACACGTCTGTGACAGTAGCGAGTTAACGCGGAAATTTTCAACAGGGTTCTTTTTCAAAGAACCCGGATGTTGCGAGACTCATACGCACTGAACGCATTTATAAAACACTACAAGGTGTGTTATATTGTGCCACACGCGACTATAAAGTATACACGTAGATGTCGCTCATTATAATAATCCATTAAATCTAACAGGATTTGTGTGGTTCATTTCTCTGACTTCTCTTTTTCTGGCTGTACTAACATCTTTAGTTATATGTGCTGCGTTGATTTATGGATGTCTTGCTTGTGCATTATATGTGCTGTTGTGTTATCCTTGATTTTCACAGCTATACATGTTCTTATCATTATTTTGTCTATGAGGCCTCTTTTCATAGTACATACATTATTTTAAAATAAAATAGTTTGGGCTAAATATGGGGTATTTATAGTTCTGGTTCTGTTTACTGATTAATAAAGGACAGTGAGACTAACCAAACTAAACTGAACTAGGAAAAGATTTTTCGTAAAGTTTGGAATGACCCCATGTAAACACCAACAGCTCCAACGAGTAGGTCTAAATTTTCCCTGGCATCTGAAATACACAAACATTTCCCAAGGTATGTGACACAAGAATGAAAAATAACACTACACTCAAAAGAAATGGCTTGCAGTGATATGAAACAGCTTGCTGTGAAGGCTAATTTTGATGTCTGACTGTGGAATATAAGGATAATGTTGGTGGGTTTTAGGGTTGAGTTCTATTTGTATGACAACGGCAAATGATTTATAGAAACTAGGCATGAAACTATGAACTCCGGTGGTGTCTTTTTTTTTTTTTTTACTTGGCACTTGCGTGACAGCAACCTTCCTGCCTGCCGGCTGAACACACACACACACACACACACACACACACACACACACACACACACTGCATTAATGTTGAACAGGCTGAAACAGGCATAGTTCCTCTGTAGCCTTTTCTTTTTATTTTTGAACTTAGGGGGGAAAGTGAGTGGGGGAGCGAGTTAAAGCTCTCATACCTGGTGATTGGGTTACTTTTCTTTGACTGTCTCTCAAAGGACCCAAATCGCACAGAATGAAAATTGGACAGAGTGCTTAGTAAAATCAACTCTCTGCCTCTAATAACAATTTTGCTTCCATCTGTACATTTTCAGTGCAGCAAATCAGACCTCGAAGTGTTATCTTTTATTCAGATTTTTTTTTTTTTTCATTTTGAGAATGAATTGTGTGATGTATGTTTAAGAATAATGCAAGCTTAGGTGAAGGGTAAGCAGTATATGAAGACTACATAACATTTTGGAAGGCAAAATACTGCTGAGTTATTCTATGTGTATTTGCAACAGGTATCACTAACAGTATTTCAGTAGATTTCAACCACTAAGGCAGACAAAATACAGAAAACGCATGCCACTATACTGTTTAGAATTACATGGTTAATGTCGTATGAATGACAGATAAGATTAGCTGTCTAATTTTAGTTTTTATGAAAGGATACTGTAATTATTCTATGGTTAAACTTTCAGTCTTAGTAGGTAGAGACAGTGGCTGCTATGAACTAGTAAAAGCTTTAGGAGCTTAGGTTGAGCCTTGACAAGTCAGAACAGCCTCACATTTCTGGGCCTTTAGCCAAAATCAAGAGACACATACTTCGAATAGGAAAATGCTGTTGTTTAAAAGGTAACCTGGTCTCAAAAGTGAAATTGGGTATGTTTCAGGTGAGAGAGACATTTTATTTAGCTGGGTTTTTGCAGGTCAAAATTTATAACATTCTTTATGCTCAATTCTATTTACTTTGAAGGATGTGGAAACATAGGGTGTGGCAAGGTGTGTGTGTGTGTGTGTGTGTGTGTGTGTGTGTGTGTGTGTGTGTGTGTGTGTTGAATCTATGTGTTTGGGGCAGGGATAGAAGGAGTGGCCCACAGCTATCAGACCGGTTTTCTGCCCCTTCTCCCCTTGCCTGCGGTTTGTCAGCCTGTTATTAACAGCCCCACCTTTACCTCGCAATGCAGAAATAATTTATTTTCACACTCACACAATCACACACACACACAGTGGATGATAAGGTGATTTGATCTTTAGATATTTGACTCATGTTAAAGAGTCTGAATGGCCTGAATGGCATTATGTAGTTATTTTGTTCTCACAGGACACATGCCAATGTACTACCTGTAGTACTAACAAGACTGTAGCACTAATAACTTTCTAATCAACCTAAGTTCACTACTTGTAGCTAGACCATGCAGTGCCTGCAGCTGGTGTACACCATAAATTAACTCTTATCCCACCAGTCTGAAGTGTTTAGAACGAGGCTTGACGTGACAGTAAAGAACAAATAAAGCTGCAGTGAGTTGTTGTTATAGTGCAGACCTGTGTGTGTTAATTAGTGTTAATTAGGACTTTGTGGTTCTGCATTGGTTCTGGTAGATTTTTTTTTTTTTTTAAACAAATTCCTGTTAGTTTACATTATCGTAGTATTTATGTTCAAGGTAATTATTTTCAGCTCAACTATTTGAAATAGTCACTTTACTTATCCTCCTGATCCTTCTGATCTTCAAGATAAACATTGGTTTTGTGTAGCATGCATATATTTCATGGAAGCCACTTTCATGGAAACAAAGCACTTCATCCCCTCCTGTGGTCCAATACATGGTGTTTAGCCTGTACAAATGTGCTGTGGCTTCTGTATGAATGGTTGTGCTAAGCACTTTGTCCAGCTTTCATTTTATGTGATTTGAGAGCTGACAAAGGGAAGTAACTTAGTCACAAGGTATGAGTGTTTTAACCACAGCCATTCTCATACTGACACCACAGCCATTCTCATGCTGGAGCCTTACTCATACAGGAACAGGCATGACTTTTTTTATTTATTTATTTATGTCATGATTTAAAAAGAGATGCTAATTTGCCTTCCACAGTCATCTGATTTCTTAAAGGCATCAATAATAATAATAAATCTCTCTGAATCTCTCCCCATGTTAGACTATGGTGGTTCTGCTACAATGATGAAGTACCAGACCTACAATCCAGGCTTCAGTTCAAAGTCCTATATGCAATCCTCCACCACCAGACCAGTAATGGTGAGAATTCCATGTTGGTTATCTTGTTTTCTTCATTTTAGTTTTACCTATGATTTGATAAAATGTATTTTCAAACACACATACTGTGCTTATGCAAAGTGGAATAAGGCACACAATGGGGTGAGTGTAGATCTGCAGAAGTTAACAGGAACAGAGCAGTAATATTGTGTAGCCTGAGTGTGGTATTTCACATGTTCTCTCTAAGTAAACTTGCACATTTGTATTCCCTAGAATGAGTCATTTAATATGCATCTAATTAATGTTACATCTGTAATTGTAAAATTAACATGCATCTGTCAGGCTAAAAACACATCTAATGTGTTTTTTTTATTTTTTTTAAATATATTTTTGCCCATGATAGATTGAGTATTTATACCGTATTGTATATGGCTGTAATGGTTCTCACGTTTGATCTCCTCCAGGCCCACCGTGCGTCTCATCACTCCAGCAGTGGCTACTCGTCTCGCTCAGCTATGGACTTTGGTACTAGATCTCAGATCAGTCGAGGGGCTGCTGGAGGACTGATGTATAACCATGATGACATGGGTGGCATGGCAGGAATGGGTAACATGGGGGGTGGCTACCAAAGCAGCCAGTCTCAGCAGTATCCGATAAGCACAACAACGCGCTCCATGAGCCGTGTGGTTCCTGACACAGAGACCGCATCACTACGCTCACTACGCCTGCAGTCCATGCCTCAGCAGCAGGTTACCACATGGCTGGTGCGAAATGGCAGTGAGGGAAGCCTGGGATCAGACCAGGATGCCAACTACTCACGGCAGGATGCAGGTTATAACATGAACAATGGCTATGCAACCACATATTCACTCCCATTTTCTTCCACGGTCAGTGAGTTCAGCTCTGGAGCCAGGCAGACTTCAGCGACTCTGCCGACCGTAAGACAGTCCGTCAGCGGAACCCTGGCCCGCAACGGAGGCACTGGAGTCAACATGGACGAGGAGGCCTATGTACGTCAAACTTTCAAAGGCCCCTCACAGCGCACCATCAACAGGATCACCCAGAATCGCCAAAATCGCTACTCTGTGTCAGCGGGGAGTATGCAGGGAGGCAGCAGTACAGGGGGCTTTTTGATTGGTGGAAATGGCTCCCAGGGTAACCTGACTATGATGAAGCAGGGAAGGATATCTCGTGCGCCCTCCATGAGGAGTATGATCAGTGTGGGCAAAGGCAAAGATGTGTTTGATGGCATGGATATGACAGGCAGCATGGGCAATCTGAGCGGGTGAGACACACACACACACACACACACACACACACACACACACACACACACACAAGTGCAATCTCTGTTCAATTTTGCCCATGATTGAATGATTTTAGAAAGATAGTCTTTATTTAAGGTTCTCTTCCTATCTTGTCACTCTAACAGTCACTCAAGTAAAAACAGTTGTTTTCATACTCTATGCAGCTACACAATGCAGTTTACCAAGGAAATTATGGAAAAGTTAATTATGGAAAGTTTAGGTTGTGATTCATGGCACGCTAGTCACCTATGTTACTGGGTAAAAGGGCCTTCTTCTGAGCACGTACAAGCATTATAAGATCTTTACCTTCCACAGTGCTGTGGCACTCTGCAATAGCTGCCACAAAGACCTTCATCATAGATTGGGACATTTTACTGTCTAGCTGTCCCTGTAGGAAAGATGGATCCAGTACTTTAGATACTCTGCAGTGCACTGGATCCAGTAATGCACACTACAGGGCTCTTGCTTTCAGGAGTGTCTCTAGGACTGCAGAGTTGCAGTCATCAACCTGCTTTTCATTAAGAGGGGGCAAGCCCACAGGCAAAGCTGATTATTTGGAGCTGCCATGGAATTCTGTCAACTTTCCTGGGCATATGAACTGTCTTGACTGTGTGTCCACTGCATCATTTTGCAAATGTTTTGCTCTCAGTGAGGCCAACCATTGGGTCGACCCACCTGAAGCGTTTTTGTGCAAGTTGGAGAGTGCCATCCACCCTCTTGCCACCCTGGGGATTAATGTATTTTACTGTCACAACATTTTCCGAATGAACCTGCATGTGATAGTGTCTCAGAACCAGTAACCAGAATCTGAGGGTAGATAGACTCCTCTCAGTTCCTGATGGTTTATGTGTTCTACTCTCACAATGAGACTCCACACACCTCCTATGCCTCTATGGCAACACAGTGCCCCCAGCCAGCGAGAGAGGCATCAGTGTTGATTGTCTCCGTCCAATGGAGCACTGCTCTAAGGCAGACCCCTTTAGTGATAAAAGCTTCACAGAGCTGTTGCACAGATGGTGCATATAAGGTCCAACGTGTATGAAATGAGAAGGATAAAGGGAACAATGGTCGCATGACCACAGAATTTATATTAAATAGTCACATTGTTAATTTGTTGAAGATCTTGGCAGCCAGGTGTTTTTACTGCCCCTGGCAGTTAGGAGGGGTGAAATAGAAATCAGAAACAAAATTAACCAAAAGCAACTGTCTCAATGTAATTTTCTCCTACTCAAAATATAACGTACTACTTCAGTGAGCGCGAACACCTTACATAAAATAGCTATAGCTTCCTCTTATACAAATCCAATAAAAATATTCAAGTAAAATAAAATGTCTAAAAAAATCTAATATTTACTGAGAAAACACTAGGAAAAAAACAGATTTTTTTAGTGGATATGGACAAAAATTCAGCGAGGACATACAGCCTTTGAACCTGTCTAACAGGTTGTTTAGAAGGTTATACACTTTACAAATTCACTTTCACTCACCTAGCTGGACTGTGTGTGTCTGTGTGTGTTTGATGTCACCCTGTGCAGTGTGTGTGTGTTTGTGTGTGTGTGAAGAGTGAGACTCCAGGGAGGCACACCCAAACCAGTCCAACTGATTCACAATCAACACACCCTGAGAAAAACATACTTTCCACTATGCCAAACACATGCTCAGACACATGCACAAATGTGCACATGTACACACACTCACACACACACACACACACACACACAATAAAATATACAATTAAATACTCTATGCCCTACTTTATAATTTAAGATGATTATAAAAGTGAAGGCTGACTTTTGCTTGTAAATGTTAGAAAATTTCATCTCTCTCTAAATGTACGTCACACAGACTGGGTGCCCTGGACATGCAAACTGCCTTGAGCTACCTTGAGTCATCTGACAAAGACCAGCAGGCACTTGGAGCTGCTTACATCCAACATGAGTGCTACCACAACAAAGATGCCAAGAAACTAGTAAGAGCTGGTGAATTTTATTACCAGCCTAATGAAGTAGCAAGAGTAATATAAAGTGCTAAATAAGCATGTTTAATGTCTCTCTCAGGTGAACCAGATGAAAGGCATACCCCTACTGGTTCAGTTGTTTAACAGTGAGGCTCAGAGGGTGCAACAGTATGCCACTGGAGCAGCCAGGAACCTCATCTATGAGAACATGGAAAACAAAGTGGCTCTCATCGAAGCTGGAGGAATCCCTAAGCTTATGCAAGCCCTGAAAGAACCAGATGATGAACTCCAAAAGAACATCACTGGTAAGCACTTGTTATCTTAGGGGTTAATCAGCACTGTAGCTAATAATAATTATCTCATATTTTGCTCACTAATCGAGTGTGAATTAGTTACAAGATCACTGATCTTACACATGCGTTGAGATATTTGATCTTTAATTTGATGAGAGAAACTGAATGTGGTTGGATCTAGGAAATGGGAATTTGGGATAGCTTATCTTGGATCAGAAAACTAGAAAAAAAAAAATCAATCAGCTAATGTGTGAACCTGTGTTTCGCTGTTTGCCTGTGTGCACTGCTATCACAAAGTTGGCCTTGGGCAGCATTGGTAAAGGCTGGACTTTACTATAGGTGTGGTGAGGTTAACACGGTGATAACAGTTATATAACTTTAAAATCATACCTAACCCAACGTGTTTGTAATAAACTGTAATCTTCAAAGGAGTGGTACTGGGTACCATAGGCCAATTTGTAAATCCATTTATGCATTTTATTTTATGCACGCATGAAGTGGCGAAAACTTTTAATAGTATTTTTACTTATGGCTACTGTATATGACTAATTGTGTGGTGTTTGAAGTTTTTTTTTAAAGGAATAAATCAGTTGGTTCAGGTGTGTGTGTGTGTGTGTGTGTGTGTGTGTGTGTGTGTTTTCTGGGGCGTTGGCTGTACTCTTCCAGTGAAAGGGTGTTGACTGTAAAGCAGCGTTGTCTTGACTTGTTTGTGTGAATCTATGAGGCCCATGAGTCAGGCACTTGCTAGGCCTCGGTACTGTGTGAATAAGATTCACAGTTGGCAGTGGTCCTTTTACAAGTTGTTAAATTTCTTCATATTAAATGATTTTATGCACTGTGCACATGACTGCCTCATCTCCCTTTTCTCTACAGAGTAATTATGATCAAAGTTCTTAGCAAAGAGCTCAATAAAATAACCAGAGAAGACAGGGCAATTTTCAGTTGTAGTAGACGGCACCATATGTTTCTGAAAGGGTTCAAGTTAAGTCTCTGTGTAATCCAAAATCCCTCTTATATGTTCATGAAACAGAAGTCCTTCAGCTATGTTACAGGGTTTTCTTGTTTTTTTTTATAACAAAGATTGTACAGAAACTTTAGACAAGCTTTGATCTCTACCATTAGAGATAATTATGTGCTATAATGTGAATACAAGTCTTGTGAATACAAGGTTGCATATTACAGTATTTGTGTGGTTTTAGTTGTTTGTTGTATGTTTGCACTCATTATCTTAAGGTAATACAATACAATCCCTAACATCTTTACTCTTATGTCTCCCACCTCTCTCTCTCTCTCTCTCTCTCTCTCTCTCTCTCTCTCTCTCTCTGTCTCTCTCTCTCTCTCTCTCTGTAGGAATTCTGTGGAATCTCTCCTCTAAAGACAACCTGAAAGAGAAGCTGGCGAGGGAGACACTTCCAAAGCTGACTGAAGATATACTGATTCCTCTCTCAGGCACTGGAGAAAGAGAAATAATTGAGCACAATGATTCAGAAGCAGACATTTTCTTCAATACTACCGGATGCCTCAGGTGCACCCACACTCCTGCATATGCAAAACAGTCTTTAACCGTGTAATCTTATAAAATTACAAGTAATTACACATAATTGAAATATGCTATTCTCACCCTGTCTGATTTTACTGTCTGTGTTCTTTTCTCTGTGTTTACATACCCATCTAATAACCGCAACTGCAAAAGATACACACGCCTTCTCACTAACTGTTCTGTCCTGTTTCACTGCAGGAACATAAGTTCGATAAACACAGTGACCCGTCAACAGATGAGGGATAATTCTGGACTAATTGAGGCCTTGGTGGGCTACCTTCTGAAATCAGTGGATGACACTAGAATAGAGCAGAAGGTCAGACATGTGTAGAGGACTAACTATATTATGTCCTATCCGTTTTATCCAAATGCATTCCAAAAAAAATTTATGTGCGTATTTTTGTGTAAAGACATTATATTAACAGACACACATTGTTTGGCAGGGAGTGGAGAATGCTGTGTGTGTGCTGAGGAACTTGTCCTATCAGCTGTACGAGGAGGTTCCCCCCTCAGTCTCGATGCGCTTGGAGGGCGCCAGTCGAAATCGGGCTTCCTCTCGAGGAGAGCCTATCGGCTGCTTCACTCCACAGAGCAAGAAAGCAAAAGACGTAAGGGACATTTCCAAATTTCCCCTTAGAGATCAATAAAGTACACATATCGATTTGTCTCTATTTTATTCTCAACTGGATGTGGAAGACTTCATAAAATTCTCTTTTATAATGTTTGATTATTATATTTCCAGTTTGTGTCTGTGCTATAGACATCACTGCCTTGTAATCAGTAACTCAATCACCTGCATTTTGGTGTATTTTTTGACAACTTTCCGTTTTTTTCTGACACTCAGAGTCAGAATCAGGACCTGTCTACGTTTACCGAGGTGGCCCGGGTGCCTAGGGGATGTGAGTGGTTGTGGCACCCTAAGGTGGTAGGCCTTTATCACACAGTCCTTACACGCTGTGAAACAAACAGTACCACACGAGAGGCTGCAGCTGGAGCTCTCCAGAACATTACTGCCGGAGACAGAAGGGTAAGACAGAATATTGCATATTGTCTTTTCAGCATATTGTCTTTTCAGGGATTTGAGAACAATTTCACAGAACTGAAAATGTAATTCCCTGTAAACACAGAATTATATGGAATTGTGACCAATTTTCTTAACATATGACTTAATAGAAAGTTCCTCAAAGAAATGTGTAGCTACATTATATTTTGTCTGGATATCACCAGTGATCCAGTTAACAGCCTTCAACTATGCAAACAGAAAGTAATCTTCAGTAGGTGGGCATTTCAAGATTAGCTTCTCATGGCAGATTATATTTCACTTTGTATTTTTTCCACAATAGCTTATAGTTTTGCTATCTCTATTAAGGGTCATGGCATATATATTAATCACATCCTAAATGTCTAAGGATATGGTAGTTTATCATTCTTAACCTACCATATTGCACATGAGCTATTAACATATAATAACAGCATTAACTAAAATAAACCAATAAAATTGGTCTGTTATTGTATTTTAAACATTCCTGGTCAATGATTTTTGTAAATATTTAGCTAATATGCAGGGCTACATAATGCAGGTTTAGGCAATGTATTCTGTTCTGTCATGTAACAGTACTCTTTTGTAGTGTGTACATTGTAGCTTAGTAACCACTTATGTTATAACTAAGCTTAGACACACCTTACCCCTCAAGCATTTTTAGTTTGGTTCTGTAGTAAGTGTACATCAAGTCTAATCAGCTAACCAAAACATCAAAACCATAAAAAAAAATTTTAAAAAATAAATAATTGTCTGTCATGTAGAACCACAACAACTATTGCAAATAGGATTTTCTTGGGATAGTATTACATGTATTAATAATGTGACATATTTCCTACAAGATATGTAATCTTGTTATTTCAACCTTTCTTATATTTTTTTGTTAGCATTATTAGGTATTTCTGGCAGGTTATATAATCCAGACATCCTCTCCTCTTTTTTTTAATGCAATTAGTGGCCATCCGTCCTGAGTCGTGTTGCCTTAGAACAGGAGCATATGTTGCCCGTAATTCTGGATAGGCTCAAGACAACCAACGATCTAGAACTGCGTTCTCTCACTGGCTTCCTCAGGAACCTGTCCCGTCACTCCAGGGACAAAAACAGCCTGGGTGAGTACAGGTCTCATTCTTATAATCTAATGAGAAGTAGAAACACTCTGTAAAAATAAAAACACTGAAGTTTACTCCAGTCATAAAAGAGCCCTTTTCGCTATTCATCCTATTTTAGCCCCTAAGGTGGTGGCACACTTAGTGACGATATTGCCAGCTGATGGCAGTCAGAAGCTCCCTTCACCTGACGTGGTTATAAACATCTGTGGCGCACTTAACAACCTTGTAAGCTGTAGTGAGATAGCTGCACGAGACATAGCCTACTTTGATGGACTGCCCAAGTTGGTGGGCATCAGGAACTCTCACGATAACAGGTACAAGGTCCTCACTCACTTGTAACAGAGAGCATCTGCTACTGTACTGTGTACTGTGTTTTTTTAATAATGCTTCCTTTTCCATTTTAGTTCAGGCAAACAGAAGCAAGCCAAAGCAGCAGCTACAGTCCTTTGCAACATGTTCCAATATAAAAAACTACACAAAGAGTACAAAAAGGTAATTCATACTTGGATATGTTAGATTGATTCACTTTTAACCCGAATGCAGACTTGAATATGCCATTTTTGTGTGCAGTTTTCTGTGCAATTTGGACACTATTATTTTTTTTTTATTATTATTATTTTTTTTTTACTATTTTCCACATTCTTGAATACTACTACTAATACCACACTAGTAGTACTACTACTGTGAGTACTATGAATACTATGAGTACTACTACTAACTTTTAACTACATTAAGGAACTTTCATTAAATTCATTTTATGTCAAAAATCGTAAGGCACATTAATGAAATAATTTACAAGTGTCAATAAAATAACTATACATCGATAAACAAAGCATGAAAATATGTAAATGAATGAAATAAAAGAAAATAATCATGGATAAATATTATCTTGATTTAAAAACAGCTGGCTTTTTTTTTTGTTTGTCTGTTTGCTCAAACATTATTCCAGAGTGAAATAAGAAAATTTCACCAACTGAGCTGCAACTAATTCTAAGGATTAACAGCAGGCATGCCTCATCCATGTTAAGTGCTTGGGATGGGCTTTAGTGCTTCAGGAATGAATAGGCAACCAGTGTAGCTAGCATAAGACAAGCATAATGTGATCCGACTTTCTTGACCTGGTAAGGATCCAGACTTCTTCTTTCTGAACAAGCTAAACCGTACTTAAAGAGCCTACAGGGCTGGCAGCAAAAAATGCTTGCAGTAATACAATAATAGTACACAACCAGACTATGATCTAACATATGATCTGCTGACACCTTTGTACACTGTTGGAAAGTATTTCAAAGAGCTTCATGAAGCAATCACGTGGGATGCTTTTCCAACAGTGTTGAACTTTCCAGACATACTGAACTAATTAGCTGACTAAATTCAAAATGATTAGATAAGAAATCTTTATGAACATGGAAATCCACACTGTTATTATATAAACAAGTGTTTGTATAATGAAAAACACATTACTAAAATAATACAATAGTGAGCCTCTTGTGCATAGTGCATAATAAATATACATATTGGAGGTTGTGACTTTCTGGCTGCAGTTGTTCAAAATTTTACTCTGTTGCTTTCGCAGAACTATGCTGTAGTGCCAACCTGTCACGTTGCCGTTAGTAAAATGGGGCTTCCAAAATGTAACTGTCATCTGGGACATGAGACATTAACATGTTTTGGGAAACATTGTGTGACAGGGTTTACTATACAACATATTTTAGACATATTCCCCCACCCTGCCCTGTAGTCATTTTCCAGTTTGGAACAGGCCGTACACACACACACACACACACACACACACACACACACACACACCAAAAGCACAGGGCGTGTGCGAATGTAGTTGTGCTTTATCAAGTATAGGTGGAGTTATAACCCAGACCTGTCAGGTGATTTCCTCAGGAGCGTGTCCCAACACACCACAGAATGACTCCATTTCACAAACCTGCCTTTGTTAGTATCAAACAAAAATCTCAAAACTATGCAGTTTTGGGTAACTATGCAGGGACTAAGCAGGAATGAATGAGTATTACTATCTTAACATCTGCCTCACTACTATGAATGACTAATAAATACTGGGTAATAATAATAAAGTAATGGTTTGGCAGTTCATTATGAAGTAAGCAGTAATGATCCAGTCTTATACAGTATATAGAGTACTGTGCAAAAGTTTTAGGCAGTTATGAAAAAATGCTGTAAAGTATGAATGCTTTCAAAAATAGGCATGTTAATAGTTTATATTTATAAATTAACAAAATGCAAGGTGACTGAACAGAAGAAAAATCTACAAGCTGCTGTCCAAGCTCTTTTGAAGAAGCACAAAGATACGGGCAACGTTGAGGACCGTAGACGCAGTGGTCGGCCAAGGAAACTTACTGCAGCAGATGAAAGACACATCAGGCTTACTTCCCTTCACAGCTGGAAGATGTCCAGCAGTGCCATCAGCTCAGACCTGGCAGAAACCAGTGGGACCCTGGTAAACCCATCTACTGTCCAGTGAAGTTTGGTCAGAAGTGGCCTTCATGGAAGACACAGGAACTGGGATGCAAAAAAATGGCAGCAGGTTCTTTGGACTGATGAGTCAAAATTTGACATATTTGGCTGTAGCAAAAGGCAGTTTGTTTGCTGAAGAACTGGAGAGTGGTACACTAATGTCCCGAGTGTCTGCAGGCAACAGTGAAGCATGGTGGAGGTTCCTTGCAAGTTTGGGGCTGCATTTCTGCAAATGGAGTTGGGATTTGGTCAGAATTAATGGTCTCCTCAATGCTGAGAAGTACAGGCAGACAATTATCCATCATGCAATACCATCAGGGAGGCATCTGATTGGCCCCAAATTTGTTCTGCAGCATGACAACGGCCCCAAACATACAGAAAAAGTCATTAAGAACTATCTTCAGTGTAAAGAAGAACAAGGTGTCCTGGAAGTGATGGTATGGCCCCCACAGAGCCCTGATCTCAACATCATGGAGTCTGTCTGGGATTACATTAAGCCAGAGAAGCAACTGAGGCTGCCTAAATCCACAGAAGAACTGTGGTTAGTTATCCAAGATGTTTGGGTCAACCTACCTGCCAAGTTCCTTCAGAAATTGTGTAGAAGTGTACCTAGAAGAATTGATGAATTGATGCTGTTTTGAAGGCAAAGGGTGGTCACACCAAATATTGATTTGATGTAGATTTTTCTTCTGTTCACTCACTTTGCATTTTGTTGTTTTAATTGATAAATATAAACTATTAACATGTCTATTTTTGAAAGCATTCTTACGTTACAGCCTAACACACCTGCCTAAAACTTTTGCACAGTACTGTATATTTTTAAGTCATACCCAAAGTGAAATGATTAACATTCCATATAAGACTTTTTGCTATGACACTGTAGTGATACTGTTGAGCACAGTTGTGTTCTACAGGGAAACATGTGCTTTTGTGTTTTCAGGAGTTTTTTTGTGCATATGGTTGTTTAATAGTTAGCATTTGTACAGTGGCACTCTACACTACACTGGCTTTACATTTATTTATGAGCCTTTTTCTTTTTTGTTCTTTACAGAAAGGATTCCAGAAAGAGGATTTTACAGAGTTGAGCTTCTAAATAAAGACTGGGACTGCATGGATATAACTGCATGTATGTAAATAAGGAATGGGGAAAAAAAAAAAAAAAGAACAGTAACTCATAGCTGACTATTTCAGCTGCGACATTTGGCTAGTGCAACACAACCTGCCCTAGAATACAGGAAGGGCACACCTGGAAACCAACAGTGCAATTAAACAAAGTACGTCGTTCATGATACCAGACTTGATTGATGGAGGATGCACCTTAATGAAATTCCTTTTTTTATCTTCAGGGATTCTTGGCCACGGTCTTTTCTGGCCACTCTCAGCAGTGTGCAGCGAGATTATTGACTGTTGTGTGTCTGTTTTCCCAATAACATGGGCATTGCCCATTCTTATTATGTGGTAGTTCATGGGATTCGTTTCTTTTTATATTTTTGAATTGTAAACTACTGTGATAGGGTTTCCCCCCCTTCAGCATCAGGACTGTTATCTTGGGGAGATGGTTATGGGATTTAACAAAAATGTGAGCAGGATGCTAAATATTTCTAGACAGCACCATATACATATACTATTATGTTTTTCAGAATTGCCATATTGTTTTGTTAATGGGTCTGTATTGTTATATTGAGCCTATAAGTAAAAAGTTATGTCTCAATTCTTGCACTGTGCATAATGGTTAAAACCATAAACCATTTACTTTACTATCTAGTACTGGGATTTTTGTAGAATAGTTAGGGTAGCCTCAAATTAAGCATTTATGTCTAGCACTAAATTTCATTTGACTTAGTATGTCAGCCATTGAGAGAAAAATTAAATGACAGGTGTCTTTTGCCATTCTAGTACATCATGAGGATATTGATTTTACCCTGCATCTCATTGAATTTCCAAGTGTAAATGCACTGCTTGCAGAAAAGACATTGAGGCATAGCTACTAAGTAGGCTAAACTTAGCAGAATATAAGTCTTGTTCCAGCACCTGGTAACAGATATATTTTCATGGTGTTGTATTAAAACCTGAATGTAAATTGTTGCTCATTGTTTCCATGCAAACAGCTCTTGGGTCGTGCTTGGGTCAGCATTATATATGTTTTTTTTTTTTATTAGCAATATAAATAGCTACAAATCTATTTACCTAATACATTTATAGCAATTTCATATAATTCTGGGCAAACTGGAAAATTCTTGGCAGTGGTAGGTTAGTTACAATGTATCTCACACTAAAGATAATAATGCATCATATTAGATAACTGTAAATGATACAACAACTTTAAGCAATATTAACTGTTCTAGGAAATTATTATTAACTTTTCTAGGAAATTATTTTTCATTTAAAGAATTTCTCTGTTATGAAACCTAAATGTTTGGGGTTTATCGGTTGGAGTCTGAGTGTATATTTAGATTGGTTTCTATGAAAAAACTCTATGCATTTTTTTGAAATACTTTCTTAAATCTATATATTGTTAATTTTTTTTTCTGGGAAATTTATATTAGTAAAATGACTAGGATGTGTTCAATTTGCCAAATTCTGTAGTGAGATTTGTCAAGGATATGCCTGCACTGCCTGTTTTATACACAGAAAAATCCACCGTGTTGAATTAACACCTACAGTGTTTTTTCATGTCTAGTTGGACACAAATGAAAACTTTGAAAGAGTTAACTCAACACTCTAGGTGTTAATTCAACACTGGGGATTGTGCTGTGTAAAATTGTTCAGTAATAGCTTTATTCCTGTTCTGTATGGTTCATTTCTCACTTTGCAAGCACATTCTTTGTTGTGATTGGTTGCCTTGTTGAAAACAAATAAAATATGATTTGCTGGATTTTTCAGTGTGCTGAACTTTAATCCTTAAAAAATGTAATCTTTAATGATCTATGTGTCTTTTTCTCTCCTTTATCTTGCTCTCTCCTGGCCATATCTCTGCAGAGTGGGCGTGATGTGTCTCAAGACCTGGCTCTATTTACATATCTGCACTCTGCTCAGAAATGAACATTCTGCCTTCTCGATCGTTTTGCCGTGTAGGAGCATAGTGCAAGTGTTCTCTAAAACTAGCCAAATAGTTTTGATAATGAAATTGAATTTAGGCTGTAGAATAGTCCTAGGTCTAGGGAAACTGAGGTATGCTTGAGTGGGTGGGGAGTATTGTTGTCTGTTGACGTATTGCATTTATTGTGGTCCATGAGGTTCTTTTCTGTCTTTCTCTTAATCCCTTCTTATTATTTACAGCTGCTGTGATCTGCACCGGTCAATGACGTACTTAGTAATTTGTTCAGCAGTAGAAGTGACCACAATAAATGTGCTGCACTGACATCAATCGAGGTTTTATCCCAATCAGTCATCAACCACCAGCCTGACAAAGTACACATGTGCTATATGCAAAATAGCACATTACTGTTCTTAAACATATGTAGAAATAGTAAGCCATATTAATAAAAAAAAATTTTTTAAATAGGGCTGTTGATCCATTTAAAAAAGTAACAAATTAATCACACAATTTGTTGTGATTAATCGCAGTCAATCACTATAACACAAGACTGACGCTTGTAAAAATGAACATTCAAATGTATATCACAGGACTGATGTAGAATCAATACAATGGAAGTATGTTTACATTCAAATACTATTGCTTAATAGCATCGTTAAAAAAAAAAACTTGGAACACAGATTCTCTCCTGTGAACAACAGATTTCCAATAAAACCATCAAGCCCCTCAAAATTGACTGTCAGCTTGAAAGGCGTATTTCTTATATGCACTAACAGAAATAATAACAAATAACAAACCCATGAATATGAATATTGTAATAATTTATGAGGCTGCAATGGTTTTTGCCTGAGACGATGTAGGAAATCATAGCCTTTTTTTTTTTTTTTTTTTTTTTAGCAAAAGCTGTTTGGATTGATTTTACTTGTGGTTATGGAGAAGTTATTTAGAACATTTCAGATTATATGGAAAATAAAAAAGAACATATGTTTGTTGGTATTTTGCTGTCTTGTATATCATCCTGTTGAAGACACAAAGACAGTTTTATGTATAACCCATCTGATGGGATAATAATATCAATATAGTAGCAACAACTGTTTTTTGGTGTTGCAACTTCCTACATACCAGTCATACTGCTTTTGCGTACCCCACCTTTGTGTGACACACCTGTGTATGCATGACTACATTTCCCAGGAGTTGAATTGGACTTTCTCATACACGTCGTATATCTCACTTTCGACAGCCTTTTCTACTGTGCAAATTCTTCAGTGACACACAATGATCTATCTGTTTCATGCACACTTGCACAAAAGAACCCTCGCCTGTTGATAACTACTGTTAAATATGACAGTATTACTGTACTATATTATTATAATATTACTATAATATTATTAGTTGTTTTATTGAGCATATCTATAACTTAAACTATTATTGTACCTGTACTATTGTACCTACAGGTGCATCTCAATAAATTAGAATGTCGTGGAAAAGTTCATTTATTTCAGTAATTCAACTCAAATTGTGAAACTCGTGTATTAAATAAATTCAATGCACACAGACTGAAGTAGTTTAAGTCTTTGGTTCTTTTAATTGTGATGATTTTGGCTCACATTTAACAAAAACCCACCAATTCACTATCTCAACAAATTAGAATATGGTGACATGCCAATCAACTAATCAACTCAAAACACCTGCAAAGGTTTCCTGAGCCTTTAAAATGGTCTCTCAGTTTGGTTCACTAGGTAAGCCACAAACATTCATTGCCAAAGAAGCTGCTGTTCACAGAGTGCTGTATCCAAGCATGTTAACAGAAAGTTGAGTGGAAGGAAAAAGTGTGGAAGAAAAAGATGCACAACCAACCGAGAGAACCGCAGCCTTATGAGGATTGTCAAGCAAAATCGATTCAAGAATTTGAGTGAACTTCACAAGGAATGGACTGAGGCTGGGGTCAAGGCATCAAGAGCCACCACACACAGACGTGTCAAGGAATTTGGCTTCAGTTGTCGTATTCCTCTTGTTAAGCCACTCCTGAACCACAGACAATGTCAGAGGCGTCTTACCTGGGCTAAGGAGAAGAAGAACTGGACTGTTGACCAGTGGTCCAAAGTCCTCTTTTCAGATGAGTGCAAGTTTTGTATTTCATTTGGAAACCAAGGTCCTAGAGTCTGGAGGAAGGGTGGAGAAGCTCATAGCCCAAGTTGCTTGAAGTCCAGTGTTAAGTTTCCACAGTCTGTGATGATTTGGGGTGCAGTGTCATCTGCTGGTGTTGGTCCATTGTGTTTTTTTGAAAACCAAAGTCACTGCACCCGTTTACCAAGAAATTTTGGAGCACTTCATGCTTCCTTCAGCTGACCAGCATTTTGAAGATGCTGATTTCATTTTCCAGCAGGATTTGGCACCTGCCCACACTGCCAAAAGCACCAAAAGATGGTTAAATGACCATGGTGTTGGTGTGCTTGACTGGCCAGCAAACTCACCACACCTGAACCCCATAGAGAATCTATGGGGTATTGTCAAGAGGAAAATGAGAAACAGGAGACCAAAAAATGCAGATGAGCTGAAGGCCACTGTCAAAGAAACCTGGGCTTCCATACCACCTCAGCAGTGCCACAAACTGATCACCTCCATGCCACGCCGAATTGAAGCAGTAATTAAAGCAAAAAGAGCCCCTACCAAGTATTGAGTACATGTACAGTAAATGAACATACTTTCCAGAAGGCCAACAATTCACTAAAAATGTTTTTTTTATTGGTCTTATGAAGTATTCTAATTTGTTGAGATAGTGAATTGGTGGGTTTTTGTTAAATGTGAGCCAAAATCATCACAATTAAAAGAACCAAAGACTTAAACTACTTCAGTCTGTGTGCATTGAACTTATTTAATACACGAGTTTCACAATTTGAGTTGAATTACTGAAATAAATGAACTTTTCCACGACATTCTAATTTATTGAGATGCACCTGTATATCTGTTGACCCTTTTAACACTTTACAGTTTTTTACAATCGCTAGGACCCATTTCTCAATACCTAAGTCATGTTTTCAAATCTCTTGACACAGTGAGCACAACAGCAGTTAATGTGGGCTAAACCGTGGATCATGGTTCATTGCTTTGGCACAAAATGCATTCAGTGACTACATTTTTCAAATGACATGAATTCTTTTCTCACTTAAACACAACCATCAGCAAAACTCTATGTACCTAAACTGTTAAACTTTAGTTCAAAACCCAACACAAAACTGAATACTGTAAGACAGCAATTTGCTACATTTCTACAGAAATATATTCCAAATCTAAAAAAAAAAAAAAAAAAAAAAAAAAAAGAAGTACTATCAAAAATGATTAGACCAACCACAGTTGATTCTCTCTGTAGCTGAACACCTACCGAGGTGTTACTGTAATAACATTTTTTGCAAACCTACAGTAAATAGTAATATTGTACAGTGACTCTTTCTCAGAAAACCTTTGCATCAATCAGTGTTTTTAAAGAAAACATTATGTTACTGATTTATCTGTTACCTTCACTGGCACCTTCTAAGCAATCCTTCTCATTACTCAAGGCTACAAGCCTACAGGTCTCCATCCATACACCTAGTTATTATAGAAATCCAGGTCTGGATTTCCTCATGAGTAGCAGTGGCAAGGAAAAATTCTGAGACGACATGAGGAAGAAACCTTGAGAGAAACCAGGATCAAAAGGAAACCCGTCCTCTTCTAGATGACACCGGATAGTGGGATTATTTTCTTTATGGTATACAGTATACTGTGACCTATTACATTCATTTTTAATATAATGAGCTGGGGGAAATTCATGAAGCACATGGGGTTTAATCTAATCACAGAACAGCAAACAACTCCACCAGATGTTCTTTTGCAATACAAATGTATGTTTTCAATGTACTAAATAAAAGAATGTTATCAACGCCTTGCTAATACAGCATGTTAAATGAATCTGGTTTTCAACTTGTGTCTGTAGTGTATGTTGATTACTGTAGATAAGAATTATTTTAGAAAGGTTTGTAAAATGTATTTACCTGAAATGAAAACCCAAGGGCAGCTGTTGGGGTAGTCAATAAACATTAATGTAAAACACAACTAATTTGCATGTATATGTTTGCCCCTGCAAATAAATTCTAGTGTTGTAGTCAATTATCTACACCTCTACCTAACTCAGCATCTGTCCACCTGTAGTGTAAAATGCAGAGAGCGCTAAATTGGACATCAAATTTAATGTCACAGTTTGTGCTTGTAATTGTAACAAAATACAGTAAAGCACAATGCGACGAAAGATCAAGTCCAATTTACAAATCCCATAACATTACTAGCATTAATCTTAGCCTCAGATTTTACAGTTATAATCCTAAATTGCTAAGAGATTTCACCTGGCTAATTTAGGAACAAATCTTGGACTGTCAGGAACAAGAAATTAAATCTGTACATAAAAGTAAAACAAAAAACAAAAACATGCCCCATAGCTGTGAATATTTATGTGCATGGACTGGTGCCCCATATAGGGTATATTCCTGCCCTACACCTAGTGTTCCAGGACAAGGCTCCAGATTGACTGTGACCCTGACCAGGATAAAGAGGTTACTGAAGATTTAAGGTATTTATTTTTTCATTGAACAGTACCTGTACATTTCACGTTAGAAACATTATAATGACTGATATGTCAACAATAAACGCAGTATTTTGTAATGAATCTTTATGTCCTGTTTGAATATCAGTCTCAAAGATGAAAATAATTTGGGAAAACATTTTTTTGTATTTTAGTTTTTAATGATGATGAAAAGAGTAGCTACAGCCACACTACAAACAGCATTCATGACCCCTAGCATTTCAATCTTCACATTCCTGAATCTGTTACAGTAGGTCTATGGGTATAATCAGCATGCTTATCAAAGAATTATCTAGAAAAGATATTTAGAGGTATCTAGAAATGAATTTTGTGATAGTCATAAAGCCACCGTTATCCAAGGAAATCTTTTGGATTTCTTTCATTAGTGGAAGAGTTACTGGATTTGTCTGTTAATGTAAGATTGTATTTGTATACGTATAGGTTTTTGTGTATGCTATGACGTTTGTTTATTTAATGCGAAGATAGAAGTATTTTAAATTGCAAACTACATGGCAACTCAACCACTGTACATCTGGTGAAGACAGGATGCTGTATATCTGACAAAACAGCTGTAGTTTTAATTATTTTTATAGCATCGGGGGTACACCGAAATATGCTGATACACAACATATATTCCCCACATATGCTGATCATGTTTTATTCCTTGCTCCATCTCTAGGCCAAACCCTGTGAGTACTGACAGCACAGGGTGTCAATTTTAGCCCATTTCCTCTTAGCTAATCATCTTAAATTCTCCAAGGTTAGGAGGGTCCCTCTGATGGACTCACAATTTCAAAATCCTCTATAAATTTTCAGTGGGATTCAAAGTCAGGAGATTGGTTAGCCCATCCAAGCACCTTCACCTTCTTTTTTAGAAACCAGTTTTGAGTTATTTTGGCTGTATGTTTAGGACTGATTCAGTGTCTTGGCTGATTAGATTAAATTCTCCTCAATTATGAGGTGAAATATCTTTCATTAATGTTTTCTTCATGTAATGCATTTGCAGAAAAGTGACCCCATATCATGATGCTCCCTGCTCCATACTTCACTGTCCATACTTCATTGTGAAATCTTCCCAACCACTGGCAACCTGTTTTATAATGACACCAGCTTGTGATTCTTGATAGGTGGTACATGAAGAGAATAACCAGCTAACATATTTCTTTAGGATCTACTGCTGAAGTAGATTCTCAAGGTTTTGGTCTGGTTTTGAAGAGCATATCTGTATTTCCTCACATGTGACAGTAATAATCCACAATGTGAAGGTACCTATAAATATGATCAGTCTGTTTGTGTCTGTTTAAACTTTATAAAACTGAGACATTCATCTGATGACCAGTACATTCTTGATCTTGTGTATCTGTGTATCATGATCTTATTTATTCTCAGAAAAGACTTACATTCTTTAAATTTTCAGATTTGAGCTAGATTATCTTTTCTGGAGTGCAAACAAAATTGTGATGTGAACTACATGCTGTCCCAAAAGTCTCCATACATAGGGGACTATGGATACCAGCAGCACGTCAGTTGTGCCTTCATCAGTGGATGTTCGTGGACGTTCACTTCTCAGTTGGTCCGCAACACTTCCGGTCTTTTTGAATTAATAAAAAAGTTAATAAGTTTGCCAACAGTGTTGGGTGTGATGTGCTGCCATGCTTCCTGTTAAAGTCCATCGCAACCTTCCCGATCCAGCCATGAGAATGATTTCAATACATTCTTCATTTGTCAAAAGCATTCTTAAAGGCTATCTGAAAAAAAAGATATATATATATATATATATATATATATATATATATATATATATATATATATATATATATTACAGATGCACCAATACAAAATTTCTCAGCCGATACAGATAGCCGATTATTCAGAGTGATATCAGCCGATATATGTAAAATCAAGATTAAGATTAAGATTTCTTAACTTATTGAATGTTATTAATTCATATTAACATTGACTCAATCCTAAAAAACCTCCTGTTAGGCTCACATTCACTCACCACAGACAAAAGCATTCCTTTATCATTGAACATCAAACTGGAAATATATAATATAAACTTTCTTTTTTTTTATGATATTAACTCATATTAACATTAACTGGATATGAAAAGCATTATGTTCTGCTCACAATCAATCAGCATTTCCCTCGAATAAGTCTGTGGGGTTAAATCTTTCTTCACAAGCAAACATTTCTGTTTTATCATTGAACATCAAACTGGTGTTTTTTTTAAGAACTTTTCTGAATGTTCTTAAATGGCATTAACATTAGCAATTCTGAAGACCTAGACTCACAACACTCATCATTCAATTTCCTTATTTAAGAGTAAGGGGTATTTAAGAGTAAGGGGTCATTCCAAATATTGACTTTGTTTAATTTACTACTGTCTACTGCTATTTACAGTAAACATTTAATTTCATTATTTTGAAGGCATCTTTGCATGTGCCTAAAACTTTTGCACAGTTTATATATGTCATAGTAGTTATATACCAATTTTCTGACCATGGTTGTATTATGACAGTGGGAAGTTTGCTTTCAACATGACAAACCCACTTTGGTATTCTGAGTTCATTTCTGTATTATATTGTATTGATATTAGCATTGGTATTAATATTGGTGATGTTCATCAATTCCAGTGCTTTCCAGTGCTGCCATCTGCAGGTTGAAATGGGCAACACTCGCACATGTGTGAAAAGTGTGAAAATGTCTGTTCATCATTTGCCTCATCATTTGAGGCAGAAAATGCGTGTACATTTGCAAGCTGGACAAAAGACTGGAACAGTGATTTAAAAATATGTTCAATAAGATTTCATTGTTCATGCACTGCACCTGACTACACACAGACACACACAGGCTTGCAGTGTCAAAAATGTAAATATAATTCAAATGAAGCCTGGCACACAGCAGGCTTCATTTTTACCATTGGTTCTTAAAACTGAATATGTAAATCATTGTGGCTGCGGTTGACCTTTAGGATTTGGTGCCTTGCTATAGTGTGCCATGCAGGCTAACACAAGCAGAACCTGATATGCCCTTTCACAACAAATGGCCCACAGAATGAATGTAATTGAAAACATTTAATTGAAGTATTTACAAATAAAAAAGCTATATACATCAACTAATATGAAATGTTAGCAACATGGTGCATGTCAACAGTAGCTTGTAACTTGTTTGCTGAAAGCACAAGACAGGTAAAGGCAAACAAAAAATGTCAACAATATTGCTCTACTTGAGCTAAAGGCATAACACCCCAGAACTAACAGCTTAACCAGTTAGTAAATGTAATATTATATATAGGACTTTTATATAGAAACATTCGAAATGGCACAGATTCAGATGAAAGGGTAATGACTTGGATGACGTGTGCTGAGTTTACATAAACTTAACTCAAAACTTAATAAACATAACTCAAACCCTTGTAAATGACTTGAGCTCTTCTAATCAATCTGGTCAAATCTAGTTTCCTAAAACAATTTTTTTTTTTTAAATACAAATAAAGAGTGACCACAGAAATAGACTAGAGCTTCTGTTCTGCTCATTACTCATTGGAGTGAAAGAGGAAAATGTTGTGTGTGTGCTCCAGGTTCAAATATCATCAGTAACCAGACAGTAAAAATCTGTTCGGGCAGCGTAGCTCCTGGAGCCCAGATCAGACACATCGATCTCAGGGGTTTTGGCTTCAGTCACTGGATTAGAAGCTGTTGGGAGAACTTGCTCCCTGGACATTGCTTTATAGATGGGGAACCGTAAGCCTACAGAGTAGTAGATTGACATTATATATATATATATATATATATATATATATATGATTCCAAAACATAGAGAAATGTTTCAAAATGCTTGTTAAGCCTAGTTACATATACTGTATGTAAGAAAACTAGAAGCTTCTGTTACTTAATATGTAGCATATCTTATATCTTATCGTATAGTACAAAGATAAACTTGAAAATTGTGATTGAGCAGCAGATGAACCAGCACTCATGTTCTTACCCAGATCTCCTGCAGGGTCTGGATCGGGTCTGCAGTCCAGGTAGTCTGGCTGCATGGTGAGCATTGGGTCCCTATCCCCCTGGAGCAGAGTCTGAGGGTCTCCTGGCAACTCACTGTGGAACACCACTTTACGGGGCATGGCCAAGGCTAGTGCCTTCCAAAATCCAGATGATGGGGCCTGAGATTGAGAAATGATGTGTGTATGTATGCGTATTTGTAGGCATGATAGAGCTGGAGCACTCTGAGCAACCCAATATCTTAGATCAGAGGGCCTCAAACCTTATTACTGAAAGGCCCATTTTGTAGGTAGTGTCACTGCAACCCCCTACCACCCTCACTTCCACTGCTATTGCTGGCCTGCAAATATAAGACATGTGGTGCTGTTCTGATCATATTATAACTAACACATTAATGGTGCAGGATGGCCATGGACTGTGGCTGATTGGTACATATAATAACAATAAGATCCACTATTTTTAAACATCTACCAATCTTTTGTTTTGAATAAAATGTACTGAAAAATACAATTCTGAGATGTTTATGTGGCCCCCATTATTGGCTCCCAGTTTGAGAACCACTGGTTTAGGCAAATGATTAGATAAATAAATAGGAATAAATAGCAAAAAATGTAATGTGTGATGTGGGAAGGCTCACAGTGGAATGTGCTCCCCAGACGAGAGTCGTGATTCGTGCCTGGTGATTTCGTAGTTGCGTGATGATGTCTGCACTCACATGCTTCTGCTGAGACTGAAAGACGATGAAGATGGGCTTCTCTGACAGCTCCAGCAGATGAAATAAGCCCTGTCTAAAAGCAGACCAAAACCTCATAGAATTGGACAGCTAGCCCAACTGAGACAAATTACAAAGATCTCCCTTCCACATTTAAGATAATACAAACAAGTCAAATTCTCTATTTGACTCTTTGTTGACAACCATAACTGAAATCTTTAATAAGAACCAAAATTATTGTTTTTTTTTTTTCTCTTTCAATTATTAGCCATTATGAACTTCTCCTAGCAGAAGGTATTCGTTTGTACCTGAAGTTGGTAGTGCACCACTCCTGCTGTACATAGGCCTGTGACAGCACGACGATGAGCCGGCGACAGCGACTTATGTTCATAAGCAACTCTGCAGATGGCTCTGAGGACACAACCCACACACACTAGCTTTCAGTAGCTGAGCAGAATGAAAAAGTGAAATAAAAATACAACTTTCAAGTAATCTGCTTAGGCATGGGGCTATTAAAAAAATGAAACTCCTTGAAAAAGAAAAACTGTAACTGCATTCTAACATAATGTAATGTTGACAGTATTATGTACTATATAACTTATGGTTATATGCACAATGTAAGTTATATCCTATTACTGTCATATCACAAAAATGGCATGTAAAAAAAAAAATCTAAACATATGAATGCAATATATTATAAATTTAAATCAATTTGCCTGACTGACATGGACTGTAAGACATGCCTGAGGGATATACCTGCTCCAGGGAGGATGTTTGTGTTGTTAAGGAGTAACTTGTGCCCATACTTATTCTCCAGGTGAGGTTTCAGAATAAAATTTACAAACTTCTGGTCATTCTCATCTTCTATGTAAGAAATGTAGACATCATAAATTTTGCCATCTGAGTGGGAAAAAAATACGGATCATGAACAATGACATGCTGAAGATTATGCAAACAAAGCATCCTTTGACCTGAAAGAAAACAAAAACATTATATCTCACTGTATATATTTACATACACGTAAAATAAATTAGCGCAGTCTTACCATTGATTTCATAATCTCCATATGAGTTTTTATACCAGAGTTTGAAGTTGAGGTGGCATTTTGTATACACTACAACAGCCAAGACTAACATTATGAACAAAACCAAGGATGCCAACACTGCCCCTGTGTGACTGGGGAAGACTGGGATGAAAGAAAATAAAAGTCATCATTATTATTACGTTTGCATATACACCAGTCGCTTGGAAATGTTTTAAAGACTGTGATCAGATGAATAAGAATGATCGATGATGGAATAAAAAGAGTTCTTTGTAGTACATGCAGACATCTGAAACACACTGTGTGTATCCTTCACAAACATTAAATGATCATTATCAGTATCTGTCTTGGTCCATCATGATTGATATGAATAAGTACAAGAGGTCTTACTGGGGCTTTGAAGCCTGAAGGTAGTTGAACTGTTCCATATTTCACATGAGTAGCGACCAAAATCTGAATCTTCCTTCAGGTTGACAGTTAGAACACTGCTCACCATCAGCTGGTCTTCACCTGTAAACCTGTAAACGTTCATAATAAAGGTCATTTTCAAAATGCACCTTGCATCTACTCCATTCATGAGTGCATTTCATAACAGCATATATTAAACATGTATGTGATCAGTACCTAAAAAAAAGAAAAAACAGTACTTCTCACATGTGGCACTCACCACTGGGAGGTGTTCTGGGTGAAGGAACCACGGCTGGGGAGAGGTTCTCCATCTTTGCTCCAACGCAGATGGGCCTTACATTCAGACTCACTGTTGTTGCTGTAGTGCATCAGAACTGTGCAGTTCAGTTCAATACTGGAGCCTTGGCGTCCCCACACATCTGTCTCAGTGCTGCTGGGCACAAAGCGCAGGGTTCTGCTACAAAGAGGCTCTGGTATGTGAAGAACAGTACATACATAGCAAGAACACATAGTAAGTAAAGAAGAAAATAGAATATACTACTATATAAACTGACGAGCATAAAATAAATTCCTCACATGGACAGAAATGTGTGTTGACAGGTATTGTCAGAAATATGTGGCACTACTTTCAATTAAAACCTTTTTATTTAGTGTTCCCAAGTGGTGGAACAGAAATGTGTTCATCCTGTGATTAAGAGGTGGGAAGTTTGAATCCCAATGATGCCATAGCTATCTGTGGCCGGGAGCCACAAAAATTGGCCATGCTCTCTGAGTGAAAGGGATGGCATACTAGTGACACTAGGCAATTGTGGATGTCTATGAGCTCATGTACAGTATATGTATATGTATACAGTATGCATGTGTGTGTATATAGTGGATGCAGTACAGAAAGTATTCAGAGAAGCAGGACATTTTGGACAAAAGTCCTTCATCGGTAGGTAGTGTAAATATCATGTTTTTGCACCTCCTACAGCTTCAGAAGCACTTGAGCTGATAAAGCACTTTTGTTCAAAATGCCCTGTTTCTCTGGAAACCTTGTGTGCAACACTTATTTTCTAATACATTTCTTTATATTTTAATAAATACCTAAATACTATTTAGTACTATTAATAATTAGTAATACTATTAGTAATTACAGTATGGTATGGTATGGTATTATATAAATAGTTCACAGTGTAACTTGGGTCAGAATAGGGGCACAGAACTGAAATTGAAGGGAGATCTTGGAGAGAGGTGATGATTATCAGCCTCACCTGTTTAGGAGAATAAGGGTTTACTTTGTTCTGCTGAGATAACCCATTCCCAGTCAGGCCTGACTAATAAATACTTCATTGTTTTAATCTGTATAGGGACCTGGAGGTTTGTATGTGTTCCCATACCATATACACCTACCTTAGGGTGAAAGATTTAATAAAATTTAATTAATAATTATTTACACAAAAAGCAAATTCTACAATTCATGACTAGACTTAACCCTATGAAATTGCCTGATAAATATGTCTTCTGTAAGATTTAAATTCAGACATACAAGATTTATTTTTTGCCATACGGAATTGGAATCTGCCCATAGTCTTCATAATATAAAAAGATACTATACCCCCAAATTTGGTCATCTGCCAATTTCCACCCAGCAGCCAGCCAGTCCTTCCCAATCAACTACCAACTAGGGAAGTTGAACAGTAACACATGCTTCCTAACTGCTTTCTTCTACATACAGTGCCCTCCACTAATATTGACACCCTTGGTAAATACGAGCAAAGAAGGCTGTGAAAAATTGCCTTTATTGTTTAACCTTTTGATCTTTTGTAAAGTAAAAAAAAAAAAAATCACAAAAATACTCTGCTCTCATGGATATCAAACAATTGCACACAAAACACAGGTTTATCCAAAAAAAAAAAAAAAAAAAAAAACTTTGTTAAATATAGGTGTGCAACAATTATTGGCACCCCTATGAATTCATATGAGAAAAATATATTTGAAGTATATATATTCTCATTGATATTTTACATTTTTTTAGTATACCTGGGTGACTAGGAAGAGGAAATTGTTATATAAATACATATGAGGTAACACATAGGCCAAATGTGGCCAAAAATCTCCAAGGATCACAGCTGGAGAATTGCAGGAATTAGTTGCGTCTTGGGGTCAGAAAGTCTCCAAAACTACAATCCGAAGTCACCTACATCACCACATGTTGTTTGGAAGGGTTTCAAGAAAGAAGCCTCTACTCTCATCCAAAAACAAACTCAAGCGTCTTCAGTTTGCCAGACACTACTGGAACTTCAAATGGGATCGGGTTCTATGGTCCGATGAAACCAAAATAGAGCTTTTTGGCAATAAACACCAGAGGTGGGTTTGGTGCACACAGAGAGGTAGACATATGGAAAAGTACCTCAATATGGTGGTGGCTCTTTAATGTTTTGGGGCTGTTTTTCTGTCAGAGGACCTGGATATTTTGTTAGGATACATGGCATCATGGACTCTATCAAATATCAACAGATATTAAATGAAAACCTGACTGCCTCTGCCAGAAAGCTTAAAATGGTCCATGGGTGGATCTTCCAGCAGGACAATGATCCAAAACATACATCAAAATCAACACGAAAATGGTTTACTGACAACAAAATCAAGGTCCTGCCCTGGCCATCCCAGTCCCCTGACTTGAAACCCACAGAAAACCTGTGGGGTGAACTGAGGAGGAGGGTCCACCAGTGTGGACCTCGAAATTTGAAGGATCTGGAGAGATTCCGTATGGAGGAATGGTCTCAGATCCCTTGCCAACCTCCAACCTCATCAGGTATTATAGGAGAAGACTCAGAGCTGTTATCTTGGCAAAGGGAGGTAGCACAAAGTATTGACTAAAAGGGTGCCAATAATTGTTGCACACCTATATTTAACAAAGTTTTTCTGATAAACCTGTGTTTACCTTTTTTGATATCCATGAGAGCAGAGGGCACTGGACATATACAGATACATTATATTATATATATATATATATATATATATATATATATATATATATATATATATATATATATATATATATATATATATATATAAACAATGAAGTAAGCATCAATGTAAGAATGACATGACCAGTTTGATGGGGATTTGCATACATTCAGATACATACTTTATCACAGCCTAAAGCATAAAGATTTCTGGCTACTTTTAAAATAAGAAGTAGGGTGTAAAACTGCAGTGCAAGCTCGAAATCTTCCTCACCACTCAAGTTACTACAAGCCTCTAGCATAGTACAACGGGACAACCTATTTTTCCAGCACTTGGCAGTTTCAAAGAAAATTGGGGGTGGGGGGGGGGGTGTATACAATAATAAAGAGTCAAACAGGTTTTTTTTTTTATTGTTTATTAATGTTATACAGTGATGTCTATTACATGGGGCTTCTGGAATATTTCATGACTATTAAGTGAAGGCACAAGTTTGTCACCATATTCTGAGAATATGCTGGTTAACCCTGTGTGTTTGCATCTGCTTGTTTTTGGTAACGGTAATCCATTCACTGCTGTTATTTTATACTCTGCTCTGTGTTTTATTTAGAAAACTATGACTGACATTACTTTCTTTTCGGTGTTTTCTGTATTTTTGCACACCAATCCTAGTTGTAGTGAATGAGAACAAGCCTGACCTACCAGTCTTTAGCTTATATTAGCCTAAATCTTTCACCTAGTGCTGGGTAACTCATTGGTGCACAATAAACGTTTTATTTTATGACTGTAATACAGTGGAATTTACAATAATGGCAGCAGATAACTGCATCCTGATAGTCTTGAATACTTAGGCTGCATCCCAAATCACATGCTACCTTTCTGAATTACAGAATTGCGTGCAATGTTGGCACAACATTGTATGTCAGTTTTGTAAGACAGAGCCCCCTCCTGGTGATCTTTGGCTAAAGTGTATTAAATCTCCACAGTCTGGACATACGATCATTTCAAGCAACGTTCCTCCCATGATTAAAGTAGCATAAACTAGAGTGAATACAGGTATAATGCGTTTATGAATTTCCACTTGTCTTGCCTTCTTGCCATTAATAAATCACACATGATACTTGATACATTATATTTCTGAAATCCTCAAGCTGTTGACTACATGTTAAGTAAAATGTTTACATCATATTCTAAAGAAGCATGGCTTAGCATTTGGAAAATTTTCAGTGACACATTTAAAACATTTATACAGAAAATCTTCAATAATTTTGCAAATTCATAACCAATTTTTTATATGAGCAGATTAAGTATAAATCACAGTAGAAAACATCTTGAAAATTACCTCTTGAAAATGATTACATTATAAACATATGTAGATTATATGAACTAACTTTATGTTACAATAACACATCTTATGTATAACATCAGTTGTTGTTTATATATATATATATATATATATATATATATCCTTCCTGAGTATTTTTTTTGGTCAGCTTTTTGTTTGATGCTGGCCACACGCCTTATATGATGTCATCAGTCGTGTTATTTTTATCAAACACTTCCACTGCAAGTGCTCAGTAACGAATGTTTTGACTTTAACTTATCAGGCCAGAAAATAAATGCTGCCAAGTTTAACTGTCTCATGTTACCTGAAGTCTCACTATACCTGAATTCACCCTACTTTACATCACCATGACCAACTACACTGACTACAATTTCAAATATTCTGAAAAAAAAAAGTACTTGTCTAAAGCTATCAAAAAATGCATTACCAGTGATCAAAATGGTTTTCTGCCAATGTCTTTACAATTAGCAATCAAGCTGCTTAAGACCTTTTGTTATTTGTAATTCTGCACAAAAGTCGTGCCAACGCTGGCTGGATGTGTGTTTATGCTGGGTTGTGTGTCAAATGGTGTTGCTACTGTCTTGTACTTAATATATGATCACTTTAAAGCAAAAGAAGACAGGTGAAGTCTACATAGGATAGTTTTTTCAGTCAAATCAACAATTAGACCTATGCAATGTCTAAACAGTACTGTAAAGTATTGATTGTACACCCGTAGCCAAAAGTTTTGAGAATGACACAAATATTAATTTTCACAAAGTCTACTGCTTCAGTGTTTTTACATCTTTTTGTCAGATGTTACTGTTACTGAAGTATAATCACAAGCATTTCATAAGTGTCAATGGCTTTTATTGACAATTACATGAAGTTTATGCAAAGAGTTTATTTGCAGTGTTGACCCTTCTTTTTCAAGACCTCTGCAATTCGCCCTGGCATGCTGTCAATCAACTTCTGGGCCACATCCTGACTGATGGCAGCCAATTCTTGCATAATCAATGCTTGGAGTTTGTCAGAGTTTGTGGGTTTTTTGTTTGTCCACCCGCCTCTTGAGGATTGACCAAAAATTCTCAATGGGATTAAGGTCTGGGGAGTTTTCTGGCCATGGACCCAAAATGTCGATGTTTTTTTCCCCGAGCCACTTCGTTATCACTTTTGCCTTGTGGCAAGGTGCCCCATCATGCTGGAAAAGGCATTGCTCGTCACCAAACTGTTCTTGGATGGTTAGGAGAAGTTGCTCTCTGAGGATGTTTTTGTACCATTCTTTATTCATGGCTGTGATCTTAGGCAAAATTGTGAGTGAGCCCACTCCCTTGGCTGAGAAGCAACCTCACACATGACTGGTCTCAGGATGCTTTACTGTTGGCATGACACAGGACTGATGGTAGCGCTCACCTTTTCTTCTCCGGACAAGCGTTTTTCCAGATGCCCCAAACAATCGGAAAGGGGATTCATCAGAGAAAATGACATTACCCCAGTCCTCAGCAGTCCAATCCCTGTACTTTTTGCAGAATAGCAGTCTGTCCCTGATGTTTTTCCTGGAGAGAAGTGGCTTCTTTGCTGCCCTTCTTGACACCAGGCCATCCTCCAAAAGTCTTCGCCTTACTGTGCGTGCAGACGCACTCACACCTGCCTGCTGCCATTCCTGAGCAAACTCTGCACTGGTGGTGCCCCGATCCCGCAGCCAAATCAACTTTAGGAGACGGTCCTGGCGCTTGCTGGACTTTCTTGGGCGCCCTGAAGCCTTCTTCACAACAGTTGAACCTCTCTCCTTGAAGGTCTTGATGATCCGATAAATGGTTGATTTAGGTGCAATCTTACTAGCAGCAATATCCTTGCCTGTGAATCCCTTTTTGTGCAAAGCAATGATGGCTGCACGCGTTAAAAACTATTTTTAAATCATGTATCCCTTTTTTTTGTTTTTACATTTTGTCAAAGCAGATTTAATAAACTGACTAAATTAAAAATTACTAAGTAAACATACAACTTCTGACATTTTTCAGCGGCCCCCTTGGTGTCCCCCAGTCTGAGAGCCGCTGTTGTATCATATGAATGTAGATGCAGTACAGATCAGTTGAATGGGAAAAGGTAACTGTGTTCTTCAGTGACTTTCTAATGGTTTTCCTTTCTGTTTCTGAGTGAGGGCTCAGGTTACTGTTCAAACAGTGCTGAGTTTTAAAGCTTGCTAAATGACATGTGTGTAATGTCATGGCGGGTGTCTGTGGTCATCCTGGATTTTGATGGCTTCACATTCAACAAGAGATTTGTTAGCTATTTGTCTCTAAACACATGTCATATACACGTTATATGAGGTCTCTTACACATTTAGAGATTTAAACCAGGAAATAAATATCGAAGAGATGAGAAGCATGCACACTAACCTAGGCCTGTGTGCATTTGCATTTATTCAAAAAATGGGCTGAGAGCAGAGAGGATGGGAAATGAGAATAAAAGGGGGGGGGGGGGGGGTACAGTTGATCACTTAACACTTATGCCTTTTAAATTTTAGCTTACACAGAACCATCAATAGTAAACTTAGTGACTAAAACTGGTTCAAGCCAGCTTGTTGACTTTCTTAGCTACGTCACCACTTGAGTGTTTAACCTGTGCTAATTACAATATGTGTGAGAAGGTGACAACAGGTTTGACTTAACAATCTAGTTGTTCAGGTATCCCTGAGTATTAAGCATGCCCATGACCTGAGAATACAACAAATAGACAGTATAGCAGTGTGTTTAATGTGATGTACGAAAAATCACACCTGCAATAAGGTAAAAAATATATATATATAATAAAAATATATTCGGGGTTGTTAAATATAGGCTAAGGTTATGATCAAGCGCTCCTAGGCTTGCTGTTGTGCAGACACTGATAAACTCCATCACTCATTAACCGTACAGTAGCATTAACTACCCATTCTCCACATACAAAGGTACAAAGTTCATAGTGACTTTTTTTTTTTTTTTTTTTACTTAATTTTCAGAACTGGAAAACTGATTTGATTTGTCAGAGTAATACTATTATATAAAAACTAACTAGTTTTCCCTCATGTATTTGGTTTATTTTAAGTTCAGAAAATTTGTGCGCATCTGAAGTCGCAGGCGGAAAAAAAAGAAATCAAAACATTCAAACACTACAGAAGAAAATCCTCAGTCTCACCTCCGACCACGAGTGCAAACTGGATCCATATTAACCACATGAACAGACTTATGTGTCCCATCGTGCTGTTAATACCTTCATAAAACAGGCACAGAGCCTTCTTCGTCCTAGTTGAGTCCAATATGTAAAACAGGTGTATACAGATGTCCGACGACGGAAACGCTAATTTAAAGTTAAATAGCAGCATACACAAGCAGACAAGGTGCGCACAGGTTGCGCAGTGAAAGGGAAGAGGGAAAAAAAGGAACCGCGTGTCACGTGATACTGTACAGTATGTGTGGTGGCCTGAAAAAAAACCTTCACATGCTCATTGACATTTTCTACTTTATATACTGTAGTTCTCAAAACTAGGTTTTTGTTCCTGAACTGAAATGTTTTTTTTGTTGTTGTTGTTGTTGTTTTTTTGTTTTTGTTTTTTGCAAATGTCTCAACCAGAAATTATAGCATTATAGCAAAATGTACCTCTACATGTACTGTATAACTTAATTTAATGATAGGAAGCAACATTATTAATATGATTGTCAATATTTTGTTTAAAAAATAAAACAGACGATTTTGAAAATCAAGTCTTTATATCTTAAGAATAAGGTTGTAATATTTCTGGAATAAAGTCATAATAGTAATTAAAAGTGATTAATGATGATGATGATGATGATTCATCCATTTTCTGTACCGCTTATACTATACAGGATCGCGGAGGAGCCTGGAGGCTATCCCAGGACACTTGGGGTACAAGGCAGGGGACACCCTGGATGGGGTAGCAACCCATCACAGAGCACAATCCCACACTCACTCAAACGCTATGGGCAATTTGGAAATGCCAATCAGCCTACAGTGCATGTCTTTGGACTGGGGAGGAAACCAGGGTACCCGGAGGAAACCCCCAGAACATGGGGAGAACATGCATGATAATAATAATAATAATAATAATAATAATAATAATAATAATAATAATAATAATATGTTTAACATACATCCACTGATCAGAATCATACAGAAAAGACTGTACATAAGAGTTGCATTAAAACAATTGCTTTTTGGTCTGGGAAATCATTATTTTTTGGGTTATTTTATTAGTTAAATGCTCATAAACAACAGAAAGATTTGACACATCAAATCACACTCAATTAACTGTCATACAAAAGCTTGTCATGTCCATGCCGGAATCGGTGTCCAACTACACTACCCATAACACCATGTAGCCTACAAACATGGCTGCCAACGATTACCTATCACACATAGTCCCTCTCACCTGATTACTGATCAGCACACCTGAACATCTCTCTCTCTCTCTCTCTCTCTCTCTCTCTCTCTCTCTCACACACACACACACACACACACACACACATACACACCAAACCTTGTATTTTGTCATAGTCTTTTCTGGTTTTAATCTTTGTTTACTTGCATCTACGTCTGTATCTGCTGTTTGACAAAGCTGCAAATTATATTTTCATCATGATGTTTTAGACTTCACTGTGAAAATTAAAAAATAATAAATGTGCAACATAAATCTGTTAAATCATATTACAATAGGTAAGGAGGTACAAGCCAAAAAGCAAGCCAAAAGCAAGGTTGGAAAGGAAAAACTCCCGGAGATGACAGTGAGAGATCAGATGACATTGGGAGAAACCTTGAGAAGAACCAGACTCAAAAGGGAACCTACCCTCATCTGGGTGACACCGGATTATGCACAGCTGTATACTATAGAGTCACACAGTGCTGTGTGTATTGAAAGGATCTTCAGTATAGGCATCAGGGTCATTTTTGATTTTATTAGAATATGAACTTCACGTGTACAATATCAAAGTGAAGTTATCCAAACAGAAGTAAAGCATCAGGATAAATCAGGAGGGCAGGCAGGTCAGGAGGGCAGACATCGCATCAGGTGGCAGGATTGTTTATGACCAAGGTAGTCCTGAACTTGTAGAGGAGCTTGTAGGGATCAAGACAGGTACACCATGATTCATGTGGCAAGCGAGGTACGAAAAGACAATAAACAAAACGGTTTGGTAATAAAAAAGGTAATAAACAAAAGAAAAGAAAAGTGTATATCATAGTAAAATGTGCCCAACCACTTGAACAGTGAGACTAACCTTTAATTGTGTTGCTGGTTTTGCTGTAGTCTTTACCACTGAGGTAGACTCCTGAACTTTTACAGGAGCTTGTTAGACAGGTACCCCATAATGGAGATAGGAAAAGAGGTAAAAAGAAGAAAAAAGGCACAAGTGTATATCATAGTAGAGTAAAAGGTTCAGGTTCCTAGACTTTAGATTTAGTTTGACTGTTGCTTTTTTAATGTTTTCACTATAGTGTTTACCTCAGAGGTAAAGTCCTGATTGCTGACCTGAACTTGTACAGGAGATCATTTGCCTCAACAGGTACCCCGTGATTGAGGTAGGAAGGGAGGAATAAAAAGACACAGGTGTTTAGCATAGTGGCACAGAATAACTTTAAAAAAATAAATAAATAAATAAATAAAAAGTTATAGTGCATTGCCTTTAAGTTTTTCTTGTAATTTACCAAAGTGACTAATCTTTAGTTTTGCCGTAGTGTTTACAGTCAAGGTCTTATCCTGAACTTGTGCAAGAGCTTCTGCGCCTCATGTCAGGTTCACCATGATTAAGGTAGCAAGAGAGGGAGCACAAGACCAAACTGTTTAGTGTAGTGGAACTACATCCTTTAGATTTCATTGAACAGAGTGACTAACCTTTAGTTTTGCTGTAGTCTTTACCACTGAGGTAGATTCCTGAACTTCTACAGGAGCTTGTGTGCCTCACGGCAAGGACACTGTAATGGAGATAGAGCTAAAAAGGGGGGGAAAAGACACAAGTTTGTGTCATAGTAGAGCAGCAAGACTTTTGTAAAAGGTTCAGTTTCTTAGTTTTAGATTTAGTTTGACTGTTGCTTATAAGTTTGCCATTGTGTATAGACTTTAGTTTTTTCAGTGCTTTCACTATAGTGTTTACCTCATAGGTAAAGTCCTGATTGCTGACCTGAACTTGCCTCAGCAGGTACCCCGTGATTGAGGTGGCAAGGGAGGAACAAAAAGACACAAGATTTTAGTATAGTGGAGCAGCATAACTTAAAAAATTATTTGAATGCATTGTCTTTAGGTTTTTCTTGTAATTTACTACAGTGACTAACCTTTAGTGTTGTCCTGAACTTGTATAGGGGCTTCTGTGCCTCAAGTCAGGTTCACCGTGATTAAGGAAGCAACAGAGGGAGCACAAGACCAAGGTGGTTAATGTAGTGGAACAACATTACATTTAAAAAATAATAATAATAATAATAATAATAATAATAATAATAATAATAATAATAATAATAAGATCAAATGCCTATCCTTTAGATTTCCTTGAACAGAGTGACTAACCTTTAGTTTTGTCCTGAACTTGTACAGGAGCTTGTTTGTCTCAAGACAGAGACACCGTGATTGAAGTAAGAAGAAAGGTAAGACAAGATAAAACTATTTAGCCAAGTGGAACGACATGACAGTTTTATTAAAGGTTCAAAAGAGCAAAAGAGGAAAGACAAGACGATTTAACACAGTGTAATGGCATGACATGTTTTATTAAAGGTTCAAGTGACTAGCCTTTAGATTTCCTTGTTCTTGAAAAGAGTGACTTGCTGCTGTACAGTCACTGGTACAGATTAGCATAGTCAAGCGACATGACATTTTTATTAAAAGTTGGAAAGTCGCCTGTTGAAAAATATCGTATATTGCCAAGACAAGGCTTACCAGTTCCTTGGTTTGCAAAATGTACAAATAAAGAGTAGGTCTGTGCAAAGGTTTCCGTTTCTTTCATTAATCCGTTAACGGAACGGACTAGCATCGCTTTAAACTATATTAAATCTGTAGATATCTAAATTTGTAGTATTGTTTTTGTTCATTTTAAATGTCTACACGCTTCTATTTTATACAACGATCTGTTTCAAACAGCCTTAAAATGTGACGTGATCTATCCTCTTTCATCTCGTCTGGACTTTTGAGAAAGTGGTCTTCGGAAAAATAAAATTGGAGCGTTGTTATGTTATGGAGCTCGTCCCTTATAACCGAATCCGGCATTCTGCATGGAAGTGTCACACTGCCCAGTGTTCACACTCTCCTCTGTACAGTCCACTCACTGCTACACTCTCCTCTGTACACCCCAGGCAGTAGTGAGCAAAATAAAGATGACTCAGGCCAATGGACCAAAAAAATTAAAACATCATCTTATCATGTTATAACCCCAATTCCAAAACACTTGGGACAGTATGGAAAATTCTAATAAAAACAAATAAGAGTGATTTGTAAATATACTTTGACTTGTATTTAAACAAAAAAACTTATAAAGACACGGTATTTGATGTTTTACCTAATCAACTGTATCGTTTTTGAAGATAAATGACCAAAAAAAAAATAGGTAAAAAAAAACAAGTGTGATTTACAAAACAGCATAAACTTTTTTTTTTCTAGATGCGGGGCGGTGTAATGAACTCTACCTAATGTTAACAGATACAGTGTTTGAAAAGGTTTTGTTCATCGTTATTTCATATTAACAAATAAAACCTTATTGCAGAGTGTTACCAACATTTTTATTTTAAAAGCTGAATGTTAACATCAGTTAACATATTATGAACATCAACTAACATGAAAAATAATCTATTTATATATTAACATGAAGCTGCATGATAAACAAGATTGTTTGCTGTGAGCTGACAAACAAAAATAAGAATAAAATAAATAAATAAAACAAATAGAACCTTGGTTACATTTTTTAACACCCACTAAAAAGGTTCTTTGGGGAACTAAAACTGCCAATTTGTCTTTATAGAAACCTTTTATCCATTTTAATTCGTTTCAGTCGTGTTTTTAAAAAGGCTTATATCAGTTCACCTAAAAACGGTCACCTAACTAAACTTTATAGTAACACTGTGAATAATGTTTTAAACAGTAAAATTGACTGAATTCCAAAACCGACCTGTTGATCCAGAACCTCGAGGTGTGGACACCTTTATCACTAACCACCGACTACAGAAATACATCAGTGTTATGCAAGATTTGTAATTAGTCCTCTTTGTACCATTTTCAAGCTCAGTATGAATGTAAACTTAAAACTTACACAAGTCTTTCTGTGAAATATATGTGTAATAACAAAGGTTACCAGTGTTTGAATATACAGCGTTCATCTGTCCAGCTTAAAAGCCACCACTTAAAAAAAAAAATGCGTGGAGTTATAGTAGCGTATTACTTAATAATAAAAACAAATCCTCGTAACTCTCATAAAACCTTTATTGTCCTTGAAGAAATATGGAATAAAAACAACGTTTGCATAATTCAGTTGCGTTCATAAAAATAAGAAGAGTGTGGAAAGTAAAAATACAAATACAAACGACCTGCTCTTTCTACTTGTATATACTGTACAATGGTCAGTGTGCTGCTCGTCAAAGTTTAGTGCAGCGAGAACATTCACTTTTTACAAGGTCCTTTATGAACATCTGCAAGTACAATACTCGAAACGTAAATGTGAATCGATGCTTACCCGAATTGTTTTATCTAAATAGTCCCATATCTCTTGTTTTGTTTGTGTCCTACCCGCACAAACACGGCTGCCATCTCCCACTACTACAGGTACAAGACCCCTCCCACTGCTGTGTGAGTGGAGATGGAATCACCTGAGACGTTAATACCATTGTAATTGTAAATACGATTGAATACATTCCTCGAGGTCCTCAATGGCTTTTAAACGGTCCTCAATGGCTTTTAAACGGTCCTCAATGGGTTTGAGGCAATCCCGTATCGTGTCGATTAAACGTTGATTAACTTCGATCTTCGATCCTGCGGTCAGCCAAATAACAGACACATTAATAGTATACATAACATCATACATTATGAATTAAAATGTGGATATGTGTATAACATTTATACGCACCGCTCGCTTGGTTCGGGTAACATATCTCACCAACAACAGCATCAGTTTCGTTCACATCACCTGGATCGTAAGAGAACCTGTTTAAGCATTTTTACATCAGAACAACGTCTCATAAATTCTTAACAACAATAATAAAAAACATGATAATAAAATACACTTACTGTTAAGATAGACGGCCATCTTCTCTGGAAACACTCTTACAAACCAAATTAGCAAAACTTTTCGGAAAAGCAACTTGGGAGCGATGTTTCTCTACGCGTCGTGAAACACACACACACACACACACACAGACACACACACACAAACACACACACACACACAGACAGGATACAGGCGAGGTCAGGGATTATTTAATCAATGTTTAAACATCAGTTCTCAGGACACGCACATATAGCAGGGGGTGTAAAACCTATTAACATATAATGCTTTCGTGAAACACACACACACACACACACACACCTGGGAAAGAACAAACTTCCAGGATACAGGGAAAAAGTCATAAATTACAGTGCATGCCAAACTGTCAGTTCAAGGGGGTCATAATTCACACACATTCGCGAGTGACACTAGAGTCATAATTTATAGTGACATGAGCTTTTTGACATGAGCTTTTTGTGATTTATGTACCTTACAGAAACGTTCGTGAGGAGAGTTTAAGGGATGGTCTTCGGTTTTTTGATAACACCCCTGTTTTCCCCCTGACGCAAAAGCCGACACCACTCATTTCAACACGTATTCTTGGTGAAATACACATCGTCCTTCTAAGGGTTTGGGAAACTCGTGGACCAGACATAGTATGGGTATTACGGAGCCTCTTCTATGTTTTATCCACAGCTATTTATTTAATCAATAGCTTTTTCAACATGCACATAGCGGGGGTGTAAAAACCATTAACACACACACACGTATGTACGCACGCACGCACGCACACACACGCACGCACACACGCACGCATGCGCATACATACACACAGACAGAAGACTGGTGGGGTCATAAATTACAGGTTGTGCTGAACTGTCAATCAGGCTGACATGAGGGGTCATAAATCATATGACAGGGGGGTCATAAATCAATTTTTGACATAAAGTGCATGATATAACTACTATCATACTGTATACTATACTATACTATAATATTATAATATAATATAATATAATATAATATAATATAATATAATATAATATAATTGTTAGGGTTTCTCCTCACGCTGCTCGCCGTCACTTTCGCATTCACAGACTCTCGTTTTGTTTACGTCGCCACATGCATCTTTGTTTTGGTTCATGTCATGTCTCTGCCCCTGTATGTTTATTGGTTATGTGATTATGTGCCTTTATGAGTTCCAGGTGTTTTATGTTTAGTCTCGTTTCCATTCATGTATTTAAGTCTTTTGTTTCTTCGCCTCGGCGCGAAGTATTTGTACGTTCATCTCGTTACTTTAATTACCAAGCTTATTTTCTACGGACTGTGTATTCTGTTTTTTGGACTTTGCTCACATTTTGGACTACCGATTTTTGCCTTGCCCACGTTATTACGATTCTGGTTTTTTGTACTCTTTGCCCACGCTTTGGATTACTGATTATTGCCTTGCCCCGTTTGGATTACTTCTCTTCAGTTTCTTTTGCCTAGCGTTTTTCCCCTGTTCCGTTTTTCTTTATGTTTCTAATAAAGTGACTTTTCCCCAGCGTTTGCATCCAGCCCCTCCTTCTCTGTTCTAACAATAATATAATATAATATAATAATATAATATAATAATATAATATATAACATACAATCTGGTCATCTTACTGTAGAAACTGAAAAAAGATTATTAGTTTATTTATTTTATATATTAGTTAAATTATTATTTTATTAGTTTATTTATATATTAGTTAAATATTATTTAAGATCTGCTACAATATGATAAAAGTTGAACAAAACCTTTACAATTGATTATATAGGTCCATTCATTTTTCATTTAAAAACAGTGTTTGTGTGATGTTCTAAGAAAGGTTTGCATTTCTAAATCTTTTTTCCAAAAAATACAAATGTTGCATTGCTGTACATATTGTATCTGCTCAATGCATGAACTAGAAATGAAAATAACAGTCAAATAATTGAAATATATATAAATCACACAGTGCATTGTAAATCCAATGTAATACAAAAAAATGTAGTGGACTAGGGAAAACATACAAAGAAAATGTCATTAATCAACTTAGCAAAAGAGTACTGAATGAATCAAATGGAAGTAAGTTAACAGCTGTGCACAGTAGCAAGAATTTCAACTTCAGCCCTTCTTCTGCTGGTAATGGGATCATAAATGGACAGGGTTCATAATTGGATTAGACACGTAATTCAGTTTATCCTGCCGTTGATTATTCTTTTTCTGATTTCTGGATTGGAGCATCCACTGAAGTTTGTCATTCATTCTATGATCTGAAATGTTGGGCTCTTGTTGGGCTGTAGGAAAAATGTAAATTCATTAAGTCTGAAATTAGGATGTACATGATTCAGGTATCCAGTGCAGTCAACCCTGATCTATAAATACATACTAGAGGTACAACATAATTTTTTTTTTATTACATGTGAATAAACAACATTAAATTTATACTAACAAATTTAACAACACATTTTAAAATTGTGGCTTTTTTGTAATTCCACTGTATCCACCCAGGCTAATGGATGTTTCACTTACCTGTATATTCAAATAGTCTTCATTCAAACAGACTACCAATGATCATTTTTCTAGTAATGACTCTAGTGATTAATTTTCTATCATTCTTAAATATACAATTGTAACAATTAGGCACCCCTCACCAAATTACATTAATTACATTTATTTGAAAAAAAAAAAGGAAACTATGTTAATGAATAACATTTTTTCTGCAAATGTTAATACACAGTTAGTTTATATTTCATAAACTTAAAAATAGAAAAAAAAATTAATAATTGTGGCATTGGATTGAAATGACAATTTTTGTGATTGTAGCAAAAGAGTTCTATTTTTCCTTCATCGGTCTGTAGCGCTTGTTTCCAAAATACCTGTGGCAAATACAGATGTTGTTTTGCATATTCCAGATGTTCACTTTTGTGATGAAGTCACAGGTAAGGTTTCTTCCTGATGACTTTTCCATGCAGATCATGTTTGTGCTAGCAACGCTGCAGAGTAGAACAATGCAGCTAAACCATCCTACAGGTCCTTGCTTTCATTTGAGCATTTTTTTGCTTCGCCTTTTTGCCCAGCATACAGACACTTCTCTCTGGGAGTGAACAGAGAATGAATGGGAAACGCTTTAAAATGGAGAAGTGGTAGCTTGGTGGTTAAGACATTGGGTTACTGATCAGAAAGTCGTGAGTTCAAATCCCAGCACCGTCAAGTTACCACTGTTGGGCCCTTGAGCAAGGTCCTTAACCCTCAACTGCTCAGATGTATAAATGAAATAAATGTAAGTCACTCTGGATAAGGGCGTCTGCCAAATGCTGTAAATGAGAGTATTCTTGGTCTTCCAAATCTTCCCTTGACTTCCACATTCTGGAATGCATAAATGCTATTCCTTAATGATATTTCAGACAGTGGTGTGGACAGTGCTTTGTATACTTCATTTTCAGATCCACAGTGATTAGAGGAGTTCATGGTTGTTTTGTGTTAAAGAATCAGAGAAATTATGATGTGAAATACTTATTCCTAATGACAATTAGGAATGACAACAAAAGGAAGAGTGTTTAAACTTTTGCACATGCCATAATTATTCATATTTTTAATTTAAGTTCATCAAAAATAAAGTAACTGTGCATTAACATTTGCAGAAATGATATATATATATATATATATATATATATATATATATATATATATATATATATATATATATATATATATTGCATAGTGCAGGGGTTGTATTTAACTCTTTTCACTTCAAAAATCAATAAAATATGTTGATTAGTATTTGACCAGGGGTGCCTAAACTTTTGCATACAAATGGCCTATTGGCAACTTAAGTTAATTAATCACACAAACCTATTGACAGAATATTAACTCCATAGGAAAATTTAGTCTTTGTATATTAAAAAACATCATATTAGAAAAGCAAAATATAAAAGTTATATAGCTGCTTGGATTGAGCACTCAATTTGTTGTATATAGTACTACATAATGATACTATAAGGTATGAGGTATAATAGATTTTCATTTTGGTCACTCACCGTAGTTCTTCTTTTAGTCTTCCGAGTTTGTTTTTCAGCCTTGTATTTTTCACCTCTAAAGGAGACATGGGGACAAACCACCCTGCGATGCACTTACACATCACCACCACATGCTGCTTAGACAAATGTCCAGAACATTTTAGGGAGGAGGAGAAAGAGACTAATTAGGTAAATCCATATTTAAAATATGATTATTAACAATATTAAAAATAATATGACCAAAATATGAATGCACATGTTAATCACATCATCTTATCCTAAATATCTCCTCTTAACGGCAGTATCATCATTTGCTCTTTGTGAGCTATAATACCTCAAAAAGGACGACGAAGGCAAAGCGGACTGCCTGAATGACCCAAAACTGATTGGTCAAAGTGTAGTCATCATTACTCCTATAGTCTCTATAGCTATAAAAATGACAATAACAGTAACAATGAATGTCACATACCACTGGCTCTCTAGATGCTTATGACACAACTGGGTAAAAATGTACAGCAAATATTTCTCAGTAGAAATAAAGAACTGCCAGTAAATGTTTAATTAATTACATTTTTACTAATATTAACAGTACCTGCAGTGTGTCACATTCATGCCATTGTGAATGAGTTGTTGGGGTAAAAAGTCTTTTCTGATGTTCTCATCATTTGTATCAGCGATAGATAGAGAGTTATTAATATAACCAGACATACATCTGTGTGGGAGAAACAGAAAGAATGAGAGTATGATAATGATGGTTTGACGCTTCCTTGGTAATTACAGCATTCTGTGTAGTATAGTGTAGAATATATGTTTTGCATACTTAACACCACTAGCATTGAATTTAGCGCAGGGTCCATAGCGATAGCGATACACCAACCGAGGGATAAAATCAGAGGACATGCCGATGACCAGCCCGTTGGCGATGACAGCTAGCACACCAATTGTTTCCAGTACATCTGTCCAAACACCTACAAAGTACACATGCTCAATGGATAAGCATAATTTAACTTGAAGTTAAATATATATATATATATATATATATATATATATATATATATATATATATATATATATATATATATATATATATATATATATATATTCCTTCTGCTCTCACCTATGTCATTAGTCTTCCTGGGCACCAGTCTTCGCTCCAGACTGACCATTTTAATGGCATCCATTCTGATCTCAATGATGTTGTTAAGTAGAGCAAGCAGAGGAGCCAGAGGAAATGCAGCCACGAAGATGGTGGTAAAACTGAACTGGAGTACTAAGCAGAGGGAAAATACACAGAGATACAAATAAATATTGAGAAACAAATACTGAAAACCTGAATGATAGTGAAAACATGCTGCTTCTTTAAAAAAAAAAAAAAAACATGTCTGTACCCATTTCTAGGAATTCATTGAAGAGGCTGAAGGAGTCCACATTATTAAGGTCAAAGTTCCAGAGCAAGTCCTTAAGTTTACAGTTGTCACACAGATTAGCACCTCCTGTACCCTCCATACAGTCCTTTTTTGAACACTGTCTAACCTTCCTCCTCAGCTTCTGACTCTGTCGCCTTTTCAGCCACCGTCTGAACCAGCTGTGGAGAGAGTAAACACTATTAAATGTCTAATCATGGTACATTGTTGCTAACTGATAGGTACTTTGTATAATTTGCATTTTAGTTATATAACTTGACAAGAATACAAGAACTCAACCTAATTAAATGCTGTGTTTTCAGCTGCAATCAATGTTGTGATTGTGAAAAAAGAAAGGTCGCATTTACAGTGTGCTAGACATTATGGTATATGATGACACTCAAACCTGAATACTGCCTTCTTTTCATTTTGCTTATAATTTCATTTTTGGTTAAATGTTTACTCAGTGAGTACAGGCAAACAGGTTTTCTTAAATACAATGTTGTGATACATCATACAGCGTAATTACAAATTAATATTGGCACATTTGTAATCATTCTAAAAATATACTATATAGGCATCCATAAAGTGTGTAAATACAAAACACATAAATATGGATTTACATATTTTAGAGTATAGACAATTCACCCGTCCTGTTTTCCTCATGAACGACACATTTTGTATAGATTAACAGTTTAAGAATCCTGACTTACGGGCCTGAAAACTCAAACACGTTGCTGATGATCTGTTTGAGCAACATGATGATGGCCATCTGAATGAACAGGTCAGTCAGACATCCACTAGGATGACACTAAACACAAGAAACTGTCATACTTCATGATCTCCACTAGGGGGTGATAGAATCACTATCAGTTTATTCAGCTTTCTGTTAAAAAGTATGCACACGAATTTTTCAGTTAAATCTTAGTGATGATTGGTATGAGACTGGATAGAATTAGGTTCACCTCCTCTAATCTCCAGATTCCAGCTATCCTCACATATCCACCTGGATGTCCGTTTATCCTGCAATAAATAAATAAAAAGAGTAATATCTATTGGGCCTTCTGGATATCCATGCTGGTAGTCACCAAATTATTAGAAAAAAGTTCCAAAAAGTTATTCAGCTCTTTAGTGGTTCCTTACCTGCCAAGAAAGAATGCTGTGTATATGAGTGAGGAGAAAAGAGTGAAGAACTGGAAGGTAAACATTTTCACTGTGAAGCTCCTTTCAACAGCAGCATGTGAATGCACCTTCTCTACAACATAAAGGGATACATGAACTAATGAACTCAGTTTGAGTTAATATAGTATCAGAGTATCTTTTCCACGTACCTAATTCACATAACTTCAGGGCCACTCTGCGATTGATCTGCACAAGAATGAGAAGGTAATTAGTATGGCTTACTGGACTATGGATGATAAAATTCTTCCAAAAAGCTATGATATTTTGAAGGACAAAGTTTTATTGGAAATCTAAGACAGAAGTTGAATTAAGAAAGAGTTTTTTTTAAACGTTTTACCCAAGTCATGATGGTTATTGTGAGGTAGTGCAGAACTGCTCCCAGCATGAAAGCGACCATGTTGCTGTTTTCACAAAGAAAAGGCCATTTTTCGTGCTTAGCAAACTCTACACTGGCTATTACCCTGAACACCACAAGGGCCTGTGCCAACCCAGTGATCAGCAGCAACTGTGAACACACACACACAAATACAAATAATTTAGCTCTGATGTGTACATCTTGACTTTGTATGCAATGATAAGATCTGTTTGGGAAAGAAATTCGAGTTTGGACTCTTGCTCCAAATGATTAACTGCCTGTGTTACAGCTAGAATTTGGTGGGAAGTCCTAGAAGTTAGCGAGATATCCTCACCATGAGGGTCATTAGCACCATTATTAGTGTACTGCGCAGGTATGAGTGACTGTACTTCATCGACTTGCAATTAGGATTATTGACTATCTCCAGTATCAGCTCCTCCTGCATAGAAATAAAAATGCATAAAAATGAAGGATCGATTAATACCTATTCAGTACAACATAAGGTACCCTAATTGCTGCAGCCATTGTATAATGTATGAAAAAGGACATATATTATTCTTACCTCTTCTTCACACCAGTCAAAAACTTTCCACTCACAGACATAAGAGGCTGTGTGTCGTTTCCAGAACTCTAGAAACACCGTAGCTGAAGGGAATGGCAGGATTTATCTCAACGTTCAAACTGCAAATGGAAATGCTATGGAAGTTTCGAAGAATATAATCAGAAATTAGAACTTACCCCAGACTGCCATGAACATAGCAAATGCAACTGTTCCTTCATTGTCAAACAGTGTGCTCACCTGTGCAAAGTAAATGGACAAAATATGACATCTGAGTCTCTGGACACTGACCATCAAGTACAAAACAAAGCCCATCAGTTCAGAGAGTGTCTCATCCCTGTGCTAGAGTATGTTTGTAATCCATGACTTTGCCTATTCCAAAATCAATCAAGGTTTTAATGATTTGATGATTAAAAGATTGAACTGTGCATTCTAGGACAAGGTTTGGTAAATAACTGAATGACCTGCATTACAACCAAAGGCAATTCAATAACCTTCCACTGATATTTGTTGTACATATAACAATATGTTTGATGCATTCTTGTGAGAATACCTTTGCATATGTGCATGTATCAGAGAGCCGCCAGACCTTACATCTCTTATCACACAGCGGGCACATTATAGCATCTGAATTACACACCTCCTGTCTATGACACACACACACACACACACACACACACACACACACACACACACAAACATATGAAATGACATGATAAATTAGAATCCTATAGAAAGATTCTACAGATAATATTATGATGTCCAGATCAATGTTGCGTCATGTCTGAGTAAGAGTGTTGGAAGTGTTGGATAGGGTTATGCATCAGAATCAAGGTTGGTATCAAACTGATTTTTAGCTGCTAATTTTTCTATTATATTAAAAACCTAGGTGAATATGGTTGGATTTGCATATGCATAACATTTTTAAAGTTAAATCACAGAGTATGTATCTGATAATTCATCTCTGTGAAGACAATTCATTTTTTCACTTGATCCTTGACAGGCCAATGAAAACTCAGGGGATGATCTTTGTTTGAGTTTAATAGAGAGTAAGCAAAGTAAGTGAATTGCCTTGATGAGGTATAGAGAACATGAGGTCAGTCTATTTTTTTTTTTTTTTTTTAATCACTCTCCTGAACTACGATATGCAAGTTACTAAATATAAACCTGAACCAAGGCACCTGGTCCAAGATAAAAAAAAAGTTGGTTCATATAAACAAAAGACAAAAAAAATAAAAAATACAAATACAAATAATTTTGTACCTCATGACGGTGCTACAAGATGTGTGAATAATATGCTGCAGTTGGGTGTGCAGTCACCATAGAAACTGTCTGCCATCACCTTTACACTTATAAGTCATGCAAGTCATAGTATAGAAATGTGAATAGAATAAAACGGACCATCTCAGTAGAAAAGAATGGCAAATGGTTTCATACAGTTTTTCATTTCTTTCCACATGGTTTCATATGGTTGTTAATTTCATATGATCATATGAGGAACAGATATTATCTATTCCATTGGTTTTGAATGCTTAGGGTTCAATTCTAACTGTGCTGAAGCACCTCCACTTCAGGGTGCTTTTCACTTTTTTGTTACTACTTTTACTGGAATAAAGGCTTTAATTTTTTTATTAAGTAAAAATATGTTGTTGTTTTATCCCCTTACAGGTGCATGTTGAAATAAATAGCCCTGTTAACAACAAAATCAATTCCTGCAGAAGATTTAATTTATGTATCTGATATCTCTGTACAGTGCTGCTATTTTAGCTAGTGTATATGTGGCTAATAAACCTCACCATTTCCTTTAGCAAGGTTTTTGATAACTCACATTCATTTATGTGGGGCAGATAGTTTGTGTGTGACAACATTTCAGGATGTGGTTTCCTAATACTCACTTGATCTATGAATATCTGGCTAGCAGGCCTTCTTAACACAACTTCATGATTGAACTGCTGCCACAGAGCATGAGCTGTGGTTATTACACAATGTGTAATCTGTGCTTTTGCCCAAAAGCTGTTTTCTAAGTATTGTTTGAGAATGTTTTTCAGTGTATGATGCTATGATGCAAATAAGATCTTTCACCAAGAAATGGTGAATCTCTACCAGGAAATGGTGAGTCTCTGAACACCAACAATGCCCTGGTCATGTGATCAGCAGCAACTAAATACATGGAAATACCAACAAACACTTTGTATGTAATGCCAGAATTAATTTAAAAGGTACTGCATTTCTTGTGTGTGTTTGCATGATAATTACAGCTGTGAGTGACTGCAGTTCTTGTTTGGCTCATGTGCATGCTGGTGAATTGACTCTTCTGTGTCCAACTTAGTAGATTAAGATATTTTCACAGGTTTTCAAGTGCTACAAAATGGCTTGCGAAAAGGCATCAGAAAGATGTCAGGTACAATTACTGACATACTGTACATAGGCTCAATCATTCCAGTCATGAGTCATGTCTGGATTAGTTTCCATAGAACATGTGTGTGTTTACTGTGCCTCACATCCTATTATGATTTGTGATATTCGCTACAGTATCTGAAAATGTCTGCAAACTACACGTTTAAGAAGCACTATAGATAAAAACTCGAACGCAATTCTACTAATCAGATCATACAAGCCAACCTCATTTGTTATCAAAAAGAAATAAACCATATAATTGACAAATTAGACATTCTGTTAAGTAGTTTGCATTTATAGTGTTGTTATATAATAATAATAATAATAATAATAATAATAATAATAATAATAATAATAACAACTTACATTACAGGGTTGAAATTGAAGAAAAATAGGCCATAAAGGAAGACTATGACCCCCAGCAGAGCAGCGGGGATGAGCAGAAATGTGTACCAGCCCAGCCACAGGAAATACAGAGCCACCTTTTCTCCAAAGTAGTGTCTTAATAAGCACAAACAAACAGGGAATTTTCAGCCTTCTTATCAGTTTAAAACACATTTTATTGTTATTAATTTTATCGACTAGATTAATGTACATTACCTTACATCGGTTATGGGTTGTCCATTAAAACAGGCAGTCCATCTAGCCCAACTCTTTCTCAGTTCTTTCTGTTCCTCTTTCTTAAGTGGAAAAAATATAGAAGGAGCATAATTAGTAACTGTGTTTAATGGTTGTAAGCTGATGTTATTGGGATACCTATACCTTTTCCTTTCATCTGCCTCTACATACATCATGGTGTGCCTTCCTATAACAGCTACTACCTTTGTAATTTGTTCTGGATTCCTTTTGACAGATTTCAATAGGAACCTTACCCAGGCATAACACCAAACAATATAACGAATTAATTCTCCATTTTTACATGGGAAGTATGCGTATTATGTGTACTGCATATTGCTACAATAAGGGAAATTCTAAGGAAACTGAAACTTCCTTCTCTTTATAATATATATACATAAACATCTATAAAATAAAATCCATAAGTATTTGGACACGGACACAATTTTCTCAATTTTGTCTCTGTACACCACCACAATGGAGATGAAGCAATCAAGATGTGATTGAAGTGTAGACTTTCAGCTTTAATTCGAGGGGTTTCATTCAAGGCTCAAAAGTAATTGTACAAACTAACATAATCATAAATATTAGGATTGTTTTTAATACTTGGATGCAAATCCTTTGCTGTCAATGTCTGAAGTCTGGAAACCATGGACAGCACCATATGCTGAGGTTCCTCCCTTGAGATGCTTTGCCAGGCTTTTATTGCAGCTGCCTTCAGTTGCTGCTTTGTTTGTGAGTCTTTCAGACTTCAGTTTTGTCTTCAGTAAGTGAAGAGAAGAGCATGCTTAATTGGGGTCCAAATGCAAATTCAACGCTTGGAATCAACTCCTTAATTTGTCATGAAATAATGAGGAAACAGGCCACACCTGGCCATGAAACTGCTTTTGTCCAGTTAATTGTCCAATTACTTTTGAGCCTGTGAAAATGTAAAAAAAAAAAAAAGGCTATAATTCCTAAATGGTTAAACCCCTTGAATTAAAGCTGAAAGTCTACACTTCAATCACATCTTCACTGCGTCATTTAAAATCCATTGAGGTGGTGTACAGAGGCAAAATTATGAATGTCCAAATACTTATGGACCTGACTATAGGACACAAGAATTGAGAAAACATTTTTGAATAGCAAGAAGACAACAACAAAGTACTTCAAACCTCATGGAGACAAAACTGAGTCTGAAATACATTCTCTTTAATGAGGTCTGACAGATACTCTGGAACACCTGAGAGTCATGAAAACATACGATGTATTAAAGAAAAATTACATTAAAATTTATGTAAAATTTATTTAAATTAAATTACATTAAATTAAATTAAATTACACATTTATTATACAGTACTGTGCAAAAGTTTTAGGCACCCTATTTTTTTAAATACAAACTTTGTTATAGATTTTTTTTATTTTATGACTTCTGCATTATCAAGTCAGTGCAAAAAACATTTTAGATTCCCAAACATTAGTTTTCTAGCACAAAATTAAATGTTACAGAAAAATGTTTGTATGTCATTAAAGAAAGCAGCATATTACGTAAGAGACACTTTTCAGACAAAAAAACAATGAAGGCTGCTGGGTTTTGCTGCAAAAATAAGACGCGAGTGCGAAAGTCAAAGTCTCCAGAAGAACTGTGTCTGGTTCTGCAAGATGCTCAATAAAATTTACCAGCTCATTTCCTTATGAAACTGCACAAAGTGTACCACAGACTACTATTTTTACTTTTATTTTTTTGTCACAACAAATATTGACTTTGTTTCATTTACTACTGTTTACTGCTCTTTACTGTATTTTTTAATGTAGAAACATTTTAATCTCATTATTTTGAAGGCATCTTTGCTCTATAGCAGTTCCTTGCATGTGCCTAAAACTTTTGCACAGTACTGAATATATATAAAATATTCATATATATATATAAACAAAAACAGAATTGAAGAAGGGTGTATATATGTATAAAATGTATTAAGATGATAATAGTATATAATAGTATACACACACACACATTATATATATATATATATATATATATATATATATATATATATATATATATATATATATATATATATATATATATATATATATTGAAATCTGTTATGTTGTTTTGTTTTGTATTTGAGGTTATTTGTTTGTTTATGGGCAACGAAATACACATATTCAGTCGAGAGTGTCCAAACTTTGACTTGAATTGTATTAAGCAATGTGACAATATGCAATTCCTTACTACAATGCATAATTGCTCATTCTACTGAATTACTGGACAGAATAGACAATTCAGACTTTGAAGTAATGTTAAAGCAATGATATGCTAATGGAACAAGAACTCACCGTCAGTGACTATACTGGTGTGGTGCAGGATATAGTCAACTATCCGTATCCTACAACAGACATTGGACTCTAAATTACTCAGCCTCATAATGTAGCAGGCCTCTGTCCTAAGCATGCATGTGTGTGCCTGTGTTATTACCTTGTTGATTGTGGTATATTCCCCTGCTGTTCACAGCTCCAGTTACACGCATCAGACACTTTAAGCAGATATCTGTATGTCTCGAATATTTCTTTTGGGGCTTTGATTCCATAAAATACTTTATCATCATCAGCAATTTTCTGCAACACAAAACATATAATCAGTTTAAGACATATACATATATCTGAACTTATTCGTGTAATTTAACATAACATTTTTAATAAGTTCTGACACCATAAAATAGCACCGTTATCTGTAAATTCTTGTCTTTCAAAGCTGTGATGAAATCCCTTTTCTTCCTGAAGCTCTCTTCTCTGCTATCTCCATCCATTTCCTGTGCCACCAGAACATAGTCGAAGGACTTTGGCGAGTGCTAATGTGAAGCCAGGATTTGAGGTAGGTTAAAACCATGTCTTGCATAGAGGGTTAAAAACCAGCAAGGAATTTAAATAGCACTAATTTTGGAATACTATCAAAACACCACACAATGCAAAACGTGCATTCTACCATTACGGTTATTCAGACAATTGAAATCTTTCTGTGGCGTGTTTACTTACTACAGTAAATCAACCAATGAGAGAAGTGCAAACAAACAATTCAAAATACCATGTTTACAGTTATGGTACGTGGTGCAATGACTCTTACCAAAGGAAGCGCAGAAAGGCTCCCAGTGCCATTTTCCTTTTTCACCACCCCGATAGCTTCCAATAGTTCAATGCTTCCCTGCAACACGATGAATGTATACAGAATTACAGTATCACATTACCAAACATACAACACACAGCAAGAATAAAAATAGACTACTGTCTGACCAATAAAAGTGCATTTGTTTTTACCTCTCTGTTTGAAAAGGAAAACGAAGACCACAAAACGGCATCGATTAAATGACAATTCAACTCTTAACAATGAATGGAATGTGTAGTAATGAACATAGTATTTGTTTGGTATCATGGGAGAGGCCTTTTAAAATGAATGCCAAGTGCTTCCTGCAACTGTTTGAAGCGTTCCTACACAAAGATGATTCCGTTTAACCTTTAAATAACTTTTTTGTTGTACAGCAGTGTTGCATAACTGAATGCATTTTAATATAATTCCGAACTATACTGATTCATCGCTTTGACAGATTGAGAACTGCTCTCAGTTCCTCAGAATCACTAAGAATGACGCGTGATGAGGGTGGTGTCTATACTGACAATATTTTAGACAAGAGAGTTCACATACTTTGCTAAGATCTGAGATTTGATTAGGGAAAGCTCATTCTGGCCCATAATAAACCTTACTACACCTTTTCACCCCAGATTGAACCTAATAATAATAATAATAATAATAATAATAAACAGTACTAGTAATAGTATTAGTAACATGGTATCCCTAAATTTGAGAACATATTTACTATCCTGTGGAAGTATGGACAGCGGGCAATTTTTTAAGGAAGTGATTTTTAAAGCAAGTGCACAAGAAAATCTGAAAGTTCCCATGGGAAAAAGGTATCTGTCAAATGGCATACAAAAATGTCTTGAAAACCTATAAAAGAGAGAAAATAAGTGCATATAATTAGAATGGTGGATGGTCATCAAACATTGTTATTGTTCCCGATCAAGTTAGACAGCTATAGTCTATAGCACAGACTTTTTTTTTTTTAGTACAGGCTTTGAGTAAATATACTGCTCTATAACACCTGCTGCAACTCATTTGCCAATGTTGTGTTCATTTTCCTCAATTACGTTCAGTATGTTTTAATTAGCCCAAAGCAATGCTTTGTGAGTGCAGTTTTCCCCCTCACCTGTCTCCTGTGATTAATTTTGCGCGCCATCACTGAGGGTGAATCCAGGTACGGGCACTGTCCAGTGGAAATGTTATCTTACTTGGAGCAGAGCTGTTCCTCCTTCGGTATGAACGTCAAATCTGACCCATTGTCAACACTTACCCTAAATAGTGCCTACTTCCGCACTTCCTGAGCATGAAATATAGCTCTCTATGACTGGAATGTCACCTGTCAGCTTGCTGGGATGCGTCACGTTTCAGGTAGAAGGTAAAGCTTAGCACGTTAGCTACCTAAACATAGAGCGTCTCATTAAGAGGCTAATGAGCAAATGCGCTATTCAAGCACTCAGCCGGTTTGTCAGGGTTTAAGAAAGGAACAGGAACATATGTGTGAAAACATCAGGGACCAACCAAATGGTGAAGTGGATGTAAAGTTCAGGACAAATTTCTTTTTCACAAAGATTTGACACTTGAGGGCGGCAGAGGCTAAACTACAGAAGCTCTGGTTTCCATTGTGTTTATTATGAAGTCTGTCAGTAAGTTGTAACAGGAGCCATTTTAATTTTTTTTTTTTTTTATTTTTTTTTTTAGGGGAGAATGTCGGCTTGGTTGTCATAGTATATTTATACGGTACGCCATGGGATGCTGTTAAGAAAATGTTGATAATAAAATGTTAAGCTGTAAGAGAGAGGTATCTTTGTGTCTTCTTACCAGGATATTTGATGTGTGTTGAGTTTTTTCATAATCACAAAGGAAACATTTGGCGGGGGAATTTAATGTAATGAGTTTAATAAATGTTCACCTAGTCTTGAAATCAGTGTACATTGTTGGCCAGTAAAAGCATGAGCTGATGTGTGTGTGTGTATGTTTTCTGTTGAATCATATGGCCAGGTCATGGAACTGTGTGTGCTAGGTGTAAAACTAGGGGATGACAAGACAGGGGAACAACCAAACGTGCAACATCTGCAGTTTGCACGTATAACACATCATTCACAACAACATATCACTCATCACACACAGTAGACACACTTTTACATTCAGCTTTGGCAAACAAAGGCTTCAATGTCTCATCTTCACTTTGCAATTTACCTATATCCTGTGGGATCCGCCAGCCACAGACCTCAAGACCCTCCGTAGAAGGTTTGGGGACTGGGGCGCCCAGAAACCTCGCCGAATGCCGCTGATAGCATGATTTTTTAGGGCCTTTGGTCCCACCCTGCAACAGACTATCGTCAAAGTCTGGAAGTGGCTGCAGACCTGCCTTGCCTTGGGCCTTTGGGTCACAGTTGGAAATGACATTTCGGTCATGGTATAGATAGCATTAGCATCTCCATTTGTATTAGCATCTACTAGATCACATGCACAGAGCACAGGTAAATCTCTTCCCAGAATCATGTCAGAATCAAATATCACCTAGGCCTAACAGTTACAATTGAATACATGGATACAATTGAATAGCTTCTGTACGCCTGTTCTATTTCTTTTTCTATTCTCTAGGAAGGTTCTGCTTATGGCAAGTTGTCCATGTTTTGCCCTTGCTCAATTATTGTTCCTGTGTCAAACCATGCAAAAATATGTACTAGTTGTCAAATCTCATCACAGTGTATAACTGCTTGGGCAGACAATCCTGAAAATCTTAGACCAAAACCTTACCTGTTATTTAGATGCTATTTATATACCAAAGAAAACAGACCCAGCACTGTGTCCTCTGTTATAACCTCTGCTGTCCTGACTTTAGAACACCAGTCTTAACATTTCTGTTTTACATCTTTACTCCTATATAATCACAAAATAAATTAGAGCCAGACCACCCTATCAGTTATTGCCGACCTATACATGGCTTTCCTCACATATGTCTTGTCCTCAGTCTCAATCATTTGGAAATGTGGTAGCAAGAATGGAGGGGCTGAGGTTTAGGAAATAAGCACCTATAGCACTATTTCTGACATTTATGCCACACCCTTGGAAAAAACATGGTGTAATTGCTAGGTCAAAGGGGTGTACTAACCACATGAAGGGTAGATCTAGCCAACAGTGTCTATATACAGGCTCCCCTGCTTACAGGAGGAAAAAAGGGAGAGACAGACAAAAGGACACAGTTCAACATGTGTACAATGATGCAAAACTGTTTTAGACCTGCTAATTTTTATCTTGTTCTTTAAAATATATATATATATATATATATATATATATATATATATATATATATATATATGTGTGTGTGTGTGTGTGTGTGTGTGTGTGTGTGTGTGTGTGTGTGTGTGTGTGTGTGTGTGTACACACAGTATCTCACAAAAGTGAGTACACCCCTCATATTTTTGTAAATATTTTATCATGGGACAACACGGAAGAAATGACACTTAGCTGCAATGTAAAGTAGTGAGTGTACAGCTTGTATAACAGTGTAAAATTGCTGTCCCCTCAAAATAACTCAACACACAGCCGTTAATGTCTAAACCGCTGGCAACAAAAGTGAGTACACCCCTAAGTGAAAATGTCCAAATTGGGCCCAATTAGCTATTTTCCCTCCCCGGTGTCATGTGACTCATTAGTGTTACAAGGTCTCAGGTGTGAATGGGGAGCAGGTGTGTTAAGTTTGGTGTTATCGCTCTCACACTCTCTCATACTGGACACTGGAAGTTCAACATGGCACCTCATGGCAAAGAACTCTCTGAGGATCTGAAAAAAAGAATTGTTGCTCTACATAAAGATGGCCTAGGCTATAAAAAGATTGCCAACACCCTGAAACTGAGCTGCAGCACGGTGGTCAAGACCGTGAGGTTGAAGGGGTGGGGGGTCAGCCTGTCAGTGCTCAGACCATACGACGCACACTCTATCAAATTGGTCTGCATGGCTGTCGTCCCAGAAGGAAGCCTCTTCTAAAGATGATGCACAAGAAAGCCCACAAACAGTTTGCTGAAGACAAGCAGACTAAGGACATGGATTACTGGAACCATGTCCTGTGGTCTGATGAGACCAAGATAAACTTATTTGGTTCAGATGGTGTCAAGCGTGTGTGGTGGCAACCAGGTGAGGAGTACAAAGACAAGTGTGTCTTGCCTATAGTCAAGCATGGTGGTGGGAGTGTCATGGTCTGGGGCTGCATGAGTGCTGCCGGCACTGGGGAGCTACAGTTCATTGAGGGAACCATGAATGCCAACATGTACTGTGACATACTGAAGCAGAGCATGATCCCCTCCCTTCGGAAACTGGGCCACAGGGCAGAATTCCAACATGATAACGACCCCAAACACACCTCCAAGACGACCACTGCCTTGCTAAAGAAGCTGAGGGTAAAGGTGATGGACTGGCCATGCATGTCTCCAGACCTAAACCCTATTGAGCATCTGTGGGGCATCCTCAAACAGAAGGTGGAGGAGCACAAGGTCTCTAACATCCACCAGCTCTGTGATGTCGTCATGGGGGAGTGGAAGAGGACTCCAGTGGCAACCTGTGAAGCACTGGTGAACTCCATGCCCAACAGGGTTAAGGCAGTGCTGGAAAATAATGGTGGCCACACAAAATATTGACACTTTGGGCCCAATTTGGACATTTTCACTTAGGGGTGTACTCACTTTTGTTGTCAGTGGTTTAGACGTTAATGGCTGTGTGTTGAGTTATTTTGAGGGGACAGCAAATTTACACTGTTATACAAGCTGTACACTCACTACTTTACATTGTAGCAAAGTGTCATTTCTTCAGTGTTGTCCCATGAAAAGATATAATAAAATATTTACAAAAATGTGAGGGGTGTACTCACTTTTGTGAGATACTGTGTGTAAATATATATATATATATATATATACATTTTTAAAAATATTTAATAGAAAAAGTTACTATTTCTGTGTGGCAAACACTGCCTGATTAAACAAAATAAAATCTGCATGAAGCAAGAGGGAAATAGGAACACACACACACACACACACACACACACACACACACACACACACACACACACACACACACACATCACTACAACTGGCTGCTTTAAAGGAAAGCAGCTTAATGATATCGGAGTAAAGTGAACATGAAAAGCAGCAGGAGGAGAAGCATTTATAACTTTGTTCATTTCTAGAATCTCATAGATACAATCTGTATAAATATTTAAAAAAATTATTATATGTTGTTATTGATTGTATGTTGTTGTTGTTGTTGTTGCTGTTGTTGTTGTCAGGGAATTGACTGGCTTCTTTCTTTAGATGTGTGTGTGTGTGTGTGTGTGTGTGTGTGTGTGTGTGTGTGTGTGTGTGTGTGTGTGTGTTTTACAACTTAGTTGGTTAGTCGTTTTTTATAGAAATTATTGACAAATGAGTGCAGAAATCACATTCATTTGTAAAGGTCAAGCAAACATATTTTAATTAAACTATTTAGTTCAGAATGCTAAATCTGTGTGATCCAAAAAACAAACAAACAAATAAAACATTTTTATATGTGCCAGATCAATTAGTGTTATATCAACTCCGGAAATAATGAAAAATCTTTTCGAATAAATCCTTTTCTCCTAAGATATTGTGTTCCCCTATGATATTATCTGAAGTGGTAAAGTGCTGTGTGTTTTGTTGTTGTTGTTGTTGTTACTGTACTGTAATGTGCATATTACAAGTTTAAGGACCATTGTGATTTTGCTTCAAATACTACAGAGTTCTCTGCATTCGTGTGTGTATATGTAGGCTTCTCCTCTTTTTTAAATTATTTTTTATTGAACAAATGATACACATACATATATAACTTGTCTCAGGTCCTTAGCACGGACACACCCACACCCACCCACACACACACACACCTTAAGAGAAAAGCCAGTCAGTCACCTGTCTGACAGTTACAATAGTTCAAAAATACTGTTGGTTTGTAGTTTGAAACTGTGGTTTACGAATAACAAATATCATATAAAATACATTTAAAAAACATATTGACGTATTTTTTAAAAATACATTTCTGTTTTTATCAAAATATATTATATCTTTGAGATTCAAGGAATTAACACCCTTATGAAGGCTTCTACTCTTGCTGCTTTTCACTTTTAGCTTTACGCCGATGTCATCATACTACTCCCCTTTAAAGCACAGCTCTCTGTGTGTGTGTGTGTGTGTGGTTAGTGGGTTGTGTTCTAGCTGAAATACCCATGTAAGATGACTCTGACGCTGAGCGAGGTGAGGAGCCGTTAGCAAGCAGGCCGCTGCTTTAGAGAGTAGGCGTCTGGGGCGTGGGCTACAGGAAAGAGCCCCTTTGTAGGAAACGAGCGTTTTCTTTATCTTTTATAAACTTTTGAAACATTTTAACATCATGAGTCGAGGTACGGAAAAGTCCGCCCAAGACACTCTCATTGAAATGTGCGAGACCGCTTCTCAGGGTGGTAAGTCTCACACACTTTTTCATTTTAATCAGACGCGATTTCGGTAACGGTGCTTCAGACGAGGAGTTGCCCGAGACATTAAAGTTCGGCTTCGCCCACTGTTGAGCTGTTTAGACTTAGTTAACTGCTACACAGACACTTTCTTATGTGTAACTGTTATCTCATATTAGATATTTTTTTTAATCGAAGTTCTGTTTGTGCGCCATTTCTGAAACTACGTTTCATAAAGTTAGCCTATGTGGTTTATGGTTAACACCTCAGACATGCAGCTGGAGAATAAAAACATGCTGACAGTAAACAGGTTGGGTTTCTGATGACATATATATATATATATATATATATATATATATATATATATATATATATATATATATATATATAGCCTATTATAAAAGTAGGCCTAGGCGTGTAGGTCAGTAGACTTGTATACTGTATATAACGGATTCTGTGAGAGAAATATGCCGGAGAATATGACCGCTTTTTTTACAGGCGCGTGCAACAGGTCACCAGTTTGGGATTCAAAGTATGCTTCCGTTAGGTTTCCCTTTAAAACACTCTGCCTTAAAATATGAATCTTTTTTTAGGATGTTCTCTCTTTCTTTCTCTCCCTCTCTCTCTCTCTCTCTGAGTGGAAATATTCTCTCACTCAGAGCAGATGCTATTTACCTCAGTCAACTGCCTGAGAAAGTCCTTCTAAGTAAATACAGAAAACACAAAGCTACAAAGCTAACACACACTTGCACATCTAGACTCAACCAAACAAGACTGTCAACATCTTGCCGTTTTCTTTAAATGTATTTTCCATTACACAGTAATTACAGGGTATGATATTTCATCAACAGTGTTTGCTTCCTGTGTAGAGCAGGGGGGGAAAAAAACATAATCTGTCCTTCATCATTCAAAAAAAAAAAAAGATATTTCTATTTTCAGACCATTTCCGGCATATCCATAGAGTCACACAATTAAAAATGTCTTATCTGACATGACTTAAATTCGCTTTCCAATTTTTATTCAGTGTCAGTAGGTTAAACATGAAAGTGTCACTTTGATTGCATCGGATTTGAATTGTATTGAAATCATTCTGTGTCAGTTGTACTATTCATTTGTAGTCTATTAAGGGAAAAAGAACGATGCTTATCTTAAAGCATGAGGTGACTGCATGAGAACCGAGTACATATACGTACAATTACAGACGCTCAGTTGCCGTTGCATATGTAGTTGATTTCATGTGTGCAGTCAGGTTGTTAAGAAGGTAAGAAGAACATTACATCTTGGCACTTTATCCCATCATCACCCCACCATGTAAATACAGACATACTTTGCACTCTGTTATCACACAGTAATCATGTGTGGAGATAGAGCGCCTGGGAACTTTGTTTTCAGCTTTTGCAGAGTGGTTGCCGTGGCGATAGAGGAGGAGTAGGGGAAATGCACTTATTTGACATTGTCAGTCATATGCAGGCACTTCCAGCATTGAATTCACATCCGTTTTGATTTTCACAACACATATTGTATATGTATCAGACAGTGTGATGGGGTGTAAGCTGGCTGACAGCAGCAGGGACCTCCTGAATCAGAAATGTAGAATATGAGGCCATTAGTGTAGAGAAAAGCCGCCATGGATTTTAGCCCCAGCAGAATCGTCCTCTGGTGGCTTATCCTGTTATCCTGGTGCCATCTCTGTCTCACTAGTGACATTCCTCGTGTAAGGTGTGTCACAGCCTGATTCTGAGATACTAGCAGTTGTAAATTTGACAAATTATCTACAAGGACAAAGGCTTGTTATCTTATGATTAGTTTATGGACAACTAAGGCTTTTGGGCTAGTCAGTCAACAATATTATCGCCCTAAGGGTTATGTAAATGATATCTAATTAGGTTAAACCTGTTATACTTTTGGGCACACAAGTATAAATAATGGGTGACTTTTTAATGTGTACATGTAGATGACTTTTTTTTCTCATTTTCAGTGTAAAGTGGGCTGTCCTGGGTATTGAGTAAAATTTGTGTAAGTGTTATCCACACCAATCACAAGACTGATGCTTATCCTTCAAACGTCTTTTATCAAACATCCTCAATTTCTTTCAGCCTGAGCAACCTAGCAAGCAAAGGCGAGCTAGCAAGACAAAGCGAATTTAGTACCACAAGTGAACGCAGGTTATTTAGGGAAGGACATTCTGTCTTATAATTAAAATCAACGTTGGTAAACTCCACACTTGCATGATTGTGTATAGTACAGAGAATCTTATTCGTCATGCTCATTATAAAAAAAAAAGGGTGTCATGCTTCTGATTCAGCTGGTGTTTGAAAATTGTTTTATCCTAGTTGCCTTGTTTTTTTTTTTTTGATATTGCTTTATACATGTAATATAACACATAGGATCATATGATGCAAACATTTTAGTATATCTCACAACATTGCGTAGGACACGAAATGAATTGAGGTGGGTTGTAAAGGTTTTAGAAATTTCACCCTGATAGAATGGGAAAAAGTGTACATGCTTGATTTACATTTTTATTTACCTAGAGACTTGTCCCACAATTGATATATTTTCACACCGTGATCAGTGAATATGTAAGCTTAGAATTGATACCGATGCTAGTGCATGCATAAATGAAATATTACAAACATCTGTGACGGATGTGGTTTTTGTGTTCCAACATGACGGGGCTTTTTTTAGTTCGCATTCTGCTGTTAGGTAGTTGCTGTCAAAATCAGGTAGCTCTGTATTCTGCATGTTACACTAGTGTATATAGTCTCATCTGCAGCTGTGTGTGTGCGTGTGTGTGTGTGTGTGTGTGTGTGTGTGTGTGTGTGTGTGCCTGTAGACTCTCTGATCGAGATAAAGAGGAAGTTACTTTTTCAGAAGAGGGAGTGTGGGCTTGATTAATTTAAAATGTTTACATATATAGATAGAGAGTACTTTATTGATCCCCAAGGGGAAATTTGGTATAATATAAAATATATTTTATAAGTAGTAGGGTTCTTCATTATGCAGTACATTGAATATATTGTTCGATATGCATATCAAAGCAAGAGCTTCTTTAGAGTTTTTTATATATATATATATATATATATATATATATATATATATATATATATATATATATATATATATATATATATATATATATATATATAAGAGTTATATAGTTTTACACAGTGGCCATACCAAACATATTTGGTCAGTGTGATGTTTGCAGAAAAGGTGTGTGTTTTTTTTTTTTTTTTACAGACAATATATATTTGCTTAAGTACAAGTTTATTTACGCTGACTTAATTATGGCCATTGAAGTCTTTGGGAGTGCAGGAGTATGATAGGTGCCGTGCATTTACTCAGTCCCCAACCCTCTCTGTGGGCGATGTAGTTTATATGTGAACTGTACTAACTAAGCATGAGACGATACACTAAAGCCACGTTATGAGACGTATCCCGATATGGGCTTCATGAGACGATATTTACACAAGGCAATATTGACAAAAATAAAATATTACATTTGAATGCTTTTTTTTTTTTTTTATATAACAACAGCAAATAAAACCTCTGTAATATAAATACACTGTGTTGTAAGAATACAAGAAAATGTCCTCACCCCATGAAATCATATGGTTATGCTTGTTATGCTACCAAAAAACTGGTTATGCCACTGCCAGCACAAGACATGGCATGCTTCTGAAGTATTTTTACACACAACTGAGATTACATCTAGGGCAGTAGACATAAGGCCCATGTGTATACGGTGGTGTACAGTAACTACCCTTTGGATGGCTACTCTACTTATGTGCTGTGAATTCTGAATAGCATGGCAATGTTGAGCAGTAGTCACTATTATATTTTATTTTTTTCAAGTTCCACAGGCCAAATGAAACAAGGCTGTGGGCCTTGTGTTTGACACATGTGCCATAAAGCTTCAGATTAGCTTAACCTTTTGGACTATTAAGTAAGCATCAGTTTAAGCTTAACAATACTAACTGTATTTTTCATCTCTATTTTGTATTAAACTGTGATCTTTACAGTCAGAAAAGCCAAAATTAAACGTTCAAACCCTGGTTAAGTTTGGCACATGGTGAGGTCAGACTGAGTGTTTACTACAGTGATTAGAAAGTTCTGTAATTAGGTTAAGGTCATAAAATTAATGCTTCAAACTTCCCAGCAAAGTACAAATGGCCCGAAAAAAAAAAAGATTAAATAACATCACTTGCGTTTTTATAAATACAGCTTAGATGGATAAATACCCCGTTAGCCAGATAGCCCCCAAACCTCTACCACCAGTGTTTGATGGAGGCAAGCATTTAAAACATCCAAAACAGAACATCAGGAGCACAGTAACACAGCAAGGAAGTGGAGACTTATTCGAATGTAGCCAGGCCAGCACAGAAAAGAACGGCTATAAAAAGACTAATGCTATCAACAACAGTATTAATAACCGTCAAACATCTAAACAAAAATCCAGAATGGGTGATGAAAAGGTCACAGCTGATACCCCACAGACTAAAGGATCTTCAGTGTTGTCCAAGATTTCATTTGTAATGAAATTCTGCTTTCATTGACATTTTCCATGTTGGTTCATGGCTATATTACCCACAATGCTATTCAACTACTTGCTGATAGTGGCGCCAGTGGCATTTAGTTCATGCTTCATCTCTAAAGTCATTTACTCTGTCTGGCTCTCTGATGTCATCGTCTGTACATTCTGCTCAAACCATTGAGCTGTGACGTTAGAGTGGCACACAACTAGAGTTCGACCGATTGATCGGTTTTGCCGATAAACCGGCACCGATAACAGATTGCTGGAACTATCGATTTTCGGCCTAGAAATCCACACCGATAGTTTTTCCCAGTTGCGTCCATTGTAGCTGAGAAGGGTCCGCTGTCATTATACAGTATCAGAGTGGCCTCTAGAGGGTAAGAAAAAACCCACTGACAAATTTTATTGTGTTATTTGAAGTATTGTTTTTTTTCATCATTTTCCTCTAGTTTTATTTGTTATTTGGAGTGTTACCTTTTGGTTCAGTTTGGATGTATAACTTTTATTTACTTTAATATTTATTAATATTTAATATTAATATTAGTATTTATACATTTATTTCATAAAAAAAAAGTACAGTACATTTTCATAGTACAGTCAGTACTGTTTATTTTTGTAATAAAGTTCAGCAGTATTTTACTTTGAGTGTTATGTTTTCAATCAGTATCAATTTTAAAAATCTGTTGATTATTCGGTTATCGGCAAGTGAAATCCACTATCGGTCGACCTCTACACACAACCATTTAAGTTCTCGTAGAAATAATGAAAATACAGCACCAACCAACAAATTCCTTTAATAAAAAGGAAAACACATGGAGAGGGGGATGGTATAGGGCATAATACTTTGTGGCACCAGTTACACACACAGACAAATACACGCACAATCTCCTTCATATTCACAGTGTTGCTGAAATGTTATATTATTCACACAGTTGACTTATTTTGTGATTTCTTTCACTGGGGTGGAAACACAAATCAGGATCATGTCAAGCAGCTGCCTAGTTCTTATTCTGTATAAATGTTACAGAGCCTAGGTGGAAAGACACACCAAACACTCCTTGGGGTTCACATCTCTATGTGCTGCTATGCCAGTTCCCCTTCCACATTTTAGTTTCAGGTTCCTGTTCAGGTTTATTCCATGGTATTTGCAGCTTCTCGTATCATTTTCTTTGGATGTTACTGTTACTTGGGAGGTATTGCACCATCACCACTGAGGTTATACTGATAATTATCTGTTATTGGTGTCAGATTGCTTCGCTGTAAATCCAGCAGATATATTCCACTTGTGAATAATTGACCAAACCACATTCAGGAGAGCAGAGTTCTTCTAATATCACACAAAACCTGATTTACAAATGTTCAACATTTTGAGATAACGAGCCAATTCAAAAGCATGTATAACAAGGGTGTCCAGTCTTATCCGGAAAGGGCCGATGTGGGTGCAGGTTTTCAGTCCAATCAAGTAGGAGCCACACCTCTGAGACCTCATCCTGTTTAATCAGTTGATCTTGGCTTTCAGTAGACTCAGGTGTGGCTTCTGCTTAGTTAGAATGAAAACCTGCCCCCACACGACCCTTTCCGGATAAGACTGGACAGCCCTGATGTATAAGAAGGATACAGCAGCATCAGTACAGATACAGTATGACATTTACAGGGACAAGTTTCAATCTGTACCTTCTATAAGGTGTTGCATAGGCTGCACAGATGACTTTAAAATGTATCAAATGGCATTCTTTTTCTCTTCATTCTTCTGCCTTTCACTGTCCTACAAGTTCAGATTTTATGGCGCTAGCCATAGATGTAACAGGGACACTTGCCTCTGTGTCCTGTGATCACTTGTCTTAGCTTGTCAGCAGCTTCTCATAAACACTGGCTTTGTCCAGAGTAAATTTACAGTTGCAAAAGAAAGACCTCCCATAATATGAACTGTAGTTGAGGATTTTAAGTTTTTATTTTTAGATAGTTAAACTCTACGTTTCTATGTTAAACACTACTTTTGTGAATTCTGCTTGCCATGGATATGTTAAATAATTTATGGACAGGGAGGGATAGGGTTGTGTTGTGCTGGTCTTTGTTTGCTTTGAGCATCTGCTGTTTATGATCATATTTGTATGTAATTTGATTATCTGCTTTCGTAAAGACCTTCAGTTTTATTTACAGCAGCAAGGCAGGTCATGCACATGATTCTGGCAGTCAGAGTGGCAGGGGATAATGGTTTATAAGCAGTAAACATTCATATTACAGAAAACATTTGGACCGGTGCATGTCTCAGTTATTTTTCACAGTGGGTAGAAATAGCAAAATATGCTCTTTAATTTTCTGTAATAGGCTTGCAACATGCATCATAGATGAGTAACACACAGGAAATGATTGACATGGAAAGAATGTTGTAAGCATGATGTGCATTCTCTTCAGTTTTTTTTTTTTTTTAGTCTCAGAATTCTTTCTTTGTCTTGTCTTTTATAGAGGAGAACAACGGTTTCTATCCCAATTCAGAGAGTATATCACTTCAGCAGCGTGATGCTAAGGTAAATCATAAACACACTTTCACACATACGTTCTTTACATTCAGCATGATATCACTTTATTTATTTAATAGTCCCAGCCTGCACCAACAGGGGGACCCCGGGCACATTTTAGCTGCTTCTTTTCAGGAAGTGCTGCTAAGTTTCAGTTCCCTAACATATCATAATCAAAGAGCTTCAACAGCTGCACAAAGTACTGCTTCAGTACTGTTGAGTGACATACAAGATAATAATGTTCTAAACCTGCCTGCAATGCTCTCTGCTCATATGGTACTCCTTGAGTGCAGGATGGAGGTGGTAATGATGGTGCAATAAAGCATGTTAAAAAAATGTCTTATCATGTTTATCATGCTCGATAATTTTTCTTGGCTTATCTCTTGCTATCTTGATGGCAACATTATCTGAAACCATGACCAAATCAAATGTATGAGGTCCGATCGTTAACAGATGTTTTTTCACCAACAAGCTCTGCCGTGAAAATGAACCTTCCTTTTGGAATTGCGCTTCATTTGAATATGAAAATTGGTATGGCTACAATTTCCATTCTTTTGCAAGCACTCTTTCATTGCTTGGTTAGTCTTACTTTTCAGCCCAGCAAAAGACAGATTGTCCGAAGGGCATAGACTCTATTTTGAGCAATACTTGAAGAAGGTGTTACAATTGTTTATAAAATTAGTTGTTTGTGAGTGTTTTCCTTGTGTGTGTGTGTGTGTGTGTGTGTGTGTGTGTATGTTACCACCTCTGTGAAGTTTAGTATGAAGAGGAAGTTCTTCTATTGTTGTGGTGCACAATTAGCTATTGACTGCCAAATCGTAGGATACTAAAACAGCAACCAGGAAAACACACCACAGATATTTTGCTTATCGTTATTCACGCGTTTGCTATTAATATCATTAAAAGACCACTTTTTAAGCTTTTTCATTTCCTTTTTCAAATTTCTTTCAGAAGTATCTTCACTCATTCAATCACACTTTACTTCATTTCAGCTCACCCCAAAGTTGCATTACTTCTCTTCCTCTCTGCAGTCCTTAGAAAGTCTTTGTTCAGAGTGCTATGGCTCTGTGTCTAAGAGCTCCAGTCACTCCTCAGTGTTTTTGTGTGATCAGTGTGAGAGAGAACACACTGAACCTGTCCAACATCTTTCCAGCCTTGCAGGGGTAAGAGGTGTGTGTTTGTGCCTGTTGAATGATGCTTTGTTTAGGAATGGTTTGCCAAACTCATACTACACTTGTACTAACATACAGTGGAGTTTCCAAGTGCAGAGTGTATAGGGCTGAGTCAGGAAAGTTCAGTTCAGAGTCAGTATTTTGACTTCAGTCTCAGTCCGGTGTCAAGGTAAATAAGCCTAAATGACCTTGTTGGTCAAGTTGATTTAGAATACTCGGCTTAGTGCTCGGCTTCTTTACTGCATTGGTGGTGGAACGTATAGTTGAGGCCATACGTTTACATACAGCTTGCAGATGATTAAACGAAATAATAACAATTTACACCGATCATCCTGTTCAAAATTCTACATCCCCCTGGCTCTTAATGTATCTTGTTGCCTTCTTGAGCATCAGTGAATGTTTGCACCTTTTGTAATAGTTGTGTACGAGTCCCTCAGTTGTCCTAAGAGTGAAAAGATGGATCTCAAAGTCCTATAGCCACTGTTGGAAAGGGGTCAAATATGCAGAAGATGCTGGAAAAGCAAAGAATGTGCAGGACCTGGAGGATTTTTTTCTGAAGTACAGTGCTCAGGACAAACAAGGGACTCATGAACAACTATCACAAAACATAAAAACAGTTCTTGATCATCCAGGTAACAACACACAGTATTAAGAATCAAGCGTATGTAAACATTTGAACTGGTTCATTCGTGTAAATTTAATTATATTGTGTCTTGTCGACTATATGTAAACATCTGTTATGTGAAATAGCTTATTCTGGCAGAACTAAATAATAAACAAAATGCAATCTCATTTATTTTTAATCATTAACATTTTGCAGATTCTTCAAGGCGTATGTGAACTTATGACCTCAACTTTAGGTTCACTGCCTATCCTTAGTCTATACTTAGTCTGTAACAATCCTGGGAGCCACAGGATTTCCTTAAGAAAAGTACAGGAAGACAAGCCTGGCTTAAGCATGCAAGAACCAAATAATTTGCTTGCAAGGGTGAAATGGATATTTATAATGAAGATATGAGCTTTAGAGTAATGTTATTAGTATTATTTCTAATGCACAGTAACGGACTGTCCTAAGAGAACATTTTGTTTAGAAAGACTTAGAACTTTATAGAGGAATGTGCTGTACAGTTGGAAGATTTGTTTACTTTTATTAGACCTTTACTATGCAATTTATATTGCCTACTTACATTAAGGGTTTGACACTTAGTGTGATGATTTAATGTGATGTTTTTTCCAGAGCTGATATTACCAGAGTGACCTACTGGTGGCAAAAGATTTAAAAACACTTAAACTGTCACTCTGTATGTTACCAACAAAGGTGCTGGATAAATATACAAAACCATAGAGTGAGCAATACAGCAGGAAAACATTTTTTCCCCTAAAGATTGGGCCTCAGTCAAGTTGGATATGAAAAAATTGATTTGCAAATCATTCCTAGGAGCATTTACACAAGAAATTTGGTATTCTTGAAAATCCTGTTAGTTCAGAAAATCCTATCAAGTGTTTGTACATTTGTATCGGGGGCTCCTGGGTCAGTGTACATTTACATGTAAGGAAACTCACTAATGTGATTGTTTGACTTCAAATCATGTAATTGGCATGAGTTATGGCTTAACAGCTTATTTATTTCAATTGCATACATATATTTAATAAATAAAGACAAACCGCTTTGTTTCATATTAATAGCATTAATTAAAGTAGAGCTGGAACATTTAATCGATAAAATTGATAGTAATCGATTCTGAAAATTGTCAACGAATCTCTCGCTCGGCACAAAGTCAGCGCACAGCACGGGTACATTTACTCATTGTGTTAATTCTTTTCTGAAAACACGCATCAGACATACAGACCAAAATTGTGTCCCAAATGACATACTATACACATACATTATGCACTATGTGCTCTGCCGTCTAGTGTATGAAATTTAGAAGGGTAGTATCATCTCAAATGGAACACTAGCAATTTAAGGTATAAGCCGCTTCCCAGTAGATGGCACATGACGTCAAACGCACATAATACGACGCTGCTAGCTTTAGCAGATACCCAGAGTCAGCGACAATGAATTCCTTCAGTTTACTGTTTATGTTAACGTTACCTTTTATGCCCAACATGACCTCAGTCACCATCAGACGGAGGCGTAATTGTCAAGTGACAGCAGAAAATAGTGTGTGAAGGAAGGGGAGCAATTTATATTAAATGCCATGAAGAAGACTGCTGTGAAGAAGACTGGAGCACAAACTTATGTTTATATCCAAAATGCTCCACTATGCAAGGGGTTGGGGTTTATTATAACTGGAGTGATCTTTAAGTGATCTGTTAGTTGCTCCTCACTCGTGAAGAAGACACGGTGATAAACAGTGGGAACGCAAGTAATGTCAAATTAAAATGCTACGATCAAAGTAAACATAAGTAAAACAATATGCCTAAAGGCAGTGAGTAAGATAAACCATTAGGTGCAGTGAAAGTGAGATTTTATTATTAATTTAGTACCATAGTTTAATTATCAGTGCATTTTTGTGCCTCCATAAAAAATAATGCATGAATACTATTATATAATATAAACTACATATACAGTATCTCACAAAAGTGAGTACACCCCTCACATTTTTGTAAATATTTTATTATATCTTTTCATGGGACAACACTGACGAAATGACACTTTGCTACAATGTAAAGTAGTGAGTGTACAGCTTGTATAACAGTGTAAATTTGCTGTCCCCTCAAAATAACTCAACACACAGCCATTAATGTCTAAATCGCTGGCAACAAAAGTGAGTACACCCCTAAGTGAAAATGTCCAAATTGGGCCCAATTAGCCATTTTTCCTCCCCGGTGTCATGTGACTCGTTAGTGTTACAAGGTCTCAGGTGTGAATGGGGAGCAGGTGTGTTAAGTTTGGTGTTATCGCTCTCACACTCTCTCATACTGGTCACTGGAAGTTCAACATGGCACCTCATGGCAAAGAACTCTCTGAGGATCTGAAAAAAAGAATTGTTGCTCTACATAAAGATGGCCTAGGCTATAAGAAGATTGCCAACACCCTGAAACTGAGCTGCAGCACGGTGGCCAAGACCATACAGCGGTTTAACAGGACGGGTTCCACTCAGAACAGGCCTCGCCATGGTCGACCAAAGAAGTTGAGTGCACGTGCTCAGCATCATATCCAGAGGTTGGCTTTGCAGAATAGACGTATGAGTGCTGCCAGCATTGCTGCAGAGGTTGAAGGGGTGGGGGGTCAGCCTGTCAGTGCTCAGACCATACGCCGCACACTGCATCAAATTGGTCTGCATGGCTGTTGTCCCAGAAGGAAGCTTCTTCTAAAGATGATGCACAAGAAAGCCCGCAAACTGTTTGCTGAAGACAAGCAGACTAAGGACATGGATTACTGGAACCATGTCCTGTGGTCTGATGAGACCAAGATAAACTTATTTGGTTCAGATGGTGTCAAGCGTGTGTGGCGGCAACCAGGTAAGGAGTACAAAGACAAGTGTGTCTTGCCTACAGTCAAGCATGGTGGTGGGAGTGTCATGGTCTGGGGCTGCATGAGTGCTGCCGGCACTGGGGAGCTACAGTTCATTGAGGGAACCATGAATGCCAACATGTACTCTGACATACTGAAGCAGAGCATGATCCCCTCCTTTGGAAACTGGGCCGCAGGGCAGTATTCCAACATGATAACGACCCCAAACACACCTCCAAGACGACCACTGCCTTGCTAAAGAAGCTGAGGGTAAAGGTGATGGACTGGCCAAGCATGTCTCCAGACCTAAACCCTATTGAGCATCTGTGGGGCATCCTCAAATGGAAGATGGAGGAGCGCAAGGTCTCTAACATCCACCAGCTCTGTGATGTCGTCATGGAGGAGTGGAAGAGGACTCCAGTGGCAACCTGTGAAGCTCTGGTGAACTCCATGGCCAACAGGGTTAAGGCAGTGCTGGAAAATAATGGTGGCCACACAAAATATTGACACTTTGGGCCCAATTTGGACATTTTCACTTAGGGGTGTACTCACTTTTGTTGCCAGAGGTTTAGACATTAATGACTGTGTGTTGAGTTATTTTGAGGGGACAGCAAATTTACACTGTTATACAAGCTGTACACTCACTACTTTACATTGTAGCAAAGTGTCATTTCTTCAGTGTTGTCAGATGAAAAGATATAATAAAATATTTACAAAAATGTGAGGGGTGTACTCACTTTTGTGAGATACTGTATATATATATATATATATATATATATATATATATATATATATATATATATATATATATATATATATATATATATATATATATATATATATATATATATATATATATAGAGAGAGAGAGAGAGAGAGAGAGAGAGAGAGAGAGAGAGAAAACAATTAAACAAAACAGTTTCCCTGTGTATATGCTTGGTGTATGATTACCTGGGTATAGTGTAAATCCCCCTCCATTTTCATGTCAAACCATTTTCTTTTCACCTCACTCAATTCACACATAATTTACCTTTTATGTAATTCTTGTCCATATTTTGGTTTTTCAGTTTTCAGGTGCCATTACGTTGCTGAACTATTTTTTATAGGCATAGATGTGAGTCAAAGTAACTTCCACTTCTACCTCTGAGAAATTACTTTCTCTCACTGCTTTGTCCTCAGTTTGCACTTTCAGCTCTCTGTGAGCATTACCTTTTATGTAGTTTTGTGGACAGGACTAAATGCAAATAAGCTATGCTGTGAAGATGGTTTGCACTTTACATGTTCATCAACATATGCACATGAATACGAACTAAATCAGCATTACCAAAATCTGTGAAAATCTGGCTGGATTTTCTGGATCTGGATTTTTTTTTGTGTTTAGTTTGGCCTTTATTTACACACAATACACAATTACTAAACATTTGAGAAATGAGGCCCATTGTGTGGTAGTTTGAGGAGGAAATTGTCCACAGTGACAACTTGCTAGTTAGCATAGCATTTCTACTTTCCTCAGAATCCAGCTGTATTTGAGAAAACGTCTGTGACGAAGCAGTACAGGAGTAAATTTGCTACACGATGCCTTATTTTAAGTGCCATATCTTGGTGCATGTGTAAAACCATGGTAATCTCATGCCTTGCTGTGTGTGAACATGTTCTTTTTCAAACTTTAGCTGGTTTCCCCACAGATCTGGAGGAAGAGAACTCTATTTCTGAAGTATCGCTCCAGGGTACGCCACGGTAAAGAGGGCTGAATTGAGTTTGGCTGGTGGTTGACTAGAATGCTGAATGCTTTATTTGACATGCTTGTGTGCTTTACTTGGCTTGTTTGTCTGATAGCACTCTGTGTTATTACTGACTATTATTAGATAAAAATGTCAATATAACTGCACTGATTGTGACAGTTAAGGACTGATGATTTGACTGATTTACTGCAATACAGTCAATACCACATAATACCACAATCCACGTGAGTGAGAATAATCATATTCATTGAAATCCAGAAGTGTTTTTTTTTATTTTTTATTTTTTTTTTATTTTTTATTCAGTTTCAGCTTTAAACTGGCAATGATGTTTGGAGATTAAATTGTAGATAGGCAGCTTGATTATTTACACTCATTTCAAACATTTTATATTTTTGGGACCAGATTATTACCAGATCAGTCTACCTGTCATATACAAATCCTTTCCTGTTGTGTGTTCTAGTTTTGTTTTCATCTACAGTGAGTAGATCAGTGTTGTTCAGTTGCTCTTGCAGGGCCAGATAACAAATGAGTAATAGTCCACTACTGACCCACAATTATTACTTTCATCTGTCCAACAATGTTGTTCATTGCAACAAAATTAGTTTTAACAGCTTTGATTTAAAAGACAACATATATGGCACTTTTGGTTTAACTTACTGTCATTGCGTAATTGATTACATAAAGTAAATACAATATAGTGCATATAAAAAAGAAATAGGCTATAAACAAGCACTACATTTTTGTAAGGTATTTTATACGGATGCCAAAATGTTGGACAATAAACAATAATTAGTAGCTTATCATTGCCAGTGCAGATATAACCACACTATGATAAATTTGTGAAGTGCAGTGATCATAAGGAGGTTTAAAAGATGGATCATTGATTAATTTTGCATGGCCATGACACAGTTTAAACAGAGATGAAAACCTGAACGCGAGCTTTGTTGAATTCTGTCTACAAGAGCTAACAGCATCACTGCACTCCTCAAAAACACATTTAAATTTGGCATTTTATGGATAAAAACCTGAATCCCAGAACTGATGTATGTCTGAGCCAAACATGTTGTAAGGTTTTGGTAAATAATCTTAGGTACAATATAGAAAAGTCTTTTTTATATATCTATAAAAAAGAGGATAACCATTTTCTTTGGTTCATTTAGAGGAGACTAATGACAATATATTTCTGACAAATAACTGAAATCAGTTTAATGGAAAAACCTCTATTAGCAGCTCTAACTGAAATGAACATGTGGGCAATATCATATTTTTTCATAAAATGTTTTAGTCATTTTTATGTATTAACAGTGAAACACACTATTCATAGTAAAAGTCTGCAGAAAGATTCCTATGCACTGCTCACCACAGGGTAAACACAACAGCGCTGTAGAAACTGTTATATTCCTGTATGCCCAGTAAAACAATATTTGAGATTGAGCCACATAATGAGAATGACTCCATTAAGGAAATTACCTGTTGGAAACTATAAAGAGGGTCATTTTCATCGTGATGGTTTTTTTTTTTTTTTTTTTGTGTGTGTGTTTTTTTGTTTTGTTTTGTTTTTAAAGTGCACAAACTGTGATTTGTATTTCAGCTTTCATCAGATTAAAGACTATTAAGGTTTACATCTTACTATTAATTAAAGGATAAATAGTATGATGTAAAATGTTTCTCAAGGGCTTGTTTTTTGAAAACAGGTTGTTAAATAGCCTTTTCAAAACATCTGCATTATCCTACACCATCATTAGATGCAATAAATATCATTATATAGCAATCATTAGATATATATATATATATGTGTGTGTGTGTGTGTGTGTGTGTGTGTGTGTGTGTGTGTGTGTGTGTGTGTTTTCTGGATTTTGGAAATATTGTGCAATGCAAAGATGGTGACTTGTATTCATGTGTATTCAGTTTAAATGCAATTACAGTATATTGTATGCATATGCAGTTGGAATGACTATTGTCTATGCAACTAGAATTAAAAACTATAGGACAAACTATAGTTTATTTTCAAGTGTGTAAGATCCTTCAGTAGGCTCAGTGAGTGTAACAGTGAGTAAACACAATATCCAATAACTTATCAAAGATAAATAAACACAAATAAATGAACTCTGTCCCAGACAACAGAAGACTTCCAAGCAAGCCTGTGATGAAATTCCCAAACAGGGATTTATCACCACTTTAACACCACTTTAAGGCTTTGTGTCAGAAATCTTCATATTACAACACACTGTATTAGTCTACATTTCAAAACCTCTGATAAATGGTGCATCATAACACTACTGGAGGCTTTTCATGGTCTGTATATACAAAACCGAAGCTCTAATCAAAGTAGAAATTCTTAAATTAGATGAAAGCTTATATTTAATCAGTGATTTTCTGTGAACGGTGTGCTAGGGCTGTGCTCTGTGAGTTCTAGCTCTGTTGTGATGAATCATTGTGTTGGAAAATGTATAGGAAATTAATTGGCACACAATTTCCTTTAATTATGGAATAGTCATTCCCTGTTATTTTTTTCACACTTTTAGGTAGAGGAACTAAGGGGATATAATGAGCGGCACACACACACACACACACATACACACACACGCACATGCACAGAATATAAATCTGAATTGCATACACATCCAGAATTCAGTACATTAAGCATTTAATTTGCCATTCAGTGGGGAAAAACATACCTCAGTCCTCTCATCTGAAATATGGGGATCCTCCCTTCTCCTGATGATAAGCTCTCTGCAAACATGAAACAACATCAGCAAGCGTGTTTTATATACAAGTCTCTCATCATGCCTTATTGCATAATTATTACATGTCCGTTATTTGAAGGAGTTCTCCTGTGTGGCACAGGGTGGGGCATGTGGACATAAATGCAGTTCTGTAAACTCCATATGGTGCCACAAACCTCCATGTAGTATTATAGCTCAGCTTAAGGCAGACTGCGTTTTTAAAGCATAATTATGGAAATAGTTCAAAGGCTGTAGTTGCTCAGTTTGGCGGGTGATCCATTTGTGCATTTTACCAAATATAGACCTTTCCTGTGGTGATACAGAATTATGGGTGGTTGTCTTTAAAGAGTCCTCTGACATGTAGCGAACTACAGTGACACATGTAATCTACAGTGTATAATTAGGTGAAACGAGAGTACTGGGGGATACTAGGGAAGGGAAGCACACTTGTTGCTCACTCTTATAACAAGGGTGGAAAGCTAATGTACATAATCATTTGTTACACAAGCGGTGTTTGTGTGTGTGTGTGTGTGTGTGTGTGTGTGTGTGTGTGTGTGTCATATGCTCTGGGGGGCTTAGGCTACTTTACTACTTCTCACTAACCACAAAAACAAAACTTCTACTGAACCATTTATTACAGAAAAAAAGACAAAGGTAAAGTATAAAATGTTCATTGTTGTGTGATCTGTTTAATCATGGGGTCGACCATATCACTTTTGCCATGTTGACTTGAATGCAAAACATATATTCAAATAAATTTCCATTGTAATGAAAAACATTAATGATACAACTAATTATTTTGCGTTTGCTTTGTATAGATGATGGAAAAAAATCAGAGACACTATGCATTTCATAAAAGATCATTTTGAAATGTGGACAGAGGTTGTTTTATGATGCAAAATATACACAGCCGTTTCAGTGATCCTTTTTGCTTATTCCTTCTTTGGCACAAAATATATTCAAATTTTTGTGTTAAATATTACCTCAAGAAGCATATGGTGCTGTTCAGAGAAGGATGACATCACCTTTTGTCGCTTGGCTTTTTTCAAGGGTTTTCCCCATACAGTGTCAGAAAGTGTTTCCTTTACTCTTAGGTCAATTATTAAAAAAAAAAAAACAAAAAAAAAAAAAAGGAAGAAGAAGAATTTGTTTAATTGAATGGAAATGATTTGAGTGTGTCTATAGTAGCGGTTAGTTGTTATGGGCAGTAGTGAAGGCTGCATCCCACTTCTCTGCCCCCTGTTGGTATACTTTTCTAAAATCAGATAATCAGGGCTGTGGCCACTGTGCTTTGCCTGCATGCTGACGTCATGATGACCAGCCCCCCTCTCTGACTCTGCTGTGGATGACTGGGCAAGTGTGAGCTTGCTCTCCACACACATGCTGAACAAGCGGACTGGAATGTAGCAGACGTTTGAATGTGTGGGTGTAGCCTGCGGGGGTGTCTGGAGTTGGTACTTTTACTCTAAGAGGAGAAGTCAATCTGGCAGTCCTCAATAAATGCAGCGCCTTGTGGAAGAGAACATCATGGAGGAGGTAAACTGCTCTTTACTGTCTCCCTCCCCTCCTCCATCCCCTAGAGTCCTATAACTGTGCAGAGTAAATAAGATCATGGCAAAGATGGAGCTGACCAAGGGAAAGAATGTGTGTGTGTGTGTGTGTGTGTGTGTGTGTGTGTGTGTGTGTGTGTGTGTGTGGCTGTATCCTGGGAAGAAATGTGTCTTCCTGCTAAAGACTGTAAGGACTAGATTATCTAGATGAAAGCTTATTGAGATGTGAGGTGAACAGCAGTGCACTACTTTGCAACTAGTTTGTTTAGTCAGATATCTTCAGTGAAGAGAAACTGACTGTAAGAGAAGCTGACAGGCTTTGTGCATTTGTAGCATTGGTGTGGATGGTTTACTGGTTGTGTAGTACAATTATATGTTATTTATAGCCTATGGGAAACAGCTGTAGAGCCATCCAACTGATCCCTTCTTTTGCACTATAGGCTTAGAGCAATTTGAGCGTGGGGCAGTTTAGACAATATGTCCAAGTTATTTTTCCGATTGTGGTTCTGACTGTGCAGAAGCCTGCCACTATGTTTATGTCTAAGCCAATGTATACAGCGTGTACATCTCTGCATCCAAGATAATGTAATAAACCGTAATGGCCGCATTACAATAGTGTCACATTTATGTTATAAGGTACAGTACTGTGCAAAAGTTTTAGGCACATGCAAAGAAATGCTGTAGAGCAAATATGCTGCTTTCTTTAATGACATACAAACATTTTTCTGTAACATTTAATTTTGTGCTAGAAAAGTACTGTTTGGGAATCTAAAATGTTTTTTGAGCTGACTCGATAATGTAAATAAAAAATCTATTTTTATATCTATTTCTAACAAAGTTGTACAAAAAAAAACAGGGTGCCTAAAACTTTTGCACAGTACTGTAAATTCCTTTGCAGATAATAAAAAATATATATAGCAGCCTATATTATAAAATGTTGTCGTCTAAAATAATACTTGCTGTGCATTTTCCAATAAATGGAAAAACATGAAAGAGTGGGTAGCCACACCTCCTCCACTGTGACTGACAGGCACAGAGGCCACGCCTCTACTTCTGGGATGGATAAACACAGAGGAGTATCAAGGGAGAGAGAGAAAGAGGATCAGAAAGAAACTATGTTCTGGGAAATTAATTTGATTAATTACTAATAATGTATCAAATAAATAAATATTTTTAAAAAAAGATGAGGTTGTGGTATCGAACCTTATTAGTCATTATTGATAAGAACACACTTGTTTCGATTCAGTCATATGCTCCTAATTTTCCCTTTTACGTTTATGTTTTGAATTATTGCATTTTTGTGTAAATCATGCTGAAACATGTATATTAAAATATCTGTTCCCTGACGATGCTTATGCTGCATTTGACTTAACTCAGGAGTGGGATATCTACAAAGTGAGAAAAATATGGATGCCTCCATGTTCATCATTTGTTAGTAACAATCTAGCCAGTTAAAGTTATTGATACTGTATAAGTGATGTACATTTTAGGGCCAAAAGTTTGTGGACACCTGACCATCACACACAAAAGTATAAAGCCAAATGCAGCCAAAAGAGCATTAGTGAGGTCAGGCACTGATGTCGGGTGAGGAGGCCTGGTGCACAGTCGATGTTCCAGCTCATCCCAAAGGTGTTCATTGGGGTTGAGGTCAGGTCTTTGTGCAGGCCACTCAAGTTATTCCACTCCAACTTGACAAACCATGTCTTCATGACCTTCGCTTTGTGCACAGGGGCATATTGTCCTGCTGGAACATGTTTGGACCCCTTAGTTCCAGTGAAGGGAAATTGTAATGCTACAGTATCAGTAACATTCTAGACAATTGTGTGCTTCCAACAGTTTGAGGAAGACCCACATATGGATGTGATGGTCAAGTGTCCACTAAATTTTGGCCACATAGTGCATTTACCTTCTCAAAACAGTGAATTGTATAGTCAATGTTATATATTTATCAAGCGAATATGTCTGTATGTTGATTAATCTATAGCAAACACTTCACTTTAATGGGAAGAAATGTCCAAAATGTTATAGCACCACATTTACTATTAAGGTCATAGTCTTGAAAGATGTCTAAAATCTCCTGAAAAATCTTTATGTTAATCATATGGAGGCCCATTTGTACACAGCATGCAGTTGATGAGTTATGGGTGGATTATGTGGGTTTAGAATAATAAGTGATTGAAAGTTCATTGTGTATTAACCTGCTTGGTGTTGCTACTGACTAAATCAAATTTACTTTACAAAGTACTTGCATACTCACGTAATCAAATGTAACAATTTGCATCTCACATACAGTGTTTGTTTGTATGCAGGTGGATAAACATCATCAGAGTAAAGACTCTGTGTACTTCAGAGATGGTGTCCGGAGGGTAGATTTTGTTCTCTCATATGTCGATGAGAAAGAAGGAGAAAGAAAACAGGTGAGCCATACATAGTTTTTAAATTATTTCTATAAACATTATTTTTATTATTTAAGAACTGTACACTGATCAGCCGTAACATTAAAACCACTGACAGGTGACGTGAAGTGAATAACATTGATTATCTCGTTACAATGGCACCTGTCAGTGGGTAGGATATATTAGGCAGTAAGTGAACGTTCAGTTAATGTGTTGGAAGCAGGACAAATGGGCAAGCGTAAGGATCTGAGCGACTTTGACAAGGGCCAAATATTTGATGGGTCAGTGCATCTCCAAAACGGCAGGTCTTGTGCCTACCAAAAGTGGTCCAAAGAAGGACAACTGGTGAACTGGTGACAGGGTCATGGGTGCCCAAGGCTCACTGATGCATGTGGGAGCGAAAGTTCCCGTGTGTGTGTGTGTGTGTGTGTGTGTTATTGTGTTTTGTGTTTTATATATATATATATATATACATACAGTGCTGTGAAGAAGTATTTGCCCCATCCTGATTTCTTCTGTGTTTGTGTTTATCACATACTACATAGTTTCAGATTGTCAAATGAACAATGAGTAAACATGTAATGCAGTTTTTATTTATTTTTATTGAAGCAAAAAAAAAAAAAACCAAAAAGTTATCCAACACCGAACACCAAGGTGAAAAACTAACTACCCTCTTAAAGTTAAAATCTGGTTGTGCCACCTTTAGCAGCAATCAGTCTTTCACAGTACTGTGGTGAAATTTTGGCCCACTCTTAATTTGCAGAACTGCTTTAGTTCAACCACAAGGGAGGGTTTTCGAGCATGAACTGCCCGTTTAAGGTCCTTCCAAAGTGTCTCAGTTGGGTTCAAGTCAGGACTTTGACTAGGCCACTCAAACTTTAATTTAGCTTTTTTTGAGCGATTCTTGCTGCATAATCCAGTTGCACTGGGATTTCTACTTATGGACTGAAGACCGGACATTCTCCTTTAGGATTTTCTGGTAGAGAACAGAATTCATGTTTCCCTCAATTATTGCAAGTTACCCAGGCCCTGAAGCAGCAAAGCATCCCGACACCATCACACTTCCACCACCATGCTTGACCGTAGGTATGATGTGCTTTGTGTGAAATTCTGTGTTTGGTTTATGCCAGATGTAACGGACCCCTTTGGAGTCCCAGAGCCTTTGAAAGAGCTTTGTAACCTTTCTTCATCATTTCTGGAATTTCTTTCAACTTTGACATAGTGTGTTACTGGGTAAGACCTTTTAACCAACTTCATGCTGTTGAAAAAGTTCTATTTAAGTGTTGAGTTCATTGAACAGGGTTTGCAATAATCAGGCCTGGTTGAGTCTAGTCCAGCTGAACTCCATTATGAATGCAGTTTCATAGATTTGGGGAATTAGTAACTACGGGGGCAAATACATTTTCACACAGGCCCAGTTGGTATTGGATACCTTTTTTGCTTCAATAAATAACGTTATCGTTTAAAAACTGTATTTTGTGTTTACTCAATACATTTATTAATTTCAAAATAAATTGTTTTAAAAATACAGGTAGGGTTACATAATTTTTGGGTTCATCTGCTACTCCTGTTCGTTTTCTCTCATGACAAGTGAGTCCACCAGAAAACACAATAATACAGGGTGTGATTGTAGTTCAATCTCTTAGTTCAATCTAAACTCTTTTCCATATTTAATGACACAGGAAAGAAGGAAACAGTATGAAGCTAACCTGCAGAAGGCAGGGCTAGAGCTGGAGCTTGAAGACAAAACGGTGAGTTAGAAAAAACCTGATATGTCACATTAGCTAGGCTATTGTTTCAAACTGGTTTGCCTTCTTAAAGTAAAAAGATAAAATGTATTATAACTTTATGTATTATTGAAAAAGTTAGTGAACAGTAACCACCATTAAACACCATTCAAATGTTGATACACTGGCCAAAAGTATGTGGACTCCCGAGATTAACTTGTTGAACGTCCCATTCCAAAACCATGGGCATTACTATGGAGTTGGTCCCCCATTTGCTGCTGTAACAGCCTCCACTATTCTAGCAGGCTTTCCACTAGATTTTGAAATGTGGCTGTAAAGTAACTGAGCTCCTCAGTACAGCCCATTCTACTGCCAATCATTAGAAAGGTGTCCACATACATTTGACCATGTCATGTGTGCTGTGTAGAAATGCTGATTTTGAATTACTGATCATTGTTGCTGTTGTATTATATTTTTAACACTAACCCTGCATCGCAGCTGGGATGGGCTGTTGCTTGACCTTGTGGATTTTTCTTGTGTGCTGTCACCCCCTGCTGACAAAAGAGAGAAGTGTTTGGCAAAAACAAGGTCAAAAACATTGGCAGATTTTAACAACTTATCTGGTTTATTACTTAAAAAAAATTCCTGCTTGTTTAGTTAGCCATAAGCCCCTTGATGAGTCGTTAATGAGGGGCTGATTATGTGTGTACTGACCGTTCCTGGAGTTTTTAGAAGCGGTGACAAGCCAGGCTTGGAGTAACTGAGTACAGCCCATTCTACTGCCAATCATTAGAAGGGATGTCCACATACTTTTGCCCATGTAGTGTATGCTGTGTTAATATATTGATTTTAAATGATTGATCTTTGTTGCTGTTGTATTGTATTTTTAACACTAATCCTACACCATTGCTCTACCTAAATCTACTAAATCTGATTTTTTTTTTAGGAATCTGAGGATGGGAAGACTTATTTCCTAAAGATCCATGTGCCGTGGGAGGTATTGGCCACCTACGCTGATGTTCTAAAGATTAAAGTGCCTTTCAAAGTCAATGACATCCCTGAAAACCGTGAGATTCCTGCCTCCTGGCTTTTAACACCATTCCGCCTGCCTGATTCGGTCATGCACCCTGAGCCAGACTACTTCACCGCCCACTTTGACAAGAGCAAGATTGATTTTTTCCTCATCGACAATAAAGATACCCTCTTCCCTAACTCCACACGCAACAGGATAGTAAGGGCCTCTACACTAAATAGATACTCATTTACATTTAATGAGTGTTTACTTACTTCTAGATTATTCTGGTTTTTAATGATTTGGTTTGGTAATAGTCGTTTATATTCCCACTAACCACCATTTTTGAATCACAAAAAGAGTAGATAAATGAACAAAAACCATTTAGCTGACATCAATGTATCTGCAGGTGTATTACATTCTCTCCCGTTGCCCTTACAATAAAGAAGACAAACTCAACAAGGACAAGAGAGGCATCAAGCGGCTGCTTAACAACGGAACCTACACTTCAGCCTTCCCTCTGCATGATGTAAGTATCATCCAAAGATAACAGTGTACCTCAGAACAGGAGTTTATTGAATTTCCATACAAATGGCAAATTTCATAAGACTAGAAATTTATCATCGATCACTGTCATTACATTTCCGCATTTAACCTGCCAAAGAATAATGTCTTTGTGTATTATGTTGTGCAGTGCAGATACTGGACAAGGTCGCGAGATCCTAACTGTGAGAATGAGAGGTATAGCCTCTACCAATCCTGGGCTCGGTTCCCCCGCTTCTACAAGGAGCAGCCACTCAATCTTATCCGGTAAGAGCAACAATGAGAAAAGCATGCACATGTGCTATATTCTCTTACTTATCCAGCCTTGTTTAAACACTGTATTCTCTGTTCTGTAGGAGATACTATGGGGAGAAGATTGGGATCTATTTTGCTTGGCTGGGCTTCTACACTGAAATGCTGTTCTATGCTGCTCTGGTTGGACTTATCTGCTTCATCTATGGACTGGCAACATATGATGAAGTTGTCTGGACGTGAGTGAGAAAGAGAGAGAGAGAGAGAGAGAGAGAGAGAGAGAGAGAATGTTTATGGTACAGCAGTCAAAACAGAAGTCCTGATATTGATATATGCCATGTTATTGCAGTAAAGAAATCTGTGATGACAACATTGGTGGACAGATAATCATGTGCCCTCTCTGTGATAAGAAATGTGGGTATTGGAAACTTAACAGTATCTGCAACTCCACCTGGGCAAGTGTCACAATTATTATTATTATTATTATTATTATTATTATTATTATGTTTTTTTCTCTAGTGCTAACAATAGGTAAACTTACCTTTTCCCACTTTTTCTGACAGCAATCACATCTCTTTGACAACACGGCGACAGTGTTCTTTGCTATATTTATGGGTATATGGGGTAAGTCACCATGACTATTTCTCTTGACATTGTTGATTTTTCTTGTGTGCTGTCACAAAAAATTGAAGGTCAAAAACACTGGCAGATTTTAACAACGTAAATGGTTTGTTAAAAAAAATGGGAAAAAATTCCTGCTTTGTGTAGTTATCCCTTCATGAGCCGTTAATGAGGGACTGACTCTTTGTGCAGTGACTCTGTTCCTGGAGTTTTGGAAGCGGCGACAAGCCAGGCTGAAGTATGAGTGGGATCTGGTGGACTTTGAGGAGGAGCAGCAGCGGCTACAGCTTAGGCCTGAGTATGAGACCAAATGCACCGGCCGCCGTCTTAACCGTGTCACACAGGTATATTTTACATATAATATGCAATAATTTTATTATTATTATTATTATTATTATTATTATTGTTGGTAGTAGTAGTAGTAGTATTACTACTACTACAGCGGGTAGCATTTTGCCCCTCACAGCTCCCAGGTACAATCCTGGGTTCAATCAAAATTTCTGTGCATGTTCTCCCCGTGCCTACTTGGGTTTCCTTTGGGTTCTCTGGTTTTCTGCCACTGTCCAAAAAACATGGCAGGAGGTGGATTGGCTAAGATAAATCGGCCCTAGGTATGAATGAATGTGTGCATGGTGCCCTACGAGGGACTGGTGTCCCATCAAGAGTATATGCCCATCTCATCTCATATCTCATGTTCCTGGAATAAGCTCCGGATCCACCGTGACCCTGGCCAGTATAACGCAGTTACTGAGTGAGTCGGTGAATATTTTGACTGGCTCGTATGGTTTGAAATCTCAAGGTTTCCTTTGTATACCAGCTGTCCCATGATTTATCTTTTAAACAGTGCAACCTAATTTTAATGCATTTTGCAATGCTTTTGTGCCTTAATTCAGTTAAATGAATTATTTTATTTAAATCAATGCAAAAGGTGTGTTTACCAAAATGTCCTTGTGAATGCAGCCATACTGTGGAATAATGTACCATGTGCATAGCATGATGTTTCTATGAATCAGAGCCTGGTGTCTGTAGTCAGACAGTAGCTGCTTCAATCAGTTATGCTCCTGTTCTCTTTAGGACATGGAGTGGGTTCTAGACCAGACAGTTGGTGATTTTTTAGGCAAGCTCTTCTTGTGCTGGGCCACTGTAGTCCTGTGGGTAAGATTTACGAAGGATGAACAAAGGCTTGTACTTTTGTGGGTGCTTGATTGCTATTTAGTGTATACACACTGAGTTTCCAGTTTACTGGGTACATCTACCTTGTAGCTATACTCACTAGCTTTTTTTTATCAGGTGCACTTGCCATATAGTGTAGGTACACTTTGTACACATGTAATCAGTGACTGTAACCCATATGTTATCATGCAAAATTGGTAGCCACCTTTTTAACAAATCAATCAGTGGAAAGGGACCATTACTAAACAGATATTATTTGGGTGGTGTACTTGTGGGTGGGAAAATTTTGAACATAACAAAACATGATAAAGACAAGTATATAGAACAATTTATATGTATGAAACTACTGAATTTAATTTTAGTGCAATAACTGCAGTGGGGTATCATTATCATTAAAAATATAGCAACTTTAAATAATTTAGGCTGAACATCTTCTTTAAAACATTTATGCACATTACTGCATTTTTATAACAGTAAAACTTCAAATGTTTCCCATCAACATTTCTCATGTAAGTTATGAGAAATAACTGACAATAAAATGACATTAAACAAGTCTCATGTATATTTAATTTTTCTGTTGCTATGCAGTGGCATACCTCTTGGTTTGGACACACTGGAATAAGGCATAACACTGTACACTTATTTGCCATTTTATCAGGTAGATAAAAGTTATTAAAGTTGCCGGTAATTGCAGAAGTACAAGTTAGGTGTGGGTGATAAACAGACAGTATATGAGTTGATTTAAGTACAGTTCTGTGAAAAAGTATTTCCAAATGGAAAAACTCAGCACAGTAGTGAACCTTCTCAGAAGTAGCCAACCTTCCAAAATTCCTCGAAGAGCACAGCAACGACTCATCCAGGAAGTCACAAAAGAGCCAAGGACAACATCAAAGTAACTACAGGCCTCTCTTGCATCAGTAAAGGTCACTGTTCATGACTCCACTATCAGAAAGACACTGGGCAAAAATGGCACTATTAACCCAGAAGAACATTAAGGTTCATCTGAACACACCTTGATGATCCTCAAACCTTTTGGGAGAATGTTCTGTGGATTGATGAGTCAAAATTGGAACTGTTTGGAAGACAGGGATCCCGTTACATCTGACGTAAACCAAACATAGAATTCCACTAAAAGATCATCATACCTACGGTCAAGCATGGTGTGCTGGCAGTGCTGATGGTGCCACGTGGTGGAGTTGTGATGGTGTGGGGATGCTTTGCTGCTTCAGGGCCTGGGCAACTTAGATAATTGAGGGAAACATGAATTCTGCTCTCTACCAGAAAATCCTAAAGGAGAATATCCGGTCTTCAGTCCGTAAGTTGAATCTCAAGCGCAACTAGATTATGCAGCAAGACAATGATCCAAAGCATAGGAGTAAATCCTAGTCCTAGAAGTAATGAAAGACTGATCTCCAGTTATCAGAAGCGTTTGGTTGCAGTTATTGCTACTAAAGGTGGCACAACCAGATTTTAAGTTTAAGGGGGCAGTTAGTTTTTCACATGGGTGATAGGTGTTGGATAACTTTTTTTGCTCCAATAAAGTAATTTATGGTAATAAAAACTGTATTGTGTGTTTACTCAGGTTGCTTTTGTTTTATGTTGTATTTCGTTTGAAGATCTAAAACTACTTAGTATGAGATAGACACAAAAACAGAAGAAATCAGGATGGGGCAAATACTTTTTCACAGCACTGTATGTTTAAATATAATGCAAGTTTTTGTAACTGAGCTTCATTGCAAGTGCTGTTTGTTATTCAAAACCACCTTGAAACATTAAACATGTTCTGTAATATTTGTGAGTAAGCTACAGGAGAGAAGAACTTCAAGCCCCCCTGGCAGCTGTCTGCTGGGGATAACACATGCCTGCCTAGATGTGTGCTCATAATAGTTGCTGTATGCTAACTGCTTTGTTCCCTGCTGTGCTTGCATGCTGTGTAGGAGATGGAGCCTTATTTACCCGTAACAAGCAAATGTGCTCGCGCCTGCCTGTCCGGGGCCACCGTCTTGTTCTGGGTGAGCATCACGAGTACAGTTAACATCATTAGTATAATTGTCAGCATCGCTCATCCTAAAGAACGAATAATTACTATTTCTGAAATTCATACATTTAAAAAGTCAGTTTATGTTAAGATTCAATAAATCATTTGATATAGTCAAACACTGTGGAATATTTTGTTTACCTGCATGGACACTGAACAGCGGCAAAATCGACGTAAGTGAAAGAGTGAAATCAAAGCGTAAGAGATAAAGATCTTTATGCCTGTGAAAGCATGGTTTGAGTAGCATGTAGTGGTGTGACTCAAATGGCCAGTCTGTTGCCTAGAGTATGTTTTTTTTTTCTTTTTTAAACAATCATGATAAAAATTTCTACAGTAGCATATTTATTTACTAGAGTTAATCAGCTTTGTGGCAATATAGACAATATTTTTAAATGCTGAATTTATTTTATATAATCATTTCTGACGTCTGTTCTCTGCTTCCTTGTGTTTCTTCTTGTATGAAGATCTCTCTAATTATAGCGAGTATAATCGGGGTGATAGCATATCGGCTGGCTGTGTTTGCTGCTCTGGCTAGCATTATGAAGGACAGCCCTACCAATAAGCTGGAATTGGTGGGCTCACTTATCACCCCACAGCTGGCCACTTCTGTCACAGCCTCGTGCATCAACTTCGTGATTATCATGATACTTAACTTCCTGTATGAACGTGTGGCCATATGGATTACAGACATGGGTGAGTTATAAACCAGCTGATTTATTCTGTTTTGGGCCCTAATAGGCGTTATGATGAAGTTCCACTGATTGTTTAATATACGATGATGCATGAGCCACTGATTTTTTGATATTTAGTTGTTTTAATTGGTAAATTGTTTTCTTTATCTTCTAACAGAACTCATTTTAGATGCAATTCTGATTAGGGCTGCACAAAAAATAATTAAAATTGCAATCTTGAGTCATTTCTCAAGGGAAATTTATTTAAGAACAAATGCTGTAACTTTTGTAACTGTTATGTCTTGTGCTTGCTCTCTGCAGAAATCCCCAAAACACATCTAGAGTATGAAAACAAACTGACCGTGAAGATGTTCCTCTTCCAGTTTGTTAACTACTATTCCTCTTGCTTCTACGTGGCATTCTTTAAAGGAAAGTTTGTGGGTTACCCTGGAAAATACGCATACATGTTCAATGAGTGGAGCGGGCTGAGGAATGAAGAGGTACACTTATATTTAATAACTAAGCCAGCTTAGTCTGCTTTGTGTAATAACAGTGAATTTTTAGATAATAAATATCTGTTTGACATTAATAATCCTGGCTATCTGTAGTGTGACCCTGGTGGTTGTTTGATTGAGCTGACGACTCAGCTTGTGATAGTGATGGCTGGTAAACAAGTGTGGGGGAACATCCAGGAGGCCTTAATTCCGTAAGTATTTATATATATATTTATGATTTATGATATATAAATCCTTGCCAATGGTATAATGGCATATGCCGTTATACCATTTGGATTTGCCAGAAAGTTTTTGTGTGTTAGTGCAGATAGTAGTTTCATTAGGCTAATTTTTTTGACTTCTGAACTGGGGCTGTCAAAATTTTACTGTTCAAATACTATATAAAAATTATATTTACAGATTCAAAGAGAAAAATGTTTAAGATCCCATGTTCTAGTTTTAGTCACATAATGCAAGCCTATCAATGGTAAAGTTGGTGGTAAAGCTTCCTAAATGTTTTGGCCAAATGACCCTTATGGGGTGATATAAGAAGAGGCTGAAATCATTGGATGTCAATTTATGGCACACTTTATTCACATATTTTTTAATTAGGTAAACTTTTTTTTCTGGTTAAATGGAATAAAAACTAAACAATTTAGTATACTAAATTGATATTACATGTAAGTACTGAAGTCATATAATTTACTGAAATCACTCTTAATGTGGCTGAATCTCTAATAGTATTTCTTTGGACATGGCTACAATGCCATAATTTCTCTGAAAAAAAAACCAAAAACAAAAAAAAAACAATAACAACATTCACATACTAAATTGTTAGAGGCAGTACAATTCAAAATCAGCTATTTTTCTATAGCCATAAATTGTAGTAAATGGAGGTGCGGAATAAAGTAATGTGTTTGTGTGTGTAGCTGGCTGCAGAACTGGTGGAGCAGCAGAAGTGCTCGCAGCCACCCAGAGAGTCTGTACAGCCGCTGGGAGCAGGATTATGATCTGCAGAACTTCAGTCAGTTTGGTCTTTTCTATGAGTACCTGGAAATGGGTGAGTTCCATGTGTTCATTCACAGATGTACATAATCTCTCTCTTGTAATCAAGTATATTACAGGCAGAGGGCGCTGCTGTGTCAATAGCATTTACAGTATTATCACTACATCATCTCTCTCTCTCTCTCTCTCTCTCTCTCTCTCTCTCTCTCTCTCTCTCTCTCCAGTGATCCAGTTTGGTTTTATCACATTGTTTGTGGCCTCCTTTCCATTGGCTCCTCTCTTGGCTCTGATAAATAATATTCTTGAGGTGCGAGTGGATGCATGGAAGTTAACCACTCAGTTCCGCAGACCTGTAGCAGCTAAAGCACACAGCATTGGTGCCTGGAATGAGATCCTGAACATGATTGCCGTCTTCTCCGTAGTAACCAATGTGAGAATATATTTCTTAACTCATCTCACTGTTCTGGTTTAGTTGCTATGCAAAGCCACATATAAGGAGCCTCTCTTCTTTGTTTTTCCTGATCAGGCATTCATTGTGGCGTTTACCTCTGATATGATTCCTCGGCTGGTGTATCTATACACGAATGGTAACATGACTATGCATGGCTACATCAACAGTAGCCTAGCCATCTTCAACATCTCGCAGATCTCACCTTCAAACAGACCTGACGATGGTGAGAATCCTGCCTGGTTCAACAGCTCTGAGATTACCACCTGCAGGTGTGTGTGCATGGATATGGGTTTTTTCAAGTGGAAACATGAACACAATATGAATTTGAGTGTAAAATCAGGATTTGAGTCTCATGATTTATGGAATTTAATGTTGTGAATATAAAACTTGTTGTGTTTAGGTACCGAGATTACCGCCACCCCCCAGGCGATAAGTATGAATACACCCACACCATGCAGTTCTGGCATATCCTGGCAGCCAAAATGGCTTTTATTATTATTATGGAGGTAGGGCTACTTCACTGTGTTTGTTGTTCTGTCATTTTGCATTTACAGAACCTCTGTCTGCTAGTCCTACCATTGAGCTCATCACTAATTTGCATCTTTGTCTTTCTCAGCATGTTGTGTTTGTGGTGAAGTTCTTTGTGGCATGGTTGATTCCGGATGTGCCATCTGATGTGAAGGCTCGCATAAAGCGGGAACGCTACCTGGTCCAGGAGTACCTGCACAACTATGAGGTGGAGAAGCTCAAAGGGCAGTTGAGTCAGAACGGAAGTGGAGGCCAGTGCATCTGTCCTGAAATAGCTACAACTGTGAAACACGAGGTGCTGTCTGAATGCCTGACCTAGCTTGGGCCACATCCCACTTTCCCTCATCACAAACTCATTAAAAGGTTATTAGCCACTTACCTCACCCTTGGCCACAAACTCTTCTAGCTCTGACAGATTAGGATCGGCTCCATTCTGCCCATATTCATTTGGACATCAAGATATATCAGGTACTAAATTAGCTCTCTTACTCAGACAAGACATGTTGTGGCAGTTTTTTATCTGTGACCTGTGGAGCTGGCCATGCTTTTCTTACATTATATGCTGTTGCCTCTTTCCTCACTCTGTCCAAGTTCATTTTTACTTTATTTAGAAACCTCACATTTGATTTTTGTTTTGCAACAAGCCTTGTACATCCCGGTTCAACTTGTTTGAGAGATTTCTAATTAAATTCAGATACAGGACTGTAAAATCTCTTATGAATCCAAAGACAAAACGCCTTATTAACACATCTATCTTAGTGTGTATTACTCTTCCTTCAAGATAAATATTTATGAGTCGTTGTATCAGTAGAGATGCCTCTAAAATCTGATACATCTAAGGAATTCAGTGGCTTATGGAGATGGAGATTTTTAGAGAAAATATTGTTTATATTCATTCCATATTTAGCCTGTTTTACAGTCTCCGTCTGTATGTTTTATATTTTGCTATTTTGCCTTTGATATCACAGAAAAACTCTGTAGATTCCAATAACTATACATCAAAGCACTAAGCGTCACATGGCGTTTTCACCATTCAACCATCATGCCGTTATCACACCTCTATGCAAATCAAATTAGTATGCAACTTAACAAGACTGTCAGAAAAATTTAGTGCTTCTATACCATTAAGAGTTGATGCACCATACTTTCAGCAATGTATCTGCAGTCAGGTAACGTCACCAGTGCAGTCACACTAAAGTAAAGATAGCTTAGCTGCTGATAGTTCAAGGCAATCAGCGTATCCTATAAACCAAATCCTGAATAAATTCCAGCCAAAGCCCACTATTCAAAAGTGAAGTGTTAGTATAATGAAGAGTAAGCAACCTTTAATGCATGACTGAAAGGGCAGACGAGCCATGCTAATGGCTTTTAATGTGCCTTTATTTATCTATACAGTTATTTCTGTGAAGGTAAGTCCAGCTGTAGTCATGGGGACACTGTGACAGTCTTTGTTTTGTTCCATTTTTTTTGTTCATTTTATGGATGAGGAAAACGTGAGGAGTTTTTGCACAGAGCACTTACTGAAGAAGGAATTTGAGTATGTCAGTGTGATTATTGTATTTACACTACGGTATCAGTGTTGTTCTAATCAAGATGATATTTGGAAGAGATTAGGCCATGTGAATCACTGTAAACCTGTCTTTTATTTTCAGATCTCTTTAAAGCATTGTAGCACAATAAAAAAAAAAGATATTTTTATTATGTTTTTGGAAAAAAAGAGGCCTAGATTTACCAAAGGCAGATGATGATTTGCCAGTACTCTTCCTTTGCAAATACATATACAGACACAAATAATCAAGTGTCGTGTTCTAGTTTTGCTGTTTTTAAATTCTTGACTTGATTTCTGAAGATGTAACTATTTATTTGTGTTTTGTTTTTTTTATTCTTAGCTCTTTCAGTTTGCATTTGATTGTCATTGAATTATGACTGTTAATTCCTTTAAAGAGCCTTCTGTGTTGTAGATACATACGGTATATCTAAACACAGAATACTAGAAGCCATAGACACTAGATTTTCTGTGTGGCAAAACATAAAGAAGTCATGCTTTTGTATCACTAAACAAGCTCTGCCTTTAAATTGTCTGATTTAAATGAATACTGTGGATCACAAACCGAGTTCAGATTCAATCCTTTGTGTTATTTGATCAACTAATACCTTTTCTTCACTGACAGCTTGTGATTATTGTATGGCATCACATTGCATCATGTACTGCATAGATTATATAATGCTGGTTCTGAAGCGGTTATCAAATTGTTATTGATTCTGCATACCTGAATGAATATCACTTTAAATAAAACACAAATTACATTTTTAAATACTTTTTCTTGTGTCAAAATGTGTTTTATTTCAAATATACCTTCCAATTATTCAAATACATTCAAATGCCTGCTTGAATTTCATCATGTCTACATTTATAAGATTTTTCCAGAAATTAAAAGTAAGACATTTTAAGTTTGAGGCTTTCCTCTTCTGGCTATTTATGAAGGCACACTTTTCAGCACAATACCATCATTAGATGCAGATGGCATAGCTGGGTTGATATTTGCATTGGTTTATTTCCCTGCTACCAAAGAATGCAGGAGTGGGAGGGAAGGTGGAAACATTTCTGTTCATTCTTTCCTTTCATCACAGTGAGGCTGTGTGACACAACAGAAGGAGCATGTTTTCTGAAATGGATAGCAACCACACTCTTGTAAGTAAACACAGCACCTCTTTCTTTCTTTTCTTTACAACATGCATTGTACAAAGAAACTTCAGTATTCAATGTAGATCTTTACTGCAGCCAATGTTATAATCTTATAACCTTGTTTTGACAGCAATTCAATTAAGCTCTGGATTTTTGATATCATGCTTTTTGTTTCTCTGTTCCTTTCCCTATGCAGGCATATTATGAAACTCTGTCTTGTGATCTAACAGCTCCCGGTCAAGGTGCAATGCGAATTGTCCAGCTCTTCTTGATGCCAGGCATCTTTTTGGCAGTGTTGGTGCTTGGTGTGCCCCTTAACATCATCTCCTTGTGGGTGTTGTCCCGCCGGATGGCACGGAGTAACCGCAGTACCCTGTTCCTCCATAACCTAGCACTAGCTGACATTTCCTGGCTGATGGCCTTGCCATTCCTCATCCAGTTCCACTTGTCTGGGATGGAGTGGTCACTTGGTGCACTTTTTTGCAAACTTATCCGAATGCTCTACCATAACTATTTCTACCTGAGCATATTCTTTGTGACCTGTGTGAGTGTGGACCGCTACCTGGCCATCGTTCACCCTGTTCTTTCGCCTGTTCTCCTTACCCGCCAACGTGCCATTATGTTATGCATTACTGTTTGGGTATTTGCCATAGTGATGAGCATCCCAGTGGCCCAGCTGACTTACATCTCAAACTGTCAGAGTGACAACAAGACTGTGTGCTCTTTGTACATCTTCGTGGGTGCTGTAAAACAGAACTTGCTGTTTTCCCTCTGCTGTACCTGTGTGGGATTCCTGCTTCCATTTACAGTGCTGAGCTACTGTTACATACGAAGTGTGTGCCAGCTGCGCAGACGGGTTGACCCACGTCTCAGAGGACTGGCCTGTGAGCTCGGTGCAGCCATGGTCTTGTTTGGACTCTTTTACTTACCATATCATGTAAGTCGGAATATGGCTATCGCCATGCCATCACTAGCACCAGATAATCTATCAGCATGGGAGGTGGCTGACTTAGTGTTTTGTCTAGATATGTGTGTGTGCAGTTTCACTTCCTGTACTAACCCTCTATTCAGCTGCTTTTTGGGGAAGACACTCCGGAGGGAGCTATGGTCAACTCTCACCAAGCTGTGGAAGAAGCACAGAGTGGAGCCAGAGCATAAGGAGGACAGGAAAACTGAGGAGTCCACGATTAGAGTTAATAAGGCAACAAGTTAGACTCTGTGCCACCAGACAAACCACTGCAACTGTAAACTTGTTTAAACTTAGCAAGTGTTCTCTTATCATTTCTATATAGAACATGGAAAGAGTGCATGAGATGCTACAAAATTAAAGACTGAATTGAAATAGAGCTACAATCCGGCGCTACAGTGCCCACTTGTGGTCATTTTAAAATACGAGTCATTTGGACTCGATTAATCGTTTGTCCTATTGTTCTATCTTTCTGTCTCTCTTGTCATATTTCTTTTTTCTTTGCTTGTAGACATTTAAGCTACCGTGCCTAAAATACATTTCTTATATCTTATTGCTATGCAGCTGAAAGTGGACTCACAGAAACCTGAATTTATGCCCTAATCGTCATTCCCTGCGAGGTGCATTAACACCCGTTCTGCATTCTCTAGCCAGTAACTTTTGGATATCAACCTAGGTTATCTTGAATTTTTGGAGTGTGCTAGGTTTTTTACACTGTGCTTTCAGGTTCATCAGTATCTTTCCATATGCCTGTTTCATCTCAGAGAAGCTTAGAGACCCTTACTGATGGTGAAATCTCGTTTCCATTGTACTGCCTCCCTTACAGAGCTTTAAAATGAGTTTTGGCACATCAGGCATCGAAATATATCACTAACATGAAAAGAATAAACAAATAAATAAATATAATAATAAGAAGAAGAATCAGTGAGAAATGTAATAATGATGGTGACTTAATGGTGATATAGATTCATATTTTCGATCTTACTGCGCACGTTTTTTTTTTTTTTGGTGTGTCTTATATGTGGGTAAATGGGAGTGAAAGGGGCGCGAGCTCCGTGTGCGCGCAAATACACGGCTGACAGAAAGCGCGCGCGCTCCCGCGCTCCTCCGCTCCGAAGGCGCGCGTGTCGGTTCGAGCGAAAGGGCAGTGCTGTGCTCCATCTCCATCGCACTAAATGATTGTCTTCCCACCAAAATATGCCACGTCTCTGATTTTAGCATTTAAAGGGGGCAATGGAAAGGTTTACGCGCAGCCAGCATGGAGAAGCGGCGAGGATGCACTGAACTCGAGGGAAAGGGAAACTTGAACGTTTGTGTGTCTGTAATAGAAGACCATTAAGTGAGTGCACGCAGGTGTAGGCGTTTTGTACAGCTCATCCTCACCTACAGTGGGATTACAAACCGAAATCCGATTACGCTTGATCAAATAAATCCATACATACCCCATTCCAGGATTATGGAATTTCACTGAGTCTGATATTAACCGCGTGTTTGGATATGGATTCGGTGAAAGAGCGAGTTTTAGCCCCCGGTAAGGCGGGACTGAAGAATCTGGCGGGGAAGACGCTGGCACATATGCAAAGGTACAACTTCTACTTTCACAAAATGTTTTTTTTTTTTTCTTTCTATAATTATTCTGATTTTAGTAAATTGAAATTACGTGAATGTAATTCATAACACTCATGCCATCACTCATTATGTTGATCGAAATCTTCATTTTCTTCTTCTTCTTTTTTCATTCATTATCGCATAGATTATTTTCGAAGATTTTCGTTCATGAAATATGAACGCAAAATCATGCACATCGTGTTAAATAATGATTCGGTCCTGACTACAATATATGTCACTGGAGATACATTTATTCCCTCGAGGATCCTCTGGTCGTGTCTTCCTTAAATAGTTAATGAAAGCTAGAGACGAGCTTAGAATTTATGACACGATTTATAATAGCATTAACACACCCAAATCCGTTTATTTTTGTTTCTCACTATGATGCTGGTTTAGGTGTCATTTCGTTGAAAGTCAGATTTTCGTTTAATTGTTATCCCTCATGCACATTTTTTTTTTTTTTTAAGATTCTTTTTAGGAAGAAATAACAATACACAACACACCCTTACAAACTCTGGTCCATATATCTTTTCATATGAGCCTATTTATTTCATTGTAGATATCTTGCTGCTTTTTTTCTCGGTTTGACATCTTCTCTTGTGTAACATTTTCGCTTACCAACAAGATTACAACAAATAATTGAAATTTCACTGAATATTTACTCAATGAGATTACTCACACATAATAAATGATGTACTTAAGCATATAAGATAAACATCGTTTACACTATAATTTTAGGAATTCGGTGCCGCAAGACACACTTGAAGAAGTGCTGCAATGCGGTGCAAATATTTGCAAAATATTTATATACACGAGCCCTAAACTGTATCCATTAATTTATTCATTTCCATTTCATATTCCTAAAAATAACATTTTAATATCACACATTTTCAGTTACAAAAAAGCATATTATTATTATACAAAAAGCAATTATTATTATTATTATTATCATTATTATTATTATTAGTATTAGTATTATTCATAAAATAAATATTAATAATAATAATAATAGTGTGTGTGCTTTTTTTTTGTTTGTTTGTTTTTTTTGTATTATCCTGAAATCATTTTCATGGTTGTAATATTTAATGAAATCATGATAATAATAATAATAATAATAATAATAATAATAATAATAATAATAATAATAATGGTGTTATTATTGTTGTTGTTATTATTATCATAATTTTATTAAATATTACAACTATGAAAATTATTTCGGGATAATACAAAAAAAAAAGCACACACACACACACACACACACACACACACACACACACACACACACACACACACACACACACACACACACACACACACACACACACAGGGCTAGTAACCCCCGGGGCTTGTTGACCTTGTGGTAGGCTATACGAAAGTTTCTGAATGTCTTGTTCCAGAGTGATTGAGAAGAAGCAGAAAACGGGTGAAGTGATCGAGCTGACGGAAGATGGCCGCCCCAAAGAGATCAGAGAGAGGAAAGCGCCGCTGCTTGACTGCGCGTGCTTCGGGCTTCCTCGCCGCTACATCATCGCCATCATGAGTGGCCTGGGCTTCTGCATTTCCTTCGGAATCCGCTGTAACCTCGGGGTTGCGATCGTGGGCATGGTCAACAACAGCACCGTACACCAGGGCGGCAAGATCGTCATCAAAGAGGTGCGTGTGCAGGGACGAGTCTCGCAGCCCCGCCCACATTTAATGCCCCGCCCCTTAATTTGCTCCACTGTCCTACAGCGTGCTCTTGCATCTGATTGGTGGATAAGCGCTGGCATGTGACCAGAACAGTGTAATGCACGATTAAACTTACATACGCATAAAATAATGCCTGGATCTGATTCTCTAAAATAATGTCTAAGGATATTGTGAGACGAGGCGAGGTTATTTCGCTGTGGAAGCATTTTCTCTTCTTCTATTTTCTCTTCTTCTTGTTCTTGTTCTTCTTCTTCTTCTTATTATTATTATTATTATTATATAAATATTAGTAGTAATTTATAAGAAGGTAAATAACCAACCTATACATTTATTATTAATAGCTTTCCTATACCTCTTCTTTAAGAAAGCGAAGTTTAATTGGGATCCGGAGACGGTGGGGATGATCCACGGCTCGTTCTTCTGGGGTTACATCGTAACACAGATCCCGGGAGGGTACATCTCCTCCAGACTCGCAGCCAACAGGTAACTGAACACATGTAACCGAACTAGTTTAAACACGGAGAAGGTGGAGGACAAAACATAGCTTACGCTTAAGATGAGGCTATACATAATAGCTTCAAATACTAACTTAAATCATTTTCGTAGACCAATCTAGGTGGCGTACCGTTTCCTATGTACTTTAGTAAAAGGTCTGTGCTCCTTTGGGTTTGTTCAGGCTTTACTGTACGATCCAGAGATCATTTGATCTTATGTTTTGAAAGACCGTAAAATAGGCCTACATTCTGAATAAATCACATTACATGGATTCTAATCGTTATTATGCTACTTTTAGGTGTACCTTAATACCTAGCACCTGAGATATGAAAATCGCATTATTGGTCAAACTATTTTAAGTAACAAATAAAAAAGAAAAGCAGAAATGCTGACCGGTGGAGAGGCGGTGGGCACTCGGTGCTGCGCGTGCCTGCTGCTGCGCGTTAATGAGGTCTCCCGGGACAGTCGCGTGCTTCCTTTATTGTATTCCAGCACAGTAATGTACAGAACGCTACACGCTCACATGTACGTTAGGTGACTACACAAGACAAGACACACTAGTAACCAACATGGAGAAATCTACACAGGCTAAATAAACAAATACAACAAAATAAAATGACGTAAAGCAAAATCCAGTGCAAAGTAAAACAACAATATTGCAATTTCAACGGGCTGTTGTGTATAGGATGCAGATTTATCTGAATCACTGAACTGGCGACGAATAACGACTTAATGAATTAACTAATTATGCTAATAGTGCGTCAGATTTGCGTCAAACTCCTATTAGCCGGTTTATTATTTTACTGTTCGTTATTTTATTTTCATGTTGAGGGCGATTTTGGAAAATATGTGACTTGAGATCCTAGTTCACCTGAAATCAGTTGCTTATTACATCAAACCATAACTGTTTCCGTTTTCCTTGGAACTGGACCGAGATTTCATTTAGGGCAAAAATTATATATATATATATATATATATATATATATATATATATATATAATGAATATATCTAAAGTCTTACAGAATCTGTATGTCTTACTGTAGCCTACAGCTGTGCGATGCGCGTGATCAAGGCTGAAACTGACGGTATTTAATTCACGATCACATTGTTTTGTGACACTCCTGGAAATTATCATTAGGATCGCTGTAAATTTCGATTCTGCGAAGTGGCACGTGTGCATGCGAGGCAACCTCGTGATAACTGATTCACTCATTTGCTCCAATTTTGCAGGGTGTTCGGGGCCGCCATCCTGCTGACGTCAACACTCAACATGTTTATTCCGTCGGCGGCGCGCGTGCACTACGGATGCGTCATATTTGTGAGGATATTACAGGGCCTGGTGGAGGTAAGCGGTGCACACAATGGTTTGTTAAGCACGTACAAGTGGACCCGCCCTCTCACTTAACACCAGGTAATACATGATGTATAACTGCATATTTTAGTCGATGTCTGCTAAAGCCTATTTTGTAAAAGCCTATCATGAGCTTTTTGTTCTATTTGTATCTGCGGTCTCGAGCTCAACCCCCTAAAAACTGAGCAAACAGAGACACCATAAGCAGACAGCACAGGGAGAGAATGAATGACAGAACATAAGAAACCAAACAAAGCACCAGGGGAAAGAGAGAGAGAGCAGTAACATCTGTCGGTCTTTCACCAACTATGAGAAGGTCATCTACCTGTACATCCTTTGTCATGTTCAGCGTAAATGAAAACAGTAGGGTGAGCATGCTTTGTGAATGAAAGCACACTGGAGGTTTCAGTGTAACCTCTGTTTCTGTGTGTGTATCGACCGATTAAAGCAAATTAAACATTAGCCTACCAGATCTCCTTGATAGCCCAAGTAATTTATATCTATTAGTGACTGACTGTGTGCAAATTAGAAGGTAATGAAAATTTAATGAAAGTATTAGTGTTTTTGTGGTCAAGCAGCCTTGAATGTGCACTGCCCACTCACAAATCATCGTGGTCAGCAGTTTTATTTGTTTCTGTGCTTGCTTCTTACAATTGCTTGGAATCTAAAGTTACAGTAAAGGACTAATGTTATAAAGAAAACTGAAGATATGTTATTAGATGAACTTAATATCCATCATACATCATTCATTGAATATTAATTATTATTAAAATGTTATATCTTCATATTGATGTAAATATTAAACCAGTGTTGATATGAATTCAGGGTGTGACCTATCCAGCATGCCATGGTATCTGGAGCAAGTGGGCGCCGCCGTTAGAGAGAAGTCGCTTGGCAACCACGTCTTTCTGTGGTAAATATAAAATCACTCATTTTATGTGCATTACTACATGCCTTCACTGTTATCTTATGCAGGCACTGAGATTGTCATTTTCTATAAACCAACCCTCCAGGTTCCTATGCTGGTGCTGTGGTAGCTATGCCTCTGGCTGGGATTCTTGTGCAGTATTCAGGCTGGTCATCTGTCTTCTATATTTATGGTACATTCATTAATAATACACATGTAGTTCAGGCTTCAAATAAAATTTGGTTCCAGGCTCTACTAATGTAAGAATGTTTGCACCTGACTCCCAAAACCTTCTACCTCAATCTGTAGGGAGTTTTGGTATTGTCTGGTATGTGTTCTGGGTCCTGGTGGCTTATGAGAGTCCAGCAGAACACCCCACTATTACAGATGAAGAACGGCTTTACATAGAGGAGAGCATTGGAGAAGGGGTTAAACTGCTTGGGGCAACTGAAGTGAGTATACTGTTCCATAAGAAACCACCATTGCCTCTTGCAGAAAGAGGGCGTTGTGAGGACTTCTGCAATTACATATCATACTGTAGAGGCACTGCAGCGATAACTCCGTCCAGATGGACTTATTTGCAGAAATTTGAATGCTGTAGCCTTTAATCTGACAAACTGTGTTTTTGCAGAAATTTAAGACACCCTGGAGGAAATTCTTCACTTCGATGGCTGTCTATGCAATCATTGTGGCCAACTTCTGCAGGAGCTGGACCTTCTACCTCCTGCTCATTAGCCAGCCGGCATACTTCGAAGAGGTGTTTGGTTTTGAGATCAGTAAAGTGAGTTGAGCTCCATCCCACTCCATAATGTGTGATTGTGGAATATTTGTATATTAATAAGAGTGAATGTCAGCTGCACTAATTAAAATGTTTAACAGTTAAATCTTGACATACGCAAGGTCATACTTGTTGGTTTGTGAAGGACAAACTGTCCTTCAATGGTTGTTAAATTTGTAACAGATTCAGAGTCAGTTGGATGTCACACTGCTGTATAATTGCCAGCTATTGACACAATCACAGCCAAGAACTTTAGCTGCCATTATTTCACTGACATTATTTCACACCATGTTACACATTTGGCTATTTGAGCTCCAAATGTCAAGCATAAATAAAAACAGACATAAACAGACAGAGCGATTGATTTATGGTGTGCAGACAGAATATGCTTTAAATCTGCTTACTGAAAACATTGAAAAACTGGATTGATTACGCAGGCCATAACTGGCTCTAAGTTATTGCTAGCTCAAAGATTGGAGTCAAAGGCTGATTTCTGCTGATTTGTACTGAAGGGTTTCTTTTACGTAGACAGAATCTGAATTGGGATATCTATCATACGTTTGTATGACTGCTGTTGACTGTGAATTTTGCTAGCTATATTATTTTAACTCAAATAAACCATAATCGTGACTTATGATAGAGAAAAAAAGAAAAGTTGTATTCACCAGTACAACAACACAAGGGTTGACCTTCAGATTTAGTCTGCTGAAGTATTGTGAATGAGACTAATTAGTATGAATAAGTGGTTTGTAATGCTTTCCTATATACAATATTTCCTATATTCCTTTATGTGTGTGCTTAGGTTGGCATGCTGTCTGCTCTGCCTCACTTGGTCATGACCATCATAGTGCCCATAGGAGGCCAACTTGCCGACTATCTACGCAGCAATAACATCATGTCCACCACGAATGTCCGGAAGATAATGAATTGTGGAGGTAAGCTTGACAACTACTAGTCCCCAGACAGTCATGTGTTATGTGTATTTTGAGAGAAGTCTGGACATCTCTCAGGTTAACATATACTTTGCACTGCCATAGGATTTGGGATGGAGGCAACATTGTTGTTGGTAGTTGGTTTCTCCCACAGTAAAGGTGTAGCCATCTCATTTCTGGTACTAGCAGTGGGTTTCAGTGGCTTTGCCATATCAGGTAAGAGACTCTTCAAAACTGCTGTCTATGTGACACTCAGTTCTCACTTTAGCCACAGATTTAGTCTATGTTGATTTAATGTTTTCATCTTTCTGTGCTCATTTATTGTCTCCTTTAATAAGGTTTTAACGTGAACCACCTGGATATTGCGCCGAGGTATGCCAGCATACTGATGGGCATCTCCAATGGAGTTGGCACACTTTCTGGAATGGTCTGCCCTCTCATAGTGGGTGCCATGACCAAAAACAAGGTAAAGGGATCAAAAAACCAGTCCATTACTTATCTTAAAGATGATGTCCCTTAAAGCTGTAAATGCTCTTCTTTCCTTATTTCCTTCTTAGACGCGGGAAGAATGGCAAAACGTGTTCCTGATTGCCTCCTTGGTCCATTATGGTGGCGTGGTGTTCTACGGGATCTTTGCGTCAGGTGAGAAGCAGCCATGGGCAGATCCAGAGGAAACCAGCGAGGAGAAGTGCGGCTTCATTGATGAAGATGAACTTGCTGAAGAGAACGGTGACATTACACTTAGTCATGCTCCATTCGGAGCCCAGGGAGCCTTTGGGGCTCCCCCGAAATCATACGGGGCCACAACTCAGCTGAATGGGGGATGGGCAGGAGGCTGGGAGAAACGAGAGGAGTTCATCCAGGAGGGAGCTGTGCAGGTCTATCCTCAGCGTGGAGATGGATACTCATAGGACACAGTGGCTGGTTACATGAAGGAAGAAGGTCACTACAGTTGTAAAACCCCAAAAGAATTAAAAGATTGTGGTGACTGGACTAAAATGTACCAGCATACTATAAATGTATCTGCAGGGATGCTTCAGATAACAAAGCATGGTTTGTCCAGACAAATTCAGAAATGATTATGCAGGAGGTAGGGAAGATTAAACGCTGATTATATATAGAAATAAGTTAGAAATGTATTTATGTAATAAACCAATAATTTTAAATTCAGTCTTAAAATGACAATAATATTTCTTCAGTAACATAATAGCTTGAACATTATTACAAGTTCAAATATTTATAAGTGGAACTTATTTAAGTTTCACTTTTATAAGTTCAATTAAATATATATGATGTACTATATACTATTAAACATTTCTAAGATTTACAGATGGATATTTTAGTAGCTACACCTGCCCTATAGGTCACTCTAGGCACACAATTACTAACAATAGCCCATCTATTGCATTATGTGTCTGCCTCCATCCCCATCCGTCAGTAGAAAAGGACCACTATAGGACTACTGTGGGTGGTGGACAATTCTCAGTACAGCAGTGACACTGACATGGAAAAATAAATCTTACAGAATGTTAAGCAGTATAACCCCACAGTCTAAAAGTCTACAGGATATCTTTATAGCACTATAAATGTTTTGCAGTAAAAGACAGGTTTATTTTATTTCAGGTTAATTCAGTTTGGTTAATTAGTACATAACTTGTAGACCTGAATAGCACAGACTACTTGGTTCATGTTGACCCGATGAGCATTATTGCCATCTGAGGACTTTCAGTCTCAGGTTTACAGAGCACTTTTGATGCGAAACAATAGGTCGCCTAGACTTACGTGATACACTTTTAACTACTCTGCTTATTTAGCACCTAAATTTAAGTGTGAAGGAAAAAGATTATGCCTGATATTTATCTAAAATAAAACAGAATAAATGACATTTCAAAAGAGAATATAGTAGTATAGTATATAGTATATAATTTGCAAAAAACTACTGATGTATCTTACTATATCGTGAATCAAAAGTGTAATTTATTTCATAGAGCTTTTCATGTGAAGAGTTTGTGTCTGATAGCTAAGTTGTTTACATATTTGAAGTGCAATCTCATATCCATTGTGGCACAAAACTCATTCTACAACACTACATTTACTTTACAGATGCACTACAATGGCAGTGTTGTAACAGTCTTGTATTGCCTCGCCATTACAGTTCAAACTTTACCTAATATTGAGCCAGTCTTTAAGACACATATTGTATCATGTATCGTAAAGACACAATATGCCAATTTCATGAGAACTTTGAATGCACTGACAAGTATTTCTTAAAAAGTGATCCCATTCCTTGTCTGTATGTTTATATAGATCTGCTGTTTCTGTGAGACTGTTGTGATGTTGGGTTGGTGATCTGTATGCTAATTGTTACACAAAGGCCATATTTTTTATAGACAGCACCATATTTAGGAGCTGTGCATTTATGTATTGAGGTGTATTGAGATGTCAAATGGCGCATGCTATATGTGTTGTCCGACTTGAATGTGTGGAAAGCATCACCTTCTGTTGAGACTTTCAACAGAATACATTTGTAGTTGTAGTGTTTTCAACTTCCATTCAAAGTTGGTGTGATTTGTTTTGATAGACTTTGTAACAGTGATGGATGGGCTTCTCGTCTAATATGTTAACTTGATATGCTACCAACCACAGGCTCAAGATTTACACGTTAATACCTGAAGTAGTTGATGGGAAAAACTGAAAAAGATGCATTGCAATAACTTTTTAAATAGCTGTCCTAATACAGTGTAATGTGATTCCTACTCCTGTCATATAAGTTGTGCTCAAAGTGATGTGAGTAAGTTAAAAGTCATGTGGATGTGTAAAGGAATGGCTTAAATCTAGATTCAGGGGACACATGCTATAATATTATTCAATCTCTTGCAGTTGGAACATGAGCCATGACTTCATTCTTCTCAAAAATGGACTGTCTAACTGGTCCATTGAGTGGCACTATGAAATAATTAACCAAAGCCCTATATACATATATGGACAAGATGATATGTAAAAACATATGTAAAATATTTATTCAGAGATATTCAGAATACTCAGTATATCACATATAGATAATACAAATCTATACTCAGTTCCTTACTTAGAAATAATATGTAAATGTTAAGACAAATCTTCTGTTGTGTCAAAGAGTGATTTATTAATGGCAAAAAAAGTGTTATACTGTACTGTATAATTGCTCTTTATCATTTTATATAAAATGTGCAAAAATAACCCAAACAGCTCTTACTTTTATTTCAAGGACCAAATATCATCACCTTTTCTAGCTATATGTTGAGATTCTTTACAAATTGTAATGTTTTGGATGACTTAGTCATTAAAACCTAATGATTGTGATTTGAATCCTGTGATTTCCCTCATTTTCAGTAGTACGGGTTCTTTTGTTCCTGTTGTTCAGCACTGATCCTTTAGTTTTCTTCTTACCTCTCTTCTAAATGCCTCATCCATTATAACACTTTATAGACAGGGCAGAGTCAATGATTCCACTTTAACCACCACACTGGGGCTATTGACCCCTGTTCCCTACAAAAAAAAAACAACAACAAATTACCACTAGGAAATTAGATTTAAACTATTTGCAAATCAATATCCTTTAACCACTTTACATGAAAGTGCTGAGTGCAAAGTGCTTCTCATTTGTAAAGAACACTGTGGGCTTCTGGTTTTGTCTATATATATGAGAGGCTTTCTGAAAATAGCCATATGACAAAACAAATGTTTTATTAATTCACATTTTTGAAAAAGGAATGCTTATTACCTTCTGTTAGTGTCATATAAACATCCCCCGTCATCTAAAAATTCCCTGTGCCAGTTTGACTGCAAATTAAGGCAGTGAGCCAAGCTGGCACACACTAACGACCTAGACTGCACGTGTTGATGTGACAGACCATACAATCCTGTAACCAGCCAACCTGAACATGTTTTCCCACAGCTAACCAACCACACCAGTCACGGCAATTGCCTTTCTGACATTTCCACCCAGCTGATTACACCATTGTGTGGTCTTTCTCTAAATGAACCACTTCTTGAGCTCTTTCTTTCTTTCATTCTTTCTTTCTTTCAATATGGAACAACTTCTTTATGTCAGAGTTGCCTTAATGACAGAAAGAAGAGGGAGCTCTATTGTTTTGATTGCATATGTGTGTTGTGTAAAAGATGAGCTGGAGCTGGGCTTTGAGGACAGGTGTTATGGGGGTATCCACGGATCTCTAGGGGACTGCACATTCTAATCAAGCTCCAGAATGACTATTTAATGACAAGAGCTCAGCAGGGGCTCAGTATTGCCTAAACATGATTATCCTGCTGAACAAACCACACTTCTAATTAACGCACAAAATCTATGATTTTGAGTGCATTCTCGAAGATGAATATTTTTCCCTGATGCACAATAACCAAAGCTATCATAAAGTAATTCAAATTTGTGTTATGCATTGGTGACCTAGATAGAATGGATTCAAAAGCAATATCTCCAGATAACTACTTTCAAGAGTTTTGTGCTTTACTATTTCAGTATTATCAATGCAATGCAACACTACACATTTTGTGTTAACTCATATTGTCCCTGTGCTGCATGTTTCTCCACTTGGTGATAGTGTTATATTTCATCTGCAACAGATTCTTATAATTGCACTGAGTCTCTCATAACTTACCCCATTAATAGATGCGCTGCTATTAGTTAAAGCTAATAATCTCTGGATTCATGTAAAACAGTGGTATTACTTAATAAATATATAGAAAGAATACATTAGAGAGTATGTCTTTGTGGTTTATTAACCACAGTACTCATACAGCCATCTTTGTTCTCACCAGTTGCAGCGAAATGAATATTTCATCACTTATTAACACGTCTCCTAGATGTGGGAACTACTTTCCCCTTCCCCATCTCGTTCACACCAATCCAAAATAGTTGAGTTCCTGTTGGAACACCAAGCTGCTGGGCTCTGACACTGCAGTTTTCTCACTCTTTCTCTCTAAAGATCTAAGCACACATTCTGAAAAGGTTGAACTATATGAGCAGTAAAGACCCCAAAAGCATTTTCAAGCTTTATACTGATTAAAGAGACTGAAATATTAATGCATCGTTAGAAGTATGACATCACAATATTTAGATGAAGCTGAAATCCTAGAGGAGTGCTGTGTCTAATAAGAGTTTTGGTTAATGATTTTCTTTGAGGAATAGCTCATGAATTTGATTAGAGTCATTTGAAGTCATCTGGTGCTGCTGGGACTCAGGTGTAGCTGAAGACCTTCTGCCTCTCTGTCTGACAGTGATCAAGGGGGGAGAGAGAGAGAGAGGGAGAGAGAGAGAGAGAGAGAGAGAGAGAGAGAGAGAGAGAGAGAGAGAGAGAGAGAGAGAGAGATCAGCTTAGACACATGTTGAGAAGAGGGTACATGTCCCTCGGGAGAGGCTCTCCTATTCAGCCCAGACCCATACCAGATGGGATCTGCTCTATGTATGGGTGTGTGAGTGAGCGAGACAGGGAGAGAGCAGGGGGGCTTACATTTAATGAATGCTACACCTCATACTCCACTCCCTTTGATTAAAAAATGATTTGAAAGAGACTGCTGGGGGATGCCTAGAATGGAGGGAAGTCAAAATTAAATAAGATCACTGCAAAAAAAAAAAAAAAAAAAAATCAGCTTTTAGAAGCATTTACTCGTTCAAGCTTTAAAATTTCTTATTCTACTGGCAAATAATTTTGCTTCTTTCTAGAAATAAATGATTACAATTAGAAAAATGATCTGCCAATAGATCAAGATTTAAATGAGTATTAAAATGTCTACAAATAGGTTTGATAATCATATATTTGGTTTATTATAACCTTATGATAAGAGATGCCAAAATTCATTTGACTATATTCAAGATATTTTCACATGCTGTCATTTTTACAGTGATGCTGGTACAGTCACCAGGAACGGATGGCATGTGCTGACAGCGAAATTAAAAAAATTAATTCAACTGATTCCTACATAGAAACATAGAAATGCGGGATCATGTATAGTATATTGGTTAATAAAACATATGAACTTGATATTGAGTTTTCCTAACAGGCAGTCACATAAACATAAAAGAGATAAACCAGTGTGCAGCACTTCAATGAGAATCAATCAATCTCTCTCTCTCTCTCTCTCTCTCTCTCTCTCTCTCTCTCTCTCTCTCTCTCTCTCTCTCTCTCTCTCTCTCTCTCAGACACACACACAACTGGGTGTGAGTGCTTGCAGAGCATGAACGCGAGAGACAAAGAAAGAGGAGGAGCCTGTGTGCAATACAACTGTATCAGATGAGTTGAGGATAAGATAGATAAAGAGATAAAGAGAGAGCTATAAAGCGAGCAGACACAAAAAAGAAAATTCTAAATGGTTGACAGTAACCATAACCTTCATCATGTGAAATATATGACACAAATACTGTTACCCTCAAATACTGATCTTCCTTAGATCAGGTTATTTTCTTGGGATCTATGATCTCTTTTCAAGGATGAACCTGCAGGCACCGTTTCCCCCAAATTAACCCTTTCTGTAATGCCATAAAATAGTTGTTTTATTGTGTATTGTTGACCAGATATAAATTAAATTATAGATTGTCTAGATTTTAAGTTAATATTTTATGTGTATTATAATTGGTCACTTGACTAGAGACATTTACTTCTATCATGTAATTGAGAATGAAGAAACCTGCAATCTGGGCTTTATAAGGGGATGTAATGGAAATATGTCATAATTAACATATAATTGCTATATTTGGTACATATAGTTTATATTTGTAAGACTGCACTGCCACATTTATTTATCCTGACAGTGTGAGCATTCACTCGCTCCTAACTATACAGATTGCACAAATGTAAACAATTATTACTTTAGTTATAAATGGGGAAAATTACACTAGGTGGAATTAAATTCTGCAGTTTTATTATTTTTTCTTCAGTGTAGTTAGCTTGTAAAATATATTAAAGCATATGATACTCCATAGTTCCAAAATGTTGGTTCTAGTGATGAATCTTTCTTCTTTACAACTGTGACCAAGTCAGTATTTTCACACATGATTTTGGAAAAGATATACAATTTGCACTGTAGAAATATTTAGTATTTATTTAATATTTATATGAGAAATATTTGGGATTAAAGTTGTTAATTGAATCATTTCTCCACCTCTTCTGTATGTGAGATTTTGCAATGTTTACATCATTTCTCCAACTCTTCTGTATAGGAGAACCTCAAGCAACATGTTTTTGCTCTGCAGGAATAGGTTTTCTGGATTGAAATGCTCTGGGTTCATGATCTCATATTACAATGACAATACATCACCTACTTCTTTGCAGTCTTGAACACTCGGGTCATTCTCGTTTACTGATGCTGTGGTGGAGAAATTGGCTGGCTCGGTGATGACATCTATGAGTAAGGGTATTCAGCAGCAGAGCTGCTGTACCCAGTGCTATGTGAAGAAACAATGCAATAAAACAGTGCAAAACAGAAAGAGTGCAAAACCTGATATACCACAAGATATAATCACATAAGCAGTGGGTTAACATGTTGTCACTTCAATATTATATGGTGTAATCCTCACAATACATGTGAGTTCCCAATATTTCTACCTCAGAAGAATCTCAGAATAACTTGACCGCAGTGACATTGAGAGAGATCTCACTGAGATGTGACAAATTAACTTGCCCTTCCCTTTACACCCATTTCCTGACTTTTTTTTTTTAGTTCCTGCCCTCTTTCTGTCTGACACTCCATCCAGTGATGTGTGAAGCTGGGTAAATATATAGAAGAGTGAAGAGTGATAAGTCGGTACTAGACATGCAGTGCGGCTGCTAATTACGGTGAAGCCAAACAGACATGAGTCACAGATCTCACTGTTCTCACGATCTGCTACTGAGCTTCACATCTTCAAGTAGGAACTGCTACAATGCAATGTCAAAGATGCACATTCTGCTATATGTCCCACATCTAGCACCTATTCCCATAAAAACACTAGACAGTAACTTATCTCTTCATAATTACTATGTTAAATATCTCCATCATAGCCCATAGTAGTGATAAATTTACATACAGTTCACTGTTTTTAGTTTGTCATGAAATATGTTTAGAATTTCATGTTTTCAATGACAATGACATGAAAAAATGGTAGAGAAATAGTTTTTGCCAGGAATGTTGGTTCTTTAAAAAGCAGGCAATTGTTTTTTAAATCATGCATCAGTGGGCTTTGTGGTGCCATTATCTATACTGGTATTACATAACATTTTCCTTATCACACTGTCACATACTGTATACCGTCATACCAGGATACAAACTTCACTTTAAGCTACTTCTTGTCCAATGGAAATACTAATGAAAACGCTCCTCTTAATTAAATGAGGAGATGACAGCTGTACATGGCAGTGTGTTTGTCTGTGGTTTAGTTGTTTGATTCTCTCGTGGATAGATTGATAGATCCCACTCTCCCTGCTGTAGTAAAACCACTGACCCTTGATTAGGCACTGCTACTGGTTTTTCATCACAGGCTTAACGAGCCATGGCCTTGTTGGTGTTTCCCCTCCTCTTTCTTACTAAGCATTGTGGTTCAGTGAAGGGCCTTGAATTATAATTAGGCGTGTAGTGGGAGGGGATTTCATTACGGACTTTTCATCAATTCACATGGTGTCAGATAATATGCATGGCTATTTAATCACTTGCTAATCACTTGCCACTGCTCAAATAAAAGTATTTGCCCACATCCTGATTTCTTCTGTTTTTGTGTATATCTCATACTAAATTAAGACAAAATCTAAGATAAAACAAAGGGAACCCGAGTAAACACAAAATACAGTTTTTAAATGATAATGTTATTATCAAAGGACTACAGTGAGAGCCATTATCTCCAAATGGAAAAACTCGGCACAGTAGTGAACCTTCCCAGAAGTGGCCGACCTTCCAAAATTCCTCCAAGAGCACAGCAACTACTCATCCAGCAAGTCACAAAAGAGAGAAGGACAACATCAAAGGAACTACAGGCCTCTTTTGCATCAGTAAAGGTCACTGTGCCTGACTTCACTATCAGAAAGACACTGGGCAAAAATGGCATCCATGGAAGAGTGGCAAGGTGAAAACTACTGCTAACCCAGAAGAACATTAAGGCTCGTCTGAATTTTGCCAAAACACACCTTTATGATCCTCAAACCTTTTGGGAGAATGTTCTGTGGACTGATGAGTCGAAAGTGGAACTGTTTGGAAGACAGGGGTCCCGTTACATCTGCCGTAAACCAAACACGAAATTCCACTAAAAGAACATCATACCTACGGTCAAGCATGGTGGTGGAAGTGTGATGGTGTGGGGATGCTTTGCTACTTCAGGGCCTGGGCAACTTAGATAATTGAGGGAAACATGAATTCTGCTCTCTACCAGAAAACCCTAAAGGAGAATATCCGGTCTTCAGTCCGTAAGTTGAAACTCAAGCGCAACTGGATTATGCAGCAAGACAAGGATTCAAAGCATAGGAGTAAATCCTAGTCCTAGAAGTAAGTGAAAGACTGATCTCCAGTTATCAGATGAGTTTGGTTGTAGTTATTGCTGCTAAAGGTGACACAACCAGATTTTAATTTTAAGGGGGCAATTTTTGTTTTTCACATTGATAATAGGTGTTGGATAACTTTTTTTGCTTCAATAAAAAAAATAAAAAAAATAAAAACTGTATTGTGTGTTTACTCAGTTTGCCTTTGTTTTATGTTGTATTTTATTTGAAGATGTAAAACTATTTAGTATGAGATATACACAAAAACAGAAGAAATCAGGAAAAATACTTTTTCACAGCACTGTATTATAAGCACTGTAGTAGATGAAAAAGACACTCTCTTTATAACTTACTAAACACTACAGGGTTAATATCATTCTAAAATTCTACACAAATCTACATGAGCTAAGACCGTCCAACCAGCTATCATACTCCTGGGAGACGTCAAACACTTGAAAACGAGAATGAAAATGTCTGGGCCCATGAATATGAAGGCTTCCAAAAAGGGAGTTGGATCACTTAAAACAAAATAAATGTAAAAATTATGATTGCAAAAAAAAAAAAAAAAAAAAAAAAAAAAAGTCCCTCATGTATTCCTGCTGCAAGGACAGCATCTCATCAGCAATTTCCTAGTTTATGCATGTTAAATCAATGTTTGCACTGGCCTTCTGCTGCTGTCTCGCCTCATACTGTTGCTGAGAATACAGGTTTCCATGGTTTCCAGGACAAGAAAGGAAAGAAAAGGGACGAAAAAATTCCATCTCATCTGCCAGAGTCTGAGATACAACAGCAACTAAAAACCAGGCATTCTACCTGTTATAGGACAAACAGCAGGATTATTGTAATCACTGAATACTCAACTATATTGTTGTCATTTCCCTTGGTCTTTCTGAAATATTACAGCTAATGCAGGGTTTCACATCATGAGAGTAGTTCAGTGAGCATTAGTGCCACTCACGTGTCTGAGTTCCTCTCTAATAAAGTGAAATTATCTTACTCACAGTCACTGACCTGGTCTCTTGTACAAGAGGATTCATGAAAGCTAATTCATGTTAAGAACTCATTTAACTAAATTATTTAATATTGAAATCTCATAAAGGCTGGCTTTTCCATGAACTGCTTTGTTCGCGTTAGCAGCAAGCTGATCTGATTGTGGATGTCCTGACAGGATTAAGTGACCACATCAATTATTAATGACCAAATCCAAATGCTCACTCTCTCTCCTGTCCTAATCGGCGAGGCTGAGGAAATCTAACTAGATCACGGGTCAGTGTATCCTCAAGGGACCTATTTGGGAACAGTGCACATCCACCATTCAGGCTTTACTTTCCATTTGAGATGGACGCAGATGCCTAATGCCAACCGTTGCCAAGGCAACAAGTGAAGCTGCCATCTGTCACAGCACTTAATCTTGATTAAGAAATGTGGAAGGAGTCAGATACTCTGATTCAAGAGAAATAAGATCTGTTTCAAAATTGATTATCTGCCTCAGTTTTGAGGTTATAATACAATACATTCAACCGGAATAATAACTTACATTACATTCAGCACAGCTGCTGGGAACAAACGATTATGTAAATAAAATGGATCTTTTATTGCATTTTAATACACAAACGAGATTACAGTATGCGCTGTTCTGACAGTAAATGTGGTAATATTGCAGCTCTGTAGTCGGAGACAATGTGCAGATCTGTTAAAGAGCACTGTCTCCCCCTGTCTGCTATCTAACCACACCACTGCCTTCATCTTCCTCTGTGACAACTCAAAAGAGGGGGACACAGCTTTCACATGAGCCGTACAAGCAGATCTGTCCACACACTCAGTCCCTCAACCTCAAAGTCCCCATCAGCCTGTTTCAGAGCGACCAACTGTTCTTCAGTCTCATCTTTTAATGGTGAACCTGAGCTCCATAAGGACTTAAACCGTTCTGCGAGTGTCGGAAATGACACTGAGGTGTCACAAGGCTGCGTCCATAATCCATTGCTCACATCATACACCAAGGACGAAGCTGACTTTTTTAAACTGTCCCAATAAGCAAGCCTAAATTTCGGCCATCGTTGAGAAAGTTTGGTGCATAGTTCAGGAGGTAAAGACAGACACATGCTGTGCAGCAAGCCACCACGTCCTTCTAACCAGTCGAGCAGAAAGTCTTGAGCTGCAGTGTCATCACTCATGGAGTCTGTTGACAGAAGGGCAGCTGCTATAAGTGTCAAAAAGCTGTCCTGTCCTTCCCCACTGTCCTCCAGCAAACAATCCAGTAATTTTGTAGCGGATGCCTGGTTGCCTGGGCGGCTCTGTAGGGCCTGAATGCGCTGTAGGAGCATCGTGCAGTGAACCTGTGTGCCAGCAGAGAGGCCAAAAGCACTCTTCCGGTTCAGTGTAAAGTCGCCCAGGAGTTTACACGCTGACCTGCACGCGCTGAGACCACTGAGGTCAACATGCCGATCACTTTCAGCATCTTCAGCCAGTCCAAACTTGCCCAAAAGTGATTTAATAACAGGGTGTGGAGTCGCGGGGTTTTTTAACAGACCGACAAGCAGCCTGTGGCGGCACTGCGCCAGATCAGACAGAGTCAGGCAGCGATAACCGGTGAACGCGTGCGCCAGCAGCTGGTTAGTCTCGCGCAGGCGGCTCTCTAAAGCGCCACGGACTGACGGGTTTGTGTGGAAGCGAGTGTGGAGATGTTCGCAGTATTGTGCCCACTGAAACGCCCTGTCCACCGTCTCAACGTCCCACTCAGTCACAGAGTCAGTCTGTGAAACGGCAAGCAGCTCCACGGTGCTCTCCAAGTTGTGCAGAACAGCCTCCATGCGGCGCACTGAAACAGCTAAACCCGCATTCTGCACCACACGGGCTTTACTCAGGACGTGTTTTTGTATACTTCATATTCTGGAGTTCGTAATACAGCGGTAACACGTGTAAGAAAAAGGACAAAACCGAAACAAAACACAAACACACGGGTAGCTACAAGAGTATAAACAGAACGATTCCCGCCGGCTCAAACGGTGACGTTTTGTGTGACGTCAGTCTGGCGCTTAAGAACACGCTGGTCTGTTTTTCAAAATAAAAGATATAAACCCATTATCTCGAAAGTTAAACATAGACACTCTCATGTGAATAGGTGAATGTTCATTTTATTTTTTTTTATTTTTTATTTTAAACCTATATGTGTTGTTGTCGGGTCCGTGCATCTTAATCTCGTTCTCACCAACAGCTCAGTTTGTAACAGTTTGTACTTTATTTATGACAATATATGTAATGATACTAGGTCATTTTACAACCCAGGTAAAATACCTATTTAATTAAACATTACACTTTATTATTTTATTTTTTTTAGTGACAGGCATGATGCTAGACTAAGGTTTGATAGGGATATATTTTGAGTTTTGATATTGTGCCGTTTTCAGCCAATCTGCCAGTGGATAACCCTGTGTAGGCCTGCTTTCATCACAAATGATCGTTTCCTTTACATAGGAATTTGCGATCAGGTGTGGCAATAAAATAAACTAATAGGCACATGTCTGTTAGTTCTAGCATGGTGTGTGTTTTTGCAGTTGATCTGAGCTGAACTGCTGCCCTGTTCAAAAGCGTGCAGTCGGAGCAGCTGCACTGTTCATTACGAATCCTTGATTCAATTATTTCAAACAGACCTCGAGTGTGATAGGAATTAATCAGATTATGTGTTTTGATTACTTTGATTTACTAATCTACTAATTAAGATACAGATGAAGACTACCATTTTCAATCAGTACACTCAGTAGGTTGAATAAAATTCATTTCATATTAGACTATCACAGTCTATATTTCCAATAATTTCTTACCTCATAATAAATATCCATCCATCCATATATCCATCCATTTTCCATACCGCTTATCCTACACAGGGTAGTGTGGGAGACTGGAGCCTATCCCAGGGAACTCAGGGCACAAGGTAGGGACAATTTGGAAATGCCAATCAGCCTACAAAGCATGTCGGGCAGTGGTGGCTGAAAGGCTCTGGGTTAGCTACTGATCAGAAGGTTGGGGATTCAAGCTCCAGCACCACCAAGCTGCCACTGTTGGGGCCTTGAGCAAGGCCCTTAACCCTCTCTGCTCCAGAGGTGCCGTATCATGGCTGACCCTGTGCTCTGACCCCAACTTCCTAACAAGCTGGGATATGCGAAGAAAAGAATTTCACTGTGCTGTAATGTATATGTGACAAATAAAGGCTTCTTCTTCTTTGGCCTGGGGAAGGAAACCGGAGCTCCCGGAGGAAACCCCCAAAGCACGGGGAGAACATGCAACCTCTGCGCGAGGACACGTGTGTGCCTCCCCACACATAATAAATATGCTAGCTAAAGACAGAATTAAGGAACTATTGCCAGTGTTATTTAGTTTTTAATAACATACATATCCTAAACTATATAAAGGCTTATGCATATTAGAAGTGAACCTAATTCAAATAGAAACAGAGACAATTCTGGAGAAACGTTTCACTCTTCCACTCTTCACGCTGGAGAGTCGATTCTTTTGAATCAAAGAGTCGGTTTTAAAGCTCGATTCGTGTGGACTTAGTGTCCCGGTTGCAGCGCGCGGCGCAGGGAGTTGTGCGATGGCAGAGCAGGGCGCGAGGAGGACTGGAAGCGGGGAATCGCGGCCACCGAGCAGAGCTGAGAAAGCATGAACATTGCCACACGGATAGAAACAATCAGGCCACAGCTTTCTCAGAGCATTGCGTTTCCAAAGGTGAGTCAAAATGCAAACAGAGTTGGACTAACTGGGGGGATAAACTAGAAGAAACGCTATTTTCCCGTGCAGTTTCAAGTGAAAGCGGCTCTTGCACAACACTGATGTAATATTAGATTTATTTTTAGTGCATTTTATTGATTTGCATTCCCTTGATCTGAAATCGGGGAAGCGTAAATAAAAAAAAGGTGATTGGTAACAACGTGATATTCTCATGGTGCTACTGTAAGTTTTAAAAACCAATTAAATTATTTTCATCTATTAATATGAGCCTCAAAGGTTACATTTGGAGTCCTCATCTGCACTAACTATTTGATTTCTTTTCTACATTCTGTAGTTGAGAGCAATACCAGACGGCTCTGTAACCAACTGACTGGGTGGTTAAGTGAAATTTTATTGAATATTGCAGTGACTATATATCGGGAAAGGGAGGGAAAGCATTTTGGAACTTTATCACTGTCTGTCTAACGTACCCTGTGTCACACGTGTGGTTTCTTTATAAGATGGCAAAAAATAGCCGCAGCTATAGAGAGAGTCTGAACCCAACAGCTTTAAAACATTAAATCTGTTGTAAAAAAAAACTGAGGAGACGCAATGTCATGCACACATGCTGTGCTGAGAACAAAATATTTAACTTTTATTTGACTTGTTTCTTTTAAAGACAGCAGACAGTTTCATATTTTTCTTTCATATGAGCGATTAAGCAGTTTTAATTGTAATTTTAACAACCACATTAAAGACAGAAACTTCAGTCAAAGTATAATTAAAGTCAACTTGTTCAATTCTGCCCTACAGCAGGGAGTCAAATAATACACGTCTTTGCAAATGTTGAACACTGATTTGTCTGATCTGTATGAAATCTGCAAAGCATAGAAAATAGGACATAGCATCAGTCAGTCTCTCTCTCTCTCTCTCTCTCTCTCTCTCTCTCTCTCTCTCTCTCTCTCTCTCTCTACAGAACAAAGTGGTAGCCTCTGAGTTTTCTAAAGCAATTAAACAAGAGTTCCTGGACATATTTGCTTTTTTTTTTCTTTTCTTTTCTTAAAAAAGACTCCTTCTGAATGCAAGAGGGAATGGTCAAAGTAGTCATGAAGAAACAAAAAGTTATCTGTGCAAATAAGCTATAAACTATTTATACATATAAACAAATCACTGATTGTTTCATTTTGGTTTTAGGCGGACTGTAAAGGGAAGGGGGAAAAAAAAGACATCAGGTTTTGTTCCTTTGGGAATGACACAGCAGTCAGCTCATGTAACTGAAACAGCTCTCTTTTGAATGAGAAGCTTTGTTGGTCAAGCTCAGCATCACAGGATAAAGGTGATAGGCTATAGGTGTACAGTACAGTGTGATCTTCTGATACTTCGGTGCCATTGGTTATTGCCATTGTTATACATACAATTACTGTGTATGTGTATAAAAAGAGAAGACGTTGGCTGTTTATATTAAAAACGTTCATGCTTAATGTTGTCTAATGGCATAGATTATTTGCTTTAAGTTTTCGTTCCTTATTACGGACCCCACTGAACACACTGAACTTTCCCCTCATCTACTTCTGACTCTGTCTAGGTACCTCTGTGTGCAGTGTGTAAAGGGCTTTCCTATGGCTCAGTTGGTTTATATCTGGACACATCATTCTATGAACACCACAGGTGTGGAGTTTAGCAAGTGTTTCAGCTATGTTTCATTCATGTTTGCTCTGAGGAGTCATACCAACAGACTAGGCTTGAAGCAGAGGTAATTGTAATGGCTGGACATAGGTAGTACAGGATTATATATTATATCATAAATATCTTCTCATATCATGGCTGACCCTGTACTCTGACCCCAACTTCCTAACAAGCTGGGATATGCAAAGAAAATAATTTCACTGTGCTGTAATGTATATGTAACAAATAAAGGCTTCTTCTTCTTTATGCTAACTGACAAGTTGACAGTTTTCTGTTTGCTTAAGGTGGTTAGATATCTGTCTTGTAAAATCTTCCTGCAGTACTTTTTTCAGTTTAAACAAAGATTCAGAGGATGTAGTCATAATAGTACGTCTGCCATGTTATCAGCGTTTGCTTTCTGATATTGTACATGATATAATTCGAGTAGGTATGGCACTTTATTAATGAGAAAAGGTGGTACTGTCTCTTAGTTTTGTTTATTTAAAAAGGAGGTGATGGCAGTGTAATTTAGACCACATGGGCTACTTGGTCATCAGGGTCAGAAAGAAATGATGGTTGATGTAAATGTTGGGCATTCCAATCTGTTGCTACTGTATAGAACAATAGTTCTTACCAATGTTACATTTGTCTTGTCAATGTAAGCAGCTCACCACATGAGAAGAACTTGCTCTGACTGTCACCACTTTGTGATGGTGTTAAGGCTTGCTGCAGACAGCAATATGAAAGCCCAGGGATTTATGTGTTCAGGAGTCACACCTGTGTGCCAGAACAGAACTGAACCTGGCATTGCACAGAATGTGCAGCCTTTCAGTTATACAGCTCAGTTGTCCTTTGAGAAACATTTTGGATCTATTTCCCTGTCTCTCTCTCTCTCTCTCTCTCTCTCTCTCTCTCTCTCTCTCTCTCTCTCTCTCCTCTCTCTCTCCTCTCGCCTTTCTCTCTATGATTACCTGTATGAAAGAGCTACTGTGTAGCAGGAAGTTGTGGGAGAGTCAAGAGAGGCTGGTGAGTAAGAATGCCCTATGCCCAAAGTCATGGATTTAACTGTAACCCACACCAGTGATGAAGAATAGCAAAGCACATACTGTTCATTATACACAGAGAAGCAAATAGCGATGTAGGTCATTTCAGTTTATTTCTTTCTGCTTTGTGCCATGGGATCATTGTTGGTGCACAAAGAGAAACACAAGACATCATACTTAAATGCACATTTGCATTGACACTTATTGATTTGGTGAAAGCTTTTAACCAAACCGTCTGGCTATTTCAGGACTCAATGGCGACAAAAGTATTGCAGAACTTTGTATGTACCAAATGACTGGTAGCTAATCTAAGATGAAACAAAGGGAACAGCAGATAAATACAATAGCTGGACTAAAGGAATCGTGCCACACTTACAGTGGTGATGCGGTAGTCCCTAGGACCAGTTTGATTATCAGGAAAAGCTCTTCCTGATGAGATCTTGAAGATGGGAAGATTTAACTTGTTACAGTCTGCTTCAGTCAAAGTCTCGTTAGTCATAGGTGTGAGGTTTTAACATGGAAGACTCAAAATTCACTATTAGGCACATTATATTAGGTAGGTTGTCCAAATAACTAAAGTACACTATTAATGAAGAATGATACATTAAAAAAAAAACTGCTACATGCATAGAACAGTCTACAAAAAAAGCTAAAGTTAGTAAGTGACAGCCATTGGTTGCTAAAGGTTTAATAGTGAAGTCTTAGGGTTGTAGGTTTGTGCTCCATGTTGGGAGTTTTGCAAATGTATTTATTCGGGGGTAGTGGTAGCTCTGTGGTTAAGGTTCTGAATAAGTTATCAGAAGATTGTAAGTTCAAATCTCAGAAGTGTGTTATATACTGTTCCTACTATAATTTGCTTTGTACAAATCATCTGCCAAATGAATAAATGTAAAATGATAAGAGAAGCAACAAGATGGGAATATATGTTCCAATCAGGAACAGACAGTGAGCATAGACACATATTTTGAGGTACATAGTCATCACCGACTTGAACTTTCTGCTCTTCCACAACATCCTGTAGGATCTTCCCAAGACAGTGGGATAAACCTGAATGGACTGAGTAAGTCATAACTTACTTTGAAATTTTGTGTCAGAGCGTATATTCATGTTAGTGTTCTTCACACAAATGGGTTACTGTCTGAGGGACATTTAAGTTTGCAGAGAGCTTTACTTTCCTTCAAAGTAAGCATTGTTGGACCACAAAATGATCCTTTTGTAAAAAGAGATGAGACTAAACCTGGAAAACGATGAGAGAACTGTGAAAAGAGGCTGGGCCTATGATGAAAGAGGAGTGAGAGGATGATCAGAAGAAAGAAAGCCTTAGTAATTGCCATGAGAAAGTGAAATGATTAACTGAAGCCGTCATCTTGGTAAAATCTGTGAAACTCTGTGAAATCTAGACTTTGCCTTTGACAACTGAATCTCCCTGGGCAGGCTTTGTTTGGATAGGTGGCTTTTTTCTATATCTGATACCAATCTGAGTAGTCTAAAGGCTGAAGTCAATCAGAAGTCTGAAGACTCTGAATCAAATATATGTACTTTTTTGGAAAATGATTGTGATACAGTAGCCTTTATAAATCCATTTGGGAGAAATTAACATATAACCAAATTGAGACAAGAATATAGAATCTTGGCTCCTGAGTGGAGCAACAGAAAACCATTTGCGCTATCACAGGGAGATGGCGAGTTTGAATCCTGACGATGTCACAGCCGTCCATGGCCAGGAGCCAAGGGAGCAAAGTTGTCTGTGCTCTCTGGGTGTGAGGTATGGCATTACTGTTTCTCCCCTGTCAGAGTGGTACTAGCCAATCACAGGCATCTGTGAGCTCATGCATACAGGAGAGTGCAGATCTGAGTGTTATACTACCCTGTGATGAAACATGAGCAGTTGGAAAAAATGTGGTTGGCTGGCTTTATGTGTCTCAGAGAAACCATATGTTAGCTTTCACCCTCCATGGTTGGTAGCTGTCATAATTTGTGGAGAAATGGGGGGGGAAAATTGAATCATTATACATAGAAGAATGAAACATCTTTGTTCTTTGCTAATGCTAGCAAAATACCAATTGTACCTTATAGTGAATCTCTCTATCATCGGGTTTTTCTTTTCTTGACCCTCCGTACCCATCTTTTACAGCCTTTACTGTATTCTCTCTTTTTAGGCCAGTGAAGAAGGGCAAGCATGTGCAGCTCTCTGAGTCCTAAGCAGCACCCGTTTGGTCCAGGCCTCACTGACCTGCAGCAGTACAGTCTGTGGCTGGCCAGCAGACATGAAGCCAGCCTGCTGCCTATGAAGGAGGACCTGGCTCTCTGGCTCACCAGCATGCTGGGTAAGTAAGGAAAAATATTCTTGGATGTGTTGGTCACAGTGAGTGTCTTAATTTAGCTCGTGTGGGTAATTTGCAGAAACCTATGTCAAGGCTGATGAAAAGCATATTACCAAGAATTTAAGGGAGAAAAAAACAGAAGAAGACAATATATTTAAGTTGGATGTCCTTCGTCATCCTGAAGGTATCTAATGTTTATTTTGTTATGGAATTTGTATTACTAAAGTAGCCATACGGCTCCTGTCCCATAGTCATGCAGGAAGTCACATGATTTGCACTGTTTACAGCGTATTCTGTTGCAGTGTTTACCTTAGGCCGGGTCACATGATCATTTAGGTATATAGTGGAAACACTTTATTTTTGTGATTCTGTAACATATTCTGGGCAGCACAGTGGGGTAGTGGGTGATGTTGCTGCCTCACAGCTTGGGTAACTGTGTGGAGTTTCACATGTTCTCCTTGTGTCAAGGATTTCCTCTGCATTCTCTGGTTTCCTCCCACCTCCCAAACACATGCTGGCAGGTAGATTGGCTACTCTAAATTGCCCCTTGCTGTGAATGTGTGTGTGCACGGTGTTCTGTAATGGATTGGCATCCTATCTAGGTTGTATTCTCACTTCACATAGGCTCTAGATCCACCACAACCCTGACCAGCATAATGCAGATACTAAAGAGGAATGACTGAATTACATATTGTACTATTGTGCCAGTTTGCTCCTGTATTCTTGTTGAAATATGCGCATTTCCACACATTTTGCAGCATTGTATTGCTTATTTTGATTGCACTCAAGAACAGTAGTGATGCAGAAGTATTGCACAGATATTACGAGAAGAATGGTGGTGTGTCATGATTCTGGCGCAAGTGTGTGTGGAGTGGGACGTCAGTGGAATGTCTGGCAATAGGCAGGTTGTGTACAGCCAGCAGAGGCAGAAGCAGTGCTGCTGGTCTGCATGGAGCTGCTGGAGAAGAGCAGTTACAATGGACCACACGAGAACCACAGCAAACCACACTCTCCTCACTGCACTCATCTTGAACCTTTGCATTCATTAGTGGTGTGTGGCTGCCTCTAATGTGATGTGAAAGCATATATCTGTCTACAGATGTGTGTAAGTAGTGTGATGTACGAGCACAGCTGAAGAGGCTGCGACCACTCAGTAGGTTCTGCTGTTCAGAAAAGGCAGATTTCCTGTCTACTGTATGTCTCAGCTCTAGTGGCATTTATTTACACTGTCACAGTGCTGCTGTTTCTGGGAATTATGTGTGATTTGCAGTAAAATTGAATTAGAGTTAAATTGGATTCATAAAGTTTGATTTAAATGTGTCGGATTAATGTTTGGAATAGAAACTCTAGCTGGAGGCTGGCATTCAGAACTCATTTTAAGACATGTTATAGAGCTTATTTTGCTTTACTGTATGGAGAAAACATGAAGGGGGGCACAAAAAGGGAGGGGATTTTATAAACTCTCAATTTCTCTTTCTGCGCCCCGTTCTTTACTTACCACATTTGGAACTCATTAAAGCATCAAAAACCCCCTCTACCACTACTGCACCCCTCTGTTTTAGAAACAAAAAAATAGATGAAAAAAATATACTCTTTCCACAGAACCCCCTGCCACCACCTCCTATTTCAGGGTGATCTAACTGAGAAGGAATGGTCATCTGGAAGCCAGTCAAAACCAGCAGCCACATGTTGATCAGTATAGTATCTGTGAGCATGTGTGTGTGTTATCTGGGCTACTATGCAAAAAAAGCGACCAGCTGTTTTCTGTTGTGCCATCACCACTGCTGTTTGTGCCCCACACTGGAACAAGTGTTTATCAGTTAACTTCAGCTATTGGCTCAATACTCCACTAATTTTCACACTTAAATAACTCCTCACCTGCACATAGATCACTTCATAAATTAGGGATGTATTTAACTCACCAAAATGGCGAGTTCTGTTTGATAGCATTTAAAAAAAAAAAATACTTAAACCGTGCACAAAAACATGAAAACAGGCATCTTTTTGAGGTTTTCTTTTCTGAATATTTATATTCCCAGCCTTCTTCTGTGTCCTTCTCTTCCAGGTGTTGAAATCACAGCAGAGAGTTTCATGGACAGATTAGATAATGGCTTCTTGTTGTGTCAGCTGGCTGAGACGCTGCAGGAGAAATTTAGGCAGAACAGTGGAGAACTGTCACCCCCTGGCAAGGTACTTTCTCTCTATCACTCACCTCTGTTTATTTAAGTACAACACAGCAAAGACATCACATTTAGTCTTCATACAATAGACACACATATGATTTTTTAATTTTTTTAATCCTTTTTTCTGGTTTCTCTGATCTGCTGTAAAAGAAATAAATTAATAAAGAATGCACACTGAAAATGGAAAATATCCGTGACAACTGATGTCTCCACAATTCCTGGCCTCCAAATTCCAGATCAGAAAATCACATACCTTTCTGATTAGCATTCATATTCTCTATCTTCAGCTCCAGGGGAACCTGAAACACAGACAAAACACTGACTTATTAGCCAAATGACATCAGCATTTTTATCCTCACTGTTAAATCAAGTAGAATTTCTTTTGCAGATATTTACAGAATCAAGCAGCTCTTGTGTGCTAATGGAACAATTCAGAGCAGTATGCATTTACGAATAAACCTTGGAGTGAATACGATAATTCTGTAATTTTTTCAAGGGAGTTTAGGTTTTCTGCATTCACTTCATAAGCTAGCAGTATTGTGACACTGCATACTCACGCTTCAAAACTTTACCAGCTTGCTTATTAGTTTAGTGTATAGTATTTTATAGTATTATAGTGACCCCTTACAGAATTTCAGCTGATCACATGTCAGGATACTGTCTAGCAATGTGTTCTGTGAATCATAGAGCACAGAATATTGTTGGACTTACGGCATGTCTTGGATGATCTTACGTGTTGACAGGACAGGGCTGATTCCAGTGTATCACTTTCAGGTGGCTGATGTGTGTCAGCAAAATCTGGACATAGCTGGACATTGCTCTCTCACACAAAGACTTTTGTCTGGAACTGTGGATATTTGCCATCTCCTCCTCAAAACTCACCATTGTGGGATGGTGAACTTCGGAAAAATGCTGAGCGTGCTGATTTATACAGAGCCGGCTAACGATATCAAGGAGTCGTTAACTTTTTCCCCAGAATTCCCCCCAGATGGGAAAAGCATTAAGGCGGTAGATTTTTGGTGGTAAATTAAGGAAATATTTCTGCTTTTGTTGGCTGAAGCCCATTTTCTTCAGAGGCTTCACAATGGTCCTTTTTGCTGGTTATGACTCCCTACAGTTTAACTAATAGAGCCTCTTAAGTATAGCAGAACAGAGGAACTACACTGTGCAGGTCATTACTACACACTACTATATCATTTGCACTCTGTGTTTAAAAAGCTTTATCCAGGTACAGTGTATTAACGGTGATTTATTTTACAGGAAACTTTAATAGCATAACACACTGGTTTGTGCCTAACATAAGGTAAATGTTGCAAAGCTGAGATTTCTGTGGGACAGAATTAGGTTCGAGACCATAACTTGATGGAGGTTTATGCAGTTGGAGAATCGAGTATAAGCTGACAATGAAGAGACCATTGAAAGAAAAGATTATTTTTTCAGACTGGCATGATGCATCACTCAATATAATAACAAAAGCATTACATGAATTCATGTATGTATCAGTTAAACAGATCTAATCATTAATATCTACACGATGTTGAAGAACATATCCGTACAAATGCACTGTATTTACTCAGTGCAACTTATAACATCCAAGTGAAAGATATAACACCAACATGTCAGAAAATGTTTTTATACCCACATATATATATATATATATATATATATATATATATATATATATATATATATATATATACATATATACATATATACATACATACATACATACATACATACAGAGAGAGTGAGCTAATGCTTGCTGCTTCCCACAGAGAAAAGTCTGAGAGAGAGGGAGAAAGAGAGGCACATATGTATGGAAATATTTGAGGTCATGACTCCTGAGGGACAGAATGAGAAAGAAACGAGAGCTAGAATACTGGAGTCTATTGATTATACATATCACGGGAGAGTGAGAGACCAAATTTACAAGCTGGGAGTAGCTGAAGCTGTTTTTTTTTTTTTTTTTTTTTTTTTTTTTTGCATTTGTGTGGTACAAGAAGAAGTGGGACTGGACTCACTCAGTGAGGTGCATGTTACATAAGTTTTCTAAGCTTAGGAAAGCTTAGTATGAGTATTTTTCAGTTGAGCTTAATAGGAAAACCATTTGTTGTCCTTAAAGTCACTGGACACCAAGGGGATATACAGATCTGGCACTAAGTATTGGTATCTGGCTCAGTACTAGTCTGAAATACTGAATCCAATCTGGTATTGGATTATTAATACATTTCCCTAGCTGATCCACCGATGTATTTTAGGCCATGACATTGTCATTTTGACTGGCCCATCACAGAAAATAAGACACCAGCTGTCTTATACCATTGTGTCCCTGAGCACTACAAGCTTGCAGAGTCAGTTCACTTATTAACAGCGATGCCAGTATCAGATCAGTATCAGGTGTCATCCTGTACTCAGAGCTCAAATGTTGTTATTGTATTGAAAATAGACAAAATGGGATGGGAACATCTCTAGACACTGATGCTCTGTTCTCCCCGTCTATGACCTGAAGTGAAGACAGAACGTCAGAAGTCCTTGTCTGTTTATCAGCACAATACAGTACTCCTCTTGTCCATATCCCTGGCTCCTTACCTGTTTATTATGTAATGACCCTATTCATAAATGCTGTACTTAATGTTTTTAATGTGCTCAAAAAGGCCTCTGTGTCTCATTTGGTTAAGATTTATGTAGTTGAAACAGGAATACTATCAGGCAGAAGGGACTGGCTATATATTGTTGTACTGTTAATGAAACTGCAAGTGCACGCTATTATGGTGCCAGCACATGAAAAGTGTTCCTTATAAGTAAGTGTTCAAGTGAAGTTGGTGCATAAAAAAATAAGCACATCAATACTGTCAATGTATAAACAATAATTTGTATTAAAATTTATATTTGGTAAAGCCACACTAAAGAGAAGAACAGCACTGAGTCTCTTCCTATAATGTCTAACAAGATTGGAGAAACTTGTAGAATTATCTTGGACCACTTCTCCATTCAGAACATTCCAAACTATTTTATATTCTTATGTTTCTGTATGTGCATGTCCCTCTTCAATTCAAAACACAGGTTTTAACAGGTTTAAACCCGGAGATTGACATGAACGTTACAAAATGCTGAATTTGTCTGAAATTGCGACCATTTCTGGTGCTGATTTTGATGCAGGTTTGGGGCCATTATCTTGGTGAAAACCCATCTACAACCAAGTCATTGCCTCCTGACAGAGACCCATAGGAGTTAAAGGGATAGTTCACCCAAAAATGAAAATTCTGTCAATTACTCACCCTCATGTTTTTCCAAACCCATAACACGTTTGTTCATCTTCAGAACACAAATGAAGACATTTTTAATGAAACCTGGGAGATTTCTGTCCTTCCATTTACAGTCCATGTACCCAAAACTTTCAAGCTCCAAAAAGTTCATAAAGGCATCGTAAAAGTAATCCATGTGACTCCAGTGGTTTAATCCCAATTTTATGGAGTGATACAAATGCTTTGTGTATTAACCCCCCCCCCAAAATTAAGTCTTTATTCAGACATATCTTCACTTCTGCATAGATGTCTGACACACGTTCAAGAGAGAACCACGACGCATACGTGTTGTGTTGACGTGAGAGTAGACAAAAAAATGTCCGCAAGAGCAGACAAAAAAAAAGTCCTCCTCTATGTCGAAATCTGCAGACATCTTTGTTACAAAGATTGTTCTATGTGACTCAATTTGTGTACAGTGTCCTTCTTCCTCTGTTGAAAACAGTGCAGAGCTTCCCGGTCCCGTTGTTTCGTGAGAATGTCCACTCTCAAAAAATTTACTAAACTGTGCAGTTCTGAATCTCTGATTTTTGGATTTTTATTTTAGCCAACCTCCTCACTGTGCAGAGAGGCAGTGTGTTTATGCATCTAATTTCCAACTATTTTTTGTTCTAGACTTTTGAGAATTTTTTTTTTTTTTTTCAAAATTATTGCTCTGTTATACCATTTTTATACCAGTTGGACAGGTCAGTAACTTAACCAGATCTTATCTTATCTTATAGTTATGGATGACAAAGGGGTTTGTGGACACTGAGATCAATTAAAAAATATATACAGCACTGGGCAAAAGTTTTCGGCACATGCAAAGAAATGCTGTAGAGCAAAGATTATGAAATTAAATGTTTCTATATTTAAAAAATACTAAATAAATGAGCAGTAAACAGTAGTAAATGAAACAATGTCACTTGTTGTGCCAAAAAAATAAAAATAAAAATAGTAGTCTCCGGTACAATGTGTGCAGTTTTATAAGGAAATGAGCTGGTAAGTTTTATTGAGCATCTTGCAGAACCAGACACAGTTCTTCTGGAGACTTTGACTTTTGCACTTGCTTCTTATTTTTGCAGCAAAACCCAGCAGCCCTCATTGTGTTTTTTGTCTGAAAAGTGTCTCTTACGTAATATGCTGCTTTCTTTAATGACATACAAACATTTTTCTGTAACATTTAATTTTGTGCTAGAAAACTAATGTTTGGGAACCTAAAATGTTTTTTTGTGCTGACTTGATAATGTAGAAGTCATAAAATAAAAAAATCTATAACAAAGTTTATACTAAAAAAATAGGGTGCCTGAAACTTTTGCACAGTACTGTATATTTAAATATAAATATTATTTAAGGGTATCAATACTTTTGCCTCATATGCTTTTAATTAAAGGAAGAAAAGAGTATGATGTTTTGCTAGAGGAAAAGTAAGTAGTTGCCTCTTGAAGGGTGCCAATAATTTCCATAGTAAAAGTAATAATACAAAATTGAGATGGTGAAATTTTATTTGTTGAATATTTTATAGAAAAATTTTACTGGATGTGCATGCTGGTGTGGTTGTGGGAGTCTGTGGGGGAGCAGGAAAAACTTCTGGAAAAGCCAGAGAAAAATCTGATCCATTGTAGACTGCATTCTTTCTGCATGACCTCACTGTACCTATCTCAGACCCAGACGCACATATCCTGTAGGCAGGCATATACTACATAAATCTGATTGTGGGTGAGGATGTGTGTGTTAAATGACATTATACTCCCAGTTTCTGGCAATCCCCCTTCTTGTCAAGCCCCCTGTTTCCCTTTCTCTTTCTGTCAGGTTCAGTATTGTTCACTGAGTAGAGACTAGTCATGATCTCTGGCTGTGTAACCAGAGCTGTGGATAGTGGGAAAGAGATCAGACACTGGTCAGTGATTAGATGCTGAGAAAGTATGCTCAGGCAGCAGGGTTAGATGTCTAAATAGCTAAAGTGCGTGAGAGGAGAGAGAAAGCAAGAGAGAGAGTCAAAAGAAGGAAAAGATGGAGGAGGACAGAGAGGAGGAAAACAGGTCAAATGGTCTAACATGAGAGAATTGGGAAAAGGGGAATTCTGATTATTCAGATGGTCAACCGATTTAAAATTAACTATACACACTTAAAGATCTAAAGACAGTTAAAGGTAAAGATTTTGTGTAAATTATTTGTCTAATGTAAAAGTGCTCATAAATAATGTGGGAAGGGTTGCATGTGTGAACAGGTTTAATACAGTAAACAAATGATATTTTTGTTATTGTACGTGTTTTAGTATTTCATGTTAAATCAAATTTGTTGTTTACAGCCATTCACTTAACTGATTTTTCTTTTCTTTTGATGGGAAAGCCTTTCGGAGTGATCAAACTTATGACTGAAAGTTTATCTATTCCAGCCAATCCCTAATCGGAGGATCCCATGTAGAGCAAGTGCCCCGTCTGGCTCTTTTTTTGCCCGAGACAACACAGCCAATTTCCTGTCATGGTGTAGAGAGGTGGGCGTTGGGGAGACCTGCTTGTTTGAGTCTGAGGGACTGGGTGAGTATCCTTTCCTTAGATGAAATTTGACACATTTGTGGATTAGGTACTGTAGCTCAGGATCTGCCTTTTTGCTTGCTGGCCCTCTAGAGTTTTGTTTTTTCTTTCTTTTCCTTTTGACTTTTTTTTTTTGATGCAACAGATGATACTGTAGGCTGCAACTTGGTGACATCTTGCATGTACAATCTCCTCTTATGATGTATCTGGCTCAGTGCTAGCTTTAATAGTAGCCAGACCTTCTTTTATGTCTAATGTTGTAGGATGATGATGTATGATGTATTCGTGATGACATATGATGTGTGAGATGAAAAATTCACGCTAAATCGAATCCAGCAGCTCTGGCTTTATATTATTATTTAAGTCTTTCCAGTGCCACTTATAGCAGTGCTGGAGCAACTCTACTGACTCAATAATGCTTTAAAAAACTAAAACAAACAAAAAATGTACAGCCATATATGACCTGTATCATAATTGTGAGACACTTGTACCATATTTTGCAGTATAGAGGAAAGTCTCTGCTTTTAGTTTTAGTTTTTATTGCTGATATTATTAAATCTTGTCCTGAGGAAAAAGGGCCTTAAACATTTTTGGCAGTATTCCAGTATTGGAACAGCAAGGCCAATTCTATTGTTTTTGCTATACACTGGGTTTGAGATCAAAAGATGAATATGAGACTATAGATCAGAATTTCATTTTTTCATTTCCTTATATTTACATCTAGATAGAATAGAATGGGCTTTTCTGTTCCAATACTTTCAGAGGGGACTGTATATTCAGCCTACAATTCACAATAATATTGTCACAGTATGAAAATTGAAACACATTAAGACTCTAAAAACTCCCCAGAACTGAATTTTTGTCCTAAAATCTGGTTTCTCCACCATGTGCCACTATGATATCTGACTTATAACAATATAACTTGTCACATACACAGTCTACAACAGGATTTGTTCAGTGGTTCCATTACTTATGATCACACTTCACCAGCAACTATTGGTCACATACACCTTCTAAACATAACAGTGGAATCTGACTGAGAGATTACATAGAGCAAAGGGGAGACATGTCACTCCAAGCAAAGTGTATAGAGATGTTTTGTGCTTGGTTGTGGCACAGAGGAAATCCTTGTGCTTCTCAGTCTCCTCACCTTGGGGCTTTTCTGAGCAGCAGACTACGGCTGGCAGTGGATATGACGGAAAGAGAGAAAGAAGTGTCTCCTCTTTTCCAACCTCTTCCCCTTTCTATCTGGGATGGTGAATGGACCTAATTGTATTAGAAACTCTCTCAGTTCCTCTCTCTCTCTCTCTCTCTCTCTCTCTCTCTCTCTCTCTCTCTCTCTCTCTCTCACGCTCTCTCTCTCTCTCTCTCTCACGCTCTCTGTTTTTTCTAAACTGCTGTAAGCTCTAGTTACCTTGGAAGACAGTAAAAATTAAACCAGATTTTCTCTTTACTCTGGTTCTGTACATACTGTATATTCAAGACAACCGGAGAACATAATAACAGGAAGAAAGAAAGAAAGAGAAAGAAAGAATGTGATAAGGTGAGGTAAGGAAAGTGGGGCAGGCAAATGAAACTGATTCCTCTGAATGCACACAGTTTTTTCCCTTCCACATTGCAGTTACACAGTAAATTCTTTGTTTTGTAAGTGTGTGTGTATAAGACCTTGTATTTTTGCGAACGGAGCTTTGTATTTTTATGATGTGAATACTTGGCTGCTTTCAACATTCCTACTTCAATATTAAATGGTCTAATTGATTGAATCTCTCTGGACCCTCAGATCAGTGTAGGTGATTCCACATATGCGAAATGAGCTTTATATGCTGGGTTTTTGTCTTTTTCGTTCTGGTCTTGGGCCATTGTTTAAGTAAAGGCTCCCTGAGGGTTTCATTCCAGCCAACTGGCTTAATATTACAAAATATGCATATAGATCTGACTATGTAATGTTAGACGTTTAAACTTTTCTTCATATTTGCTTCTTTCCTCCTACTTTATTTTCTGCTGAGGTAGATGAATGCATGCATGGAGCTGGCATTAAAATCAGGTGGGGTGCACCATGGTTTGGAGTCATCATGTGTTTACTGCATGTTGTGCTGTATCACCTGATCATTACTCAGTCATGCGAATGAATCTTGACTAATGAGGCATGAAGCATTTAACAACAAGCAGATGTGGACTCTATGAGCAGTTGTTTTTGTAGGGTTATAAACGTCATGCAACTTCTGAGGCAATATTGCCACATAACAGGCTGGATTTTCTACTAGCGTACACAGAATTATTAGATTTGACACCTACCTGAAAATTTCAATTTTGCACAGCAGTTTTTTTTTACTTCTGAGAACTTTTCCTAGGATGTAAACTCTCCAACAACATTTTAGCCATATTATGAATATGATGCTTATATGCATACGGGCATCTGAATATTCCTATGTACAGTATCTCACAAAGGTGAGTACACCCCTCTCATTTTTGTAAATATTTTATTATATCTTTTCATGGGACAACACTGAAGAAATGACACTTTGCTACAATGTAAATTAGTGAGTGTACAGCTTGTATAACAGTGTAAATTTGCTGTCCCCTCAAAATAACTCAACACACAGCCATTAACGTCTAAACCGCTGGCAACAAAAGTGAGTACACCCCTAAGTGAAAATGTCCAAATTGGGCCCAAAGTGTCAATATTTTGTGTGGCCACCATTATTTTCCAGCACTGCCTTAACCCTGTTGGGCATGGAGTTCACCAGAGCTTCACAGGTTGCCACTGGAGTCCTCTTTCACTCCTCCATGATGACATCACAGAGCTGGTGGATGTTAGAGACCTTGCGCTCCCCCACAGATGCTCAATAGGGTTTAGGTCTGGAGACATGCTTGGCCAGTCCATCACCTTTACCCTTAGCTTCTTTAGCAAGGCAGTGGTCATCTTGGAGGTGTGTTTGGGGTCGTTATCATGTTGGAATACTGCCCTGTGGCCCAGTTTCCGAAGGGAGGGGATCATGCTCTGCTTCAGTATGTCAGAGTACATGTTGGCATTCATGGTTCCCTCAATGAACTGTAGCTCCCCAGTGCCGGCAGAACTCATGCAGCCCCAGACCATGACACTCCCACCACCATGCTTGACTGTAGGCAAGACACACTTGTCTTTGCACTCCTCACCTGGTTGCCGCCACACACGCTTGACACCATCTGAACCAAATAAGTTTATCTTGGTCTCATCAGACCACAGGACATGGTTCCAGTAATCCATGTCCTTAGTCTGCTTGTCTTCAGCAAACTGTTTGCAGGCTTTCTTGTGCATCATCTTTAGAAGAGGCTTCCTCTCCTTTACACTGTTATACAAGCTGTATACTCACTACTGTAAATTGTAGCAAAGTGTCATTTCTTCAGTGTTGTCCTATGAAAAGATATAATAAAATATTTACAAAAATGTGAGGGGTGTACTCACTTTTGTGAGATACTGTACGTGGTTGTTGTAAGTATGCCTGAGTTGCCATTCCTAAATACCTAGCATACAGCTAAGCACCCACAATTCCTTGTGGACTGAGTTCTAATCCCTACCTGCCAAATTACGATTAATATTGGAATATTGATGTGCATGTAAACATAGTCATTTAGTATTGAGTCACGTAAATGCCTCAATCTGATACAGATTCAGAATCTGATTCAATCCCGATTCAGATTAAGACAATATTCTGATTCCTCAAATTCTGATTCCCACTGCTGGAATATACCTATTTTAATCGGAAATAATCACCTTATTCAGAAAATCCACTGACGGGAGATATATGTGCATGCTCAGTCTGCAAGGAATTGTGGGTGCTAACGGATGCTTAGCTGTAGGCAGGTATTTAGTATTGGCAACTCAGGCATACTACAACAACCATGTATACAGGAATATTCTGATGCCTGTATGCACATAACCATCGTATTGCAGCCACCGTATATGGCTGCAACCCGAATATAGACCTTAAACGGAATTTGATGTGCATGTAAACGTAATCACTGACATGTGCTTCTTTAAATCTGTCCAACAGTGTGCATTTTCAGCACCATAGTGTACATACTTGTTTTTCATTCATCAGCTTCTCACCATCACATTTCTGCATTGTTGTGCTGTTATTATGTGATGCATAATGTTTGGGTATCTTTGAAATACCTGGACAAATGTTGAAAGATTTGTGATTTTTGGTTTCTGTTGTCTGGCCTCCAGTCTTGCACAAACAGCCACGTGAGGTCTGCCTGTGTCTGCTGGAACTGGGGAGGATAGCGGCTAGGTAGATGGAATATACTGAATAATACTTTTTACAAACCATTTGCTCTGCCTCATAATTCATCTGTGAGCCATTTGATGGATGGATTTTTCTATGTCAGGTATAAGGTCGAACCACCTGGGTTAATTAAGCTGGAGAATGAGATTGAGCAGGAAGAGAAAGCTCCAGAGCCGCCTTCCTCCCCTGTCTCTCCCACTCAGGGCACTTCCTTTAACAAAAGCTCCTCCTGCAAGAAAAGCACCGGCAAGCTCCTGGATGACGCCGTAAGTATGACATGTAGCTGCTGGCATTAGAGCTATTACACTGAAATATGCAGTGTGGACACTTTAACTATCATATATTATACATAGATTGTTTGTTTGCTGTACAAATTGTCTAAATACTTTAGGTCTATAATTGAAATTGATGTTTGCTCAGGTAAGGCACATTTCAGAGGACCCTCCCTGTAAGTGCCCTAATAAGTTCTGTGTCGAGCGTCAGTCACAGGGCCGCTATCGTGTTGGAGAGAAGATACTCTTCATTCGGGTGGGTATACTCTATATACTGTATGTGCATACTGTATGAGTTACTTCTGTTACATGGAGACCTTGAAATTATAAGGTTCTGTCTGACTATCTGTTTTAAGATATTGAGTCGTAATGTTTTGACCCTCAATAAGGTCAAAGCAGATACTTAACTTTTTATTTTTTTTTTTTACAGACTTTGAAGATATTTGGTGTGAAACATACATGTGTATATACATGTACAGTGATGCAAAAAAAAAAGAATAAAGCTTTAAAATTCCAAAATATCGATATGACTACAGTTGCAATCAAAATTATTCAACCCCCATTGCAAATCAGGTTTATTGTCAAATTTTACACTTTCAGCTGTTTACAATGAACAAATCAAACAAAAGCAATTGAAATAGTTTAACACAACGAATGCTAAAAGTGGTTTCCCCAAATTCAACTGAAAATGCAACTTATAATGACTTCTCCAGCCTCAAAATTATTCAACCCCCTGAATAGAATCCCTCACAACAGCACAAATATGCAAAACAGGTGTTGTCTCACGCACACCTGATGCAACTATTAGGCCTGAGGCGTTATTAGACCTTCCAACAGGACAATGATCCCAAGCATACATCAAATTCCACCAAGGCTTGGTTACAGAAGAAGTCCTGGAAGATTCTACAGGGCCATCACAGTCACCTGACTTGAACCCCATAGAAAATCTCTGGTGGGATTTGAAGAAGTCGGTTGCAGCACGCAAACCCAAGAATATTACTGAACCGGAGGCCATTGCTCATGAGGAATGGGCTAAGATTCCTCAGGAATGCTGCCAGAAGCTGGTGTCTGGCTATGCATCTCGTTTGCAGCAGGTCATAACAGCAAAAGGGTGCTGTACTAAGTACTGAAGATGCTTGCCATGAAGGGGTTGAATAATTTTGAAACTGGAGAAGTCATTATAAGTTTCATTTTCAGTTGAATTTGGGGAAACCACTTGAAGCATTCGTTGTGTTGAGCTATTTCAATTGCTTTTGTTTGAGTTGTTCATTGCAAACAGCTGAAAGTCTGTAAATTTTGACAATAAACCTGATTTGCAATGGGGGTTGAATAATTTTGATTGCAACTGTATATCATTCTTAGTCCGTCAGTCTCTCTTTTACCTACATGTACACTAGGGTGTAATGCAGGGCCACTATCTGTATGTGTATCTGTGCTCCAAATATCCATTTCTGTATTTGGATTAAACCCAAAGTGGGTGTGGCCTAAACTGGAAGGTTTTTTTTAATGAACTGTACCATTATGTCCCCGGAAACACTGGAAAAACATTAGAGGTGTCAGCACTCAGCATGGTGTTTGAATTTTGGCTCAGACAGTTTCTCAACCTTAGCTACATCATTTGAATGCATAATTGGTCTAATCTATACAGTACATGTGTGCTGGATTGTTTTCAATTCTGCTTGTGCAGCTAATTTTTTTAGCTTGTTTGTGCCTTTGTAATAAATTTAGTTGGTGATCTGTCCCAAAATATAAACAAAATGGTAAGCTAATTTAAACCATCACCACTCCCCACAACAGCACATATGATGTCTCCAGACTAATTGAGATTAGTGAGGTATGGCCTGGTACCCATGGGAACTCCGTTACCTGGCAACACAAAACCAGCCCTCACACCCTGGAGAGAGCGGATGATTTAGTACAGAATATCCTCTGTGTGTAGTTGTTTGCTTTCTCCCAATATTCTCCTCACTCCTAGTTTAACAGTAATAGTCAGAGTGATAATGGCCCAGCAGAGCAGCGATGAGAGGGAAGAATATTGGCCAGGTTTCAGAGCAGGCAAATTGGCTCCGTAAATCTTTAATGAAGTGGAGGTGAAATAGCGAGAAATGTGTCAGTACTGACTGCACTGGACTCAAGTATGTGGCATATTTGTACTTTGATCTTGAAAGGGTTTTGAAGTGGTGATGAAGTACTAAACATAGCTTAATGAACTGTTAAGATGCAGAGATATTTAACAAGAGTCATCTAACATTTCTGCAGGAAGCCAGTTTTAGACAGTCCCTAGCCTTCCTGGTGTATTTATAATGAATGTGTCTCACACTTGGTGACAGCCCATGCACCATTTATCTCAAACAACTGCTCAGACATCTACTCAACAATCTACTCAGATCTCCTTAGATCAGTGTAAGATTAGTGTGTTGAATGTGCACAGAAACCAGTTTCATTGACATTTAAATTAGGAGTGTGACATTACATTTCACATGACATTTATTCATTGTTTAGACACTTTCATTCAAATGACTTATTATTTAGACAGGATGCACTAGTGTTCAATTTTAGTCCTTCCATCCATCCATCCATCCATCCATTTTCCATACCGCTTATCCTACACATAGTCAAGGGGGAGCCTGGAGCTTATCCCGGGGAACTCGAGTCACAAGGCGGGGACACTCTGGACAGGGTGCCAACCCATTGCAGGACACAATCACGCACATTGGGGGTGGAAACTGGGGTACTCGGTGGGGGGGGGGAACCCCGTAGTACTGGGAGAACATGCAAACAGACTGCAGAGGCGGGATTCGAACCGCCTACCCCAGAGGTGCTAGGCACTTTTAAGTTGGTGTGTTTTCCCCATTTTGATTTGTGTAAGAGTTAAGTTAAAAAATATTCCTACACCACACACTCTCTTACTGCCATTCACCATTTCCACACCAACTATAGATCATACGTAAATTAATACGTCTGCTTTTTATTTAATTTTATTTGTTTATCTTTGAAGGATATAATTCTGTTTTCTGTTTAGTTTAATTTTTTAACTACAAATACCATGCTCAAACCCATATCTCATTTATATTTAGAAATTCCCTCCTACATCACCATTTCTAAATGTGAGATTCTTTCTTCCAGTCAGCTTTGTGTTCTGCTTAGAAACCAAGGTCATGTACTTTGATAAAAAACAACCTTGAGTAGCTCATGTCTGCTACCAAATGACAGTCATGATGTTTTGTGCGATAATACACTCCCGCTTGCAGTCTACTGCTTTTAAACAGAAGGCATAGCAACAACATGGGCCATCACCTATTCATATAATTCAAATAGCAATTGAAAGCCAAATTCTTTGAATGCCTCCCACTGAAGGACAGGATGTTTAAATCTCTGAGAGAGGTTATGTACAGTGGATATAGAAAAGAATCACCCCCCTTTAAAATGAAATGAAATGAAGTGAAGACGGGCACAGTTTTTGTTTTATCCAGCTGTATTTACTCAGTGCAATTTATAACATCCAAGTGAAAGATATAACACCAACATGTCAGAAAAAAAAAAATTAAAAAACAGAATCACTGAGTTGGAAAAAGGATCACCCCCTTCTAAAAATGACTTGTAAACTCAGTCAGGTGTAGCTAGTCACCTTCTCAATGGCACACAAAGCCATTAGACTTTCAACTGTGATCAGCTGTGGTCATTTTGATTAGCTCAGCATGAAAAGAGCTTTCCTGGAGTCCTTGGTAGTGCAACTGAAGCAAACAATCAACTATGGGTGGCAAGGCACTGTCAAAAGATCTCTGGGATAAAGTTGTGGACAGGAGGTGTCAGGAGATGGATACAAAAAAATTTCAAAGGCTCTATCAATGCCTAGAAGCACAGTGAAGTCTATTATTAAGAAGTGGAAGGTATTTGGTACAACACAGACCCTCCCTGGATCAGGATGTTGCTCCAAACTGGATGAAAGAGCCAGGAGCAAAATGGTCAGAGAGGCTACCAAGAGGCCTACAGCAACTCTGAAGCAGTTGCAGGAATTTATGACAAAGAGTGGTCGTTGTGTGCATGTGACAACAATATCACAAATTCTCCACAAACGTGGCTTGTATGGGAGGGTTGCAAGAAAAAAGCCAGTCCTCAAGAAAGGCCACGTGCAGTCACAACTGAGCTTTGCCAAAACGCACCTTGAAGATTCAGGTCAGATGAGACTAAAATTGAATTATTTGGCCTCAACACCAAACGAAATGTCTGGCGGAAATCCAATACAGCTCACCATCCAAATAACACCATTCTTACAGTAATGCATGGAGGTGGTAATATCCTGTTATGAGGCTGTTTCTCTGCAGCAGGGACTGGAGCACTTGTCAGGATAGAAGGAAAAATGGATGGGGCAAAATACCGTTAAATTCTTGAGGAAAATCTGCTGCCCTCTGCCAGAAAGTTGTCAATGGGAAGAAGGTTTACCTTCCAACATGACAATGACCCAAAGCACACAGCAAAACTGACCACACAGTGGTTGAAGGAGAAAAAGGTGAATGTCCTTGCATGGCCTAGTCAGAGCCCAGACTTAAACCCCATTGAAAATCTGTGGAATGACTTGAAGACTGCAGTCCACAAACGATCACCATCAAATTTAACTGAACTTGAACAGTTCTGCACAGAAGAGTGGGCAAATATTGCAAAGTCTAGATGTGCAAAGTTAGTAGAGACATATCCCAACAGACTAAACTCTGTAATTAAAGCAAAAGGTGGTTCAACAAAATGGGGGGTGATCCTTTTTCCAACTCAGTGATTCTGTTTTTTTTTTCTGTTTTTTTTTTTTTCCTGACATGTTGGTGTTATATCTTTCACTTGGATGTTATAAGTTGCACTGAGTAAATGCAGCTGGATGAAACAAAAACTGTGTCTGTCTTCATTTCAGGCTGAAAAGCAACAAAATGTAATTATTTTAAAGGGGTGGTGATTCTTTTCTATACCCACTGTAGGATGTCAGTCTATCTGCAGTTCTATTTTTTCTTCCCTTGCTACATTTATTGTTGCAGACAGCAATTCAAATTCAAACCTTGGTGAATAACTGGGCTGAGAAGTGGGATGAGTAAAGTGCAATGTGGACAAAGGGAATGGAGTAAACACACGACTTTACGTACCTCTCAGACAAACGTATAATTGATGGTAATCTGTATTGTTTGCTTAAACTCCTAGAAAAAATTTGGCATGGAAAATACTGATAATGAGAGAATTGACCTTCACTGATAACCTTAACATTTTACTCTGCTGACTGTGTGTGTGCGTGTGTGCGCGTGCGTGTGTGCGCGTGCGTGTGTGCGCGTGTGTGTGCGTGCGTGTGTGTGCGTGCGTGTGTGTGCGTGCGTGTGTGCGCGTGCGTGTGCGCGCGTGTGTGTGTGTGCGCACGTGCACCTTCAGGTCAGTATACCAATTCTGCAGTGCAAGTCAATAACGTGACAGCAGCATCCTGTGTGTGTGTGTGTGTGTGTATTAGAGCTCTTCGGTACTGGGGCCTTCTCTCTGCTTGTGTGCTTTAAAATGTGAATGAGACTTTGTCTCTCCACCCAAAGCCTATTAAGTCGGTGAAGGCAGAGCCTTAGGGCTGTTCCTCACTGGAGCCATCATGGCCGCCTCTCTCCCTCTTCGCGTTAAGCACCTTATGAATGTTTTATGTTATTATACCACCCCAGGGCTGTATAAACACATTTCAGTGTATTGAAAAATAGGCTCTATGTTGCTTTGCTCCTTCATATTGGCACTCTTGTTTGTTTGTTTTTTTCCTATTTCCCTCCGGCTTTCACTTTTGGTAGGTTGTAGCTGTTCTGATGCTTGTGTTTTGCTGGGTCAGCGCCTTATTTCAAAGGGACAGCTATACCAGAGGGGAAGAGTGATAGCTTGTCATTTTTGCCCTTCATAAAAGTTTAATCGGGTCGATCAGTGGCTGTTTGCACTTGTATGCTCATGGTATAGAGGAACTTATTTCAGAGGTTTTTCGACCTGCCACAGTTTTATTGTAAATCTTATTTGAGTTGTGTTATCACATAATGTGCTTAATAATTTTGCCTTTGGAGTAGTAATTCATTAAACTATTTAATGATACTGAAAGGCAGGGATTCAGAACAGAAAGACCGTGAGTCTGTGAATGTGTGTGATGCCCTGCAATGAACTAGTGTCCCTTCCAGGGTGTATTCCTGCTTTGTGTCCAGTGTTCCCAGGATTGACTGGGGAGCACTGTGCTCTGGATCTGCCTCATCCCTCACCAGGATGAAGTGGTTATTAAAGATAAATGAATTCATTAAATGTATCATATGAAGGAGAGTAAACAGTAAAAAAAAAATAACTTTTGAGTCTGATTCCTCTCAAGGATTTCTGGGTTTTTTTTTTCTTACCACTGTCACCTCTGACTTCAATTAAGGATCAAAATCCTGAATTCTGTAAATATTGATTTTTGTTACAATAATATACAAAAAAAATTGAATTTATTTGGTATGTTGTTTCATACAAATGTGTCCGTCTCCTGACCCGTGTGTTCCTTTTTTTTTTTTAATCATTTGCTGTATATACTAGCAGTTTATGATAGGTGAGTAAATGAGAGGCTTAGGGCCCCTAGGGATTAGAACCAATAAGTGAGAAGCCTTTCTTTTATTCACTGTCTGCCTTATTGGATTCAGGGTGAGATTGCCATGGCACCCAGTCTTGAGAATGTGCCCTGGGGGTGCACCAGGTGACAAAAGCCAAAATCAGGGTGTGAAGAAGTGAGTGGAGGTGTTGAGAGAAGAAAAGTGATTTCAGTGATTGACTGTGTGCACATTCAAAGGATGAAGGTCTCGGTGTTTGAAGTTTCTTGTTTACTAGCCTCAGTATCATGATGCTTTATAGATCAATGGTTACAGAGAGATTTGGAGTGATTCTAGTGTACAACAGTTACATTGGTTACATAGTTAAGTAAGATTGCTGTTTTGTGGCTCTGGGCTATGAAATATTTGAGGTCCCCTTAAAATTGATTGTACATATGTTATATAGAAATGACAACAGCATAATGAATAGGCCAGTATGAAGCAATAAGATGGTGTGTCTACACGTATCTGATGCAACAAGAAAACAAAAAAGAATAGGAACACACCTGGACGGGGCTACAGCATCGAAATGACAATTGCTTTATTTTGTGCTTGTAAGTTTCAGACAGGCAGAAAATTAGGAAACGGTAATCACCCTGACTTTACTGGATTGCAAAGTAGCAGTCGCTTTTTTGTGATGCAGCCACTTGACACGTTTACAACACTGTACAGGGTTATCCTGACCAGTTGAAAGCTGACAAAACGCAGGCCGTGCTGCACAAACTGATAGACCATCTTTACCAGCTGACAAATTATTGTCCAGCTTCCTTGTTATTTGACTTCACTGATCAATATGTATTTGAGATTTTCTAATTGCCTTACTGTTGTGACGTAGCCGTAATAATAATAATCTTGTAATTCAGAAACTGTTTCCTATCTATCAGCATTTACCACCTGGTAAAGCTGGCCTACCAGTTTGACCAGCTAGGCCTCTGTTTTGGCAGCTGGAAGCTAGTCAGACTAAGCTTGTTTTTTTTTTTTTTTTTTTTTTTTTTTTTTTTTTTTTTTTTTTTTTTTTTTTTTGGAGCAGGATGGCTCATGCGATGCTAGTAACCATGCCCACACCACTCACTTACATGAAGTGTAAAATGAATGCACGTTATTTGCATGATGTAATTGGCATGATGAAGGTTCAAGTTTTTTTTTTTTAAATACCTGTGTGATATAGTGAGGTGCTAGGCTGGAGCCCATATAGCCTATAATGTGTTGTTTAAACAGTATTTAAAAGCTTTAAGCATTAAGTATTTTCTTATTGATCTTTCCTTTTCAATAGATGCTGCACAATAAACACGTGATGGTGCGAGTAGGTGGCGGCTGGGAGACATTTGAGAGTTACCTGCTGAAGCATGACCCCTGCCGCATGCTGCAGATTTCCAGAGTGGAAGGCAAAGTGTCACCCATCTCCATCAAGTCCCCTGACATCAAGGACCTAACCCCTGACAGCTACCTGGTGGTGGCAGCCCACTACAGAAGTAAGAAGTAATAAAGACCAGTGACATGAAGAATTTTGAGGAATGAAAAATAGGCTTTGAGGTGAAACTCATTTCACTTATGTATGGCACGTAAAGTAAAGCTGTTAGCTGGCATTAAGTCCCTCTGGCATCCATCATGTGAGGCTCAAACCATTGGGATCCAGTCATTTATATCTGATGCAAAAACACAGGGTAAAATATACTCTGGACTAAGCAATGGCAATCTCAAACTTTATTTCCGAGCTTTATTTTTCTTGCAGATTGTTATCAGTACATAGACTGCTTGTATTAATTTAGCTAATTTGACACACTGTGTCTGAACAGTACAGCAGGGCTGAAACACAGACTGTTGGCGTTAAGGGGAGAGGGACTGGACAAAATCACAAGATTTTTATTTGTATATTATTTTTGACATCTCAGAATGCGACTTGGTGAGACGAAGATAATCACTTATAGCCTGGCATTGCAACTGATATATGTAGTGTAGATTATGGTGATTTATTTTTGCTCTACTTCATTTACTTTCATTAGCTGAGATTTCTGTATAACTATTGCTTAAAGTTGACTGATGTACATACATTTACATTTTTTTTTCTCGCAAAAAAGACAGACATTGTCATAACTTCTTAATGTATATATTTGCGATATTATATCATATCTCAATATTAAGCAATGTTGTTTTCTCTATAATTTGTCTATGATTTTCTTAAACACTTTTAGATGATGACATTTTCTTATTGTAAGAAGAGATATAATGTAAATGTAATCAACTTTCCTCTATGCAAGACCAATCAAACATGTGAACTGTTAATAGAATCTGATGTATGTCTGGAGTAAAATAAATCAGCAAGCGTTTCTGGGGTCTTATCCATTAAATTAAAGTAACTGATGTTTCTTGAAGCACTTTGTGTACCATAATCTATTCTAATCTTCACATTCCTGCCCATTGAAGCTTGATTGGTTGAAACTCATCCCAAGACTAGGCTCCAGTTGCAAAGCTGTCCTACAGCGACCTCGTCTGGTTGAAACCTTTTCATATTTCAATTAACAAAAAATATCCATCCATCCATCCATTTTCTGTACCGCATATACTACCCTGGACGAGGTGCCAATCCATCGCAGGGGACAATCACACACACATTCACACACTACAGACAATTTGGAAAAGCAAATCAGCGCATGTCTTTGGACTGAAACTGGAGTACCCGGAGGAAACCCCCAAAGCATGGGGAGAACATGCAAACTCCACGCACACAGTGTGGAGGTGGGATTCAACCCCTTGCACCAACCCCGGAGGTGCAAGGCAAACGTGTGTTCTCAATATTTCAATATTAAGATAGTGATCTTGCACTAAATAAAGTCCATGATTTGATGTAGCATTGTTATTATAGTACTGAGATTAATTTAAAGTTATGCAATAGTAGTTTCTATTAGAACTGCACACAAAAGGAACAAAGGTATATCCATATGCATAGGGTTAGGTTAGAGCAACTAATCCACCAACCAGCATGTTTTTTGGAGGTAGGAGGAAACCTGAGAATGCAGAGGTAACCCATGACATGGGGAGAACATGCCAAAATCTGTATGGAGAGCAAGGGTGGAAACTAATGAAATACATGTACTTTTGTTAAAGTACTTTAGTGCATGGTTCACTGTGACAGTACTTTTTTGATAATTACATTTTGCTTTTTGTTTGTTTGGTTTTTTTTTTTTTATACAAAAATTCAAAGTTCAACTTAGTCATTAAAACATTTCATAATGCATTTCATCCTGGAAGTCTGTAAGCCAGTTAAATGAATTTTAAATAATGGATTTTTGAGATTGAATAAAAATAAAGCAGTTTCCTGATGAAAGTCTACACTTTCATCAAATGTTTAGCAGTAATGTCAATGAGACAGCCTTCTTTGCCAAGGGTGCCAATATTAGTGGATGGCACTGTAGATGCTTCAAAGGAAATAACATGATAATTATCTAACAAATTATATATTATATAACAAATTACACAAGCCAGATCCTGTAGAAATTTTGCAGCTTAACATCTAACCTACAAAAGCATGTAGAGGTTAAGCCACTAGCTGATTGAGCAAGCTAGGCAGATCTGTTGATGTTATTATTATGTTATTTACAGTATATCTTTGTATTAAACTTTAAAATGTTATTTCGATGTTCAGTAGTGATTGCCTGTTATGTTAAAAATAAAGTGCTGCTGAAATCTACTGAAATCCCAACAGCATCTGGCTAAGTTAGCCAGCTAAAGTTACTTTTCTTTAAATACTGTTGATAATAAAGGTGGTGTTCACTTCAGTATACAGCAGCTCATTTATAGTTAACATAATTGTTAAAAAAAAAATGCATTCCTCAGATATAAAACATTTTCAGATTAGATGTTAATTGTAGACATATAAAAAAAAAATCACAAAATTTGTAGTAGTTTGCTAGCTAGCTAGTCAAGTAGTTTTTCACCAGGTGACTCTTAGTTGAGTAATTTTCTACTGTTACAAGTGTGTATTTGTGTGTGTATTTGTGTGTGTGTGTGTGTGTGTGTGTGTGTGTGTGTGTGTGTGTGTGTGTGTGTGTGTGTGTATCTGTTCAGAAATATCAAAGAGAAAATCAGAATCGGATGAAATTAAAGATTAGGAATTTATTCAAGCGCATTAAACTAACACAGCAGCCTTATATCCTTCAGATGGTGAGAGCCAGGATTTCAGGGTTCAGGGAAAAAACGGCAAGCACATTGAGCTTTGGTAGTAAAGATATTTTATAAGCCTTTCTTTAAAAACCGTGTGTTAATATAAAATCTACAGCTCAGTTCTGTGCCTGGCTTTCAGTGACACAGTACACAAGAGAGGAGCACTATAGCTGAGCAAGCTAAACTATGACTTTCGCACACACTATAGGGAACTGACACTATTATGGCTGTTGAGTCATAATACGCTGCCCTCCATCCGAGTAAATCAACACAACACAAGAATAACCGATCAGTGACCTTCATTTACCACCAGTATAATAAAATAAGAACATTCATTATTAATATTGGTCTGTAGATGGGTTTGTAATGGTAAATATCAAATAGACCAATTCAAACAATCAGTATTCATTCTTAAGTTCAACATTTAGTACAATCCTGACAGAAGAAATAATTTATATTGCACGATAGTTCTCTAACCAAAACACAGCAGAAAATGTAGTTAAAAAAAAAAAAAAAATATATATATATATATATATATATATATATATATATATATATATATATATATATATATATATATATATACGTGTGTGTGTGTGTGTGTGTGGGGCTAAGAGAATGTGCCAAACGCTTTACATCAATCCAATACAAAATGTGATAGAAACGTGTATTAGTGTTACATTCATCTCAACCATTTGCACTATTCAAAAATAAAGGACCTTTCATCATTAGCACCCTGTTGAATGATCTGTGAACTTGCCATGTCTCTCAGTAGTGATAAATAAACAAGTGTATTAAAAGACACATTGCTGCTTTGGTTATGTCAGTGTTCTGCTGATTGGCACATCGCATCTCGGCATGATAAAGTAGGCGTGACCTCCAAAGAGCTCCATCCTATCAGACGTCCTTTGCAGGAAGCTTGGCGAAATGTCTATAAGCTGCAAACACCGACCCAAAAAGCTTAGATTTCAAGAAGAAGAAGAAGAAAGAAAAAAAAAACACGCTTCTCATTTGGATGGTTAACACCGCTCATGTGGGCTGAGCCGCAAAGTTGATCCCAGTTGTCTTCTCTTCATCTTGTGCTAACCAACCTGCCACTAAGAGAAACAATAAACAGGGAGAATAAGCAAATGAGTCTAAACTACACAGCTGGTTAAGGTTGAGTTAAATTTTAAGGTTTAATATGATTTCATATGAGATTTACCCTAAGTCCACCGCCTCCGGATGGTGATGTGCTCATTGCCTGCTTTTCCATCTCTTCTTGTTTCTTCTTTTTTCTTTCCACTGCTTCTGGGTTCTTGATTCCCCTGTGTGTGCTCTAAAATCAGAAAAACCAAAGCTAGAACATTTACACAATCGTACTTAGTGAAAAACCTCAGGCTACAGTTTGGATTAAAAACAATAAAACGTTTTCCTGAAAAACATTTCTGTGCACTATGTATACAACTGCATTTTATAAATAAGAATGGCTAAAGCATCATGTTATATAAGGTGGTGCTTGAGTGTACTGTGCTCATCAGAAGCATGCTGAGAACGTGGGATGACATGAGGAATGAAAGTGAGCATTCGTTTGGCACGCAGGAAACACTTGAGAAAACTGTGTGGTTAAAAGCAGTTGCTCTGTTATCAGTCTTGTTCGCTTCAAATCAGCCGCTATAGAAAACCGCAGCAATGTGACGATGCCTGAATGCACACAGGTCAAAGTGTAGAGATGAAATAATGGTACTCTACTTACCGTGCTGCTTTAGCAGCTCGACGAGCGGTGAGTGCTGATGAAAATCTCTAAAGGGCCCACAATGTATATGAGGGGCAAACCAAAATCAATTTCAAGCCTTCTAATAAAACGTGATAGACGGAATAACCTGATATGCGGTTTCTTTTATTTTTGAATTGTGAAGGCATCAAATGGAAAAGACAGAAATGATGGTGCTGGTTTGATCCTCCATCCTTCTTATAACACATTTACTGCATATGATCATATGAGCAGTAATGTGCCCAGATGAAACCAGATGTTAGAAGGACTGGATGTATTTTAATGAGTAAGTGTAAGCGATGTAATTTGAGAATCCACACAAACAGCCCAGAAGCTCAAAATCGAAAAAGAAATGCACTGAAAATGACAAGAGTCTGGAGAAACAGCAGGAGTTACACCAGCCTTGTAAACATCAATAAGCATCCTCTCTGCTGTTTACAACTTGTCACAGAGCTGAAAGTAAATACGCTTTGCTACTTCATGTTATAAAATGAATTAGGAACAAAGCCATTACCTCTTTCTGTCGCTTCTCTGCAGCTTCTGCCAGCTGTCGCCTTTTTGTTTCCTGCAAATAAAAAGACATGTGTGTGAAGATGCCAAATAAATATTATTACAGACTGTTACATGGAGTGGCAAAGGTGGGTGTGTTGGGCTCATCAAGTAGATTTGACCAAATTTTAATACACAAATACTGTTTGGGCCAGACGCCATCCTACCTACATTCTCTATGCAAATTAGGTATGATGCAGTACTGCGACAAATCCACATGACCGGCTTGAATGCTTCCACGGACCAATCCTATGCCACATGTGGTCCAACCTTCCTACTTGCAATTAGTTCCCATTGAAATTGAAGAAAAACGTACAACCGTGGTTTCATCTTCATCATCCTGTCATGTTAACTGCTAATGAACTGCTACTGTAGAGCAAGCCCCGCCCTCGAGGAGGCGGGACATATATGTTGTAGAGAGCATTTCATTGGACGGAAACGAGACTAGTACAGAATAGGTAATCAAAAAAGTTTTCCCAGAACCCAGATAGCAACAGATTCTGGGTGACATCTGGCTTACATTCTGCATTCCTGGCTTGATTCTGGCATTAGTTTTTTCACAGTCTTGTGTCAAACAGCATTAGGCTGAGCTCTGGCAACCAAAAGAAACAAAAAGCAAAAGGCATCTGTTTGGATGAGTCCTGGCTTGAGTTTGGTCAGCCGGAAAAAAGAAAATAGTCGGCTGAGATCAAGTGACGAAGTATAAAATTTAATTCTCCAAAATTTTTTTTTTTTTATAGATATACTACCATATTGGTGTCCATAACACTACGGGGCAAGTTAAAAAAAAAAAAAAAAAAAGTTGAGAAACACCAAGTTTGATTTCAGGGACACTTTAAACACACTGATTAGACGAGGTGTCAGTTGATGTCCATACTAAGCAGTAAAACAAAGGGCATGCTGGCAGAAAATAAACAAAGTAAGATCTTTGCACATAAAAACATAAATATTGCAGCATAAATGGCAGATAAAACAATGTATATGAATTCTGGTTTACTTACAGGGTCGGGAGTTACTGCGACGTCGTCTGCAGCTCCACCCAGGCAGGGCAGACACATCCCCATACTGCACACGGCAGCAGATCAACAACACAGCGGCAAACAGTCCAAAAGTTTTTAACATCCACCAATATTAATGACAGCACTGAGCTAAGCACTGTATTTCAATACCAACTACTGCAGTGCGAGACTGTCACTGAAAATACTTTCGGCTGTGCGAAAAAAAAAAATTACAAAACTGTGAACTCGCTAGGAATGCTAGCTTGCTAACTCTATGTGGCGACTGGGTTAGCTTATGTACAGTAAACACAAGCTGCAGCTAGCGAACATATTACATACTAAAAGACCACTAAGGAACTACAATTCCAATGAATTTCGACCAAACCTCTTCTTCATACGATCTGACATCTGGGGGAAAAAATAGTATCCGACCTTGTTTAGTACATATTTATTATATGATCTTGTTGAAATTTAAAGCCGACAATTAGCAGCATTAAGCAGGCTATAATGATAAGCTGTCAAGATGTTACTGGTTCCTGCAGGTCCCGTTATAGCAGGAGCGCTTCTGCTCTGTTACTCAGCAGCGCCACACAGCGGCACGGAAGAGCCACGGCGGGTTTATAACATAAACACACCCTGAGTGCCCCAAACCGCACCCTTTGCAATGCGCTGTTTAGAGACTTTTAGATTTTCGTAGCCATGTCAAGCAAAGTAAGGAATATCTAATGCACTCATGAAATGCCACTGTGCACTACATAGGGTTAGTGTTCAAATTATGTACCCTAGATGTAGCCTAATTACGGAATACCCACAATGCACTTTTCCATTTGTAGGGAATAGGACAATTCAAGGATTTGTTAATATTAAATCGGAATCGTTATTTTTTTTTTTTTTTTTTTTTTTTTTTTTTTTTACACATATGGGTTTTGTAAATATATTCTTGGTGTAACTGACTTAAAACCGAGTTTTTTTTGTTTTTTTTTTAAATCAACTTGAATTATATAAATGAAGGTTTTCAGGAGGTCTGTGAATGTGTTAGAATCCTGGAGACGTTTGGCACTTGTTGAAGAACCTTGGATGACTGGTATTCATTCATTCATCCATTCATCTTTAGCAACTGCTTAATCCTGGGGATCCGGGGCCAATCTTGGGAACACTGGGCGCAGAAACTCCACACAGAAAGTAACCCATTCTCAGGAACACTACCCTCTGCACCTGGATGTTGGACGGATGCAACAAAGATACTGCTGCAGTTATATGGAGGGCGATGACTTTTGAACTTGATTTGCATATGAGTCTGAGGAACTTAAACCTGATTACTGTTGAGCACTGTGGATGGGGTTGTTTTCAATACTTCTTGTCTTGTGTCAGCTTTAAGGCCTGGGATTATTTGGGTTACGAAATGTTTTGGTATATCAAGTGTTTCTGTAAAATTTAGCTCGCCCTGTTTGTGTTCCTCACACTGATGTTTGGGCTGACTTCTTGGGTTCTGCCAGCTTAGCAGTCTTTATAAAAGCTAGTCTAAGTGCAAGTTCCTGTTATTTAATAAAGCGCTCTTTTTCCAGTATGCACCTGGGTCCGAGTGTCAGACGTCTGCTTGTCCCATAGAGATTATATAAGTATGTAAGACATGTATATACTACCAGATGATGACTTGAGTTGAATGAAGGGTCACTGATAATGAAGTCAGAAGACTTTCTGTAAAGTTTGACAAAAATATCTTGACGTTACAGCATGGCTGTCGATAAAATATCTACTCAGAGAAAAACCTTCAGTGTCTGTGGCTCTCCAGTTGGTGGAAATGGGTTGGTGGGAAAATGTCAATGTTATACATCCAAATGAATATGCAACAAATCATAGACAAATGGGCATCTCTTCAGAAATCTCCTTTACACTTATATTCAGGAGTCCTAGCAGAGGTGCCCACGTGGTTTACCGCCGAGCTAGTGCACAATGTGGTCACTGGGTGGCGATGACAGCTTTTACTCGCAAAAGAAAAACATCGAAGAAGAAAACGACGAAGAAGAGGAAGTGTTGGCGTTGGCGCTGTCTGATTCTCAGACAAAGCTAATATACACAAATATAAACAGATATAATCGAGCGTAATTGACAGAGGTCTGTCCATAGAGCTGGTGCTGTTTGCAGACTCATTCTCGTTGCTTTGGGCTTTTGGACTGTGGTAGGTAGACTTCAATTAAATTACTGTAGATTAGCTTTAGCCAAAGATATTCTGTCAATCGTGTCATGCCTTTTGCTTAATGTCGCAAAAACACTGACATGGGAACACAAAATCTCTCATACACTTCACTTATCATTAGCACTAGTTACTGGCAAAAGAATAAACTGGAAAGACAGACCAGTTGTTTTTGCGTTACTCGAACAGGGAATCATTTACATGGCTTAATGTGGTGAAACAATAACAACAACAACTTAGAAATGCCAAACTTCTCTACGATTTACTGTTCATAAACACAGTTTACTCTTACATAAACTTAATGTAAAGTAAACTACACACAGACTTAAACTAATGATTAACATAAATATAGCAGGAGACAGCTTGAGACATTTTTGTTTTAGCACATTATACCACGTTAAGCTGTTTCCTCATAGCATTTGTCCATGCAGAAGACAATACATAATGTAAAAATAACCCTGCTGAAAAAAAGACAATAGAAACCCTCATAGAATTTGTAATGGTTATAATGGGAATTGTATTGGTTTTAATGGACACTAATGGTTCCTGTGGGTCTCTACTGGTAATTTGTTGCCTTCTATTGTTGGCATGTTATGTCTAGTGGATACCATTAAGGACCAATAAGGGTAATGGTTTTAATGGTTAACAGCTGATGGTTTGTAATGGTATTTGTAGTGGAAACCATTAGAATTTCTGTGATTGTCAGACATTGTTTTTTTTCCAGCAGGAAAATTTGTCTTTTAATTACTGTTTATTATTTTTTTTAATTATCTTTAAGCAGTAGGCATTTGGTGTCCTGTTAAGCATATTAAAATGTCCCTAAACCCGATAGATCAAGTGCCCTTCTTCTTTCTCTGTATGGCAAATTCGATCACCTCACCCTTTAGAATGCAAGTTAAATGTCCATCTATGCACGTTGATTTTGGTATGTTAATTTATATTTCCTATTTTTTCTTGTCTTCCTCCAAGTCCGAGTACAGAGTCTATGGATGTGATCCGGTGTTTGCGCTCTCTCCTGGACCTCCATGTTCAGCTGCAGAGAGCTGTAGCCCTTCAGGGAGAAATCCAGGCACAGTTTCTTGCTCAGCTTTTACGTCCAGACAATGCGAGCCGACAGCAGCTGCCTCTGCCACAGCTGGACTTGACCGGGGACGACCTGGAGCTTTCCCTGTCTGTCTTTGAACGGGCCCTGGATGACAGCAAAATCCCGAAGAGGCAGTGGGGTTCGAGGCTGGCGCAGCTCCTCTGTGTGAAGACATCAGATGAGGATGATCATGAGCTGAGTTATGAAGCTGTAAAGTCAGACATGAGGAGGCAGGCATGCTCATTGGAGTATCAGAGGTGGAGGGACTTTAACATGGTCCAGTATGATCCTCATAGGGGGGTGCGGGAGCTAAAAGTCGGGGTGGAGGAAGCAGCAAAGAAGTGGCTCCAGCCTGAAAGGTGCAGCTCTGAGGAAGTGGTGAGAAAAGTGGCCCTGCAGAAATTCCTCTCTCTTCTCCCACCAGATGCAATTGAGAAGACAAGCGAAGAGCAGCCGCAGAACATGGAGGAGGCCGCTGTCATGGCAGCATCCTTCCTGGAAGATAACAGGGCTGAATGGAACAAAGACACAGAGAGTCAGCATGATGATGCACATACTGATCATGGCTACTCAAGGTAAGACACTCCCTGCGTCTCAATTCACCTACTAGTCATCCTAAATAGTATCCAAGATTAGAATTAGAGTGTCCCAAATGCTAGTATGTTGAAATGAGGATCCTAAATGTACCTGGATGGTCTACTATGTCTGGTAGATTTTCAAAGTGTGGATCCATGGACACTTGTTCAGCTAATATTGGCCACAGCTCCTTGCGTGAGGGAGGAGGAGTTTTGTGACGGTTTGCTTCGCCGAATTCAAGAACGCATTTCAAAGAGGTGTAAATGAAATGTGGAAAAATAAATCAAGGGAATGGTAAATAAAATGATATAAGGAATAATGAATGAAGAAAAGCTGAAATGCACCAAGGAGTTTGTTGACGGTGACAGTGTGCGTAACTAGGCAACAGTAGTGTTCCCTTCCCTTCCATGACGTGTTAGCATGTCCCAGTACTTGCATACTCCTTTGCTACACACTCAAAAGTATGTACTTTTTCTTCTCAAAAAGAGTACATACTTTTATTGTATAGTATAATTAATCAAATTGGGATGCAGGGATTGTCTATTAGCAGTTTCCCATTGGACAGCGTGCTACAGCATGGTATGTTGTTTCTGTCCCTTTTGTTTCTATTGCCATGTAACCTGTCCCATAATTAACCTGTCCCATAATTAACCTGTCCCATAATTAACCTGTCCCATAATTAACTCCATGCGTTGAACTTGATTATTCTTCTTATCATGATATCAAGCATACTGAACAGAGGTGTATGGGTGGGGCTAAATATAGCACAGAGCATTGATTAGCGAAATGCAGTCGTCAAGGCAAAGTCACAAGTCATAACTGGGGTCAGACAACGTCTATGTTTAATATCATTACAGGACAGTACATCACAGCAGTGGGATAGTGACTGTTTGCTAATGTTTATTTCTCCTTTCAAATGACTTTTTCTGGTGGCTTTTGGAGGCAATATCATATGTTAAATGTCATGTTTCCGATTCTGTTTTATTTATTTATCTACATTACGGTCTTCTTGTTGCTGATATTTAACGTTTACATTTTTTACCCGTATAAAATCTGCCATCTTCAAGTTAACACAAATGGCATTCTATTCATCACATATGGTCATTACACAGGGCATAACATAATATTCTAAAAATGCAGTTTGAGTTAGGCATTGAAAATTGTATTTTGATCACAGCTTTTGGTAAGATTAAAGTGTTCACGTGGGTATGCTCGCAGGCCGACAAACTCATTGTGTCTCATTCTCAGCAGGACCCTTATAAAGTACGTACTTAACACACATACAGTATATTAAAGTAAAATAAGCTATATGCCTGTTTTTGATATCTGTTTTAATATTTTATTAATCCTTTTGGTGGTTACATGAGCACAGCACTAGTCAACTGTTCGTCCCCATTACTATTCATCATCCCATAACCTCCAGAAAACACTGCATACTTTCACAGGTACTGTTATGTTGTGAGAAACACACTCTACTTGACCGGGGTACAGGTAGTTCTGGATCTGTACTGTAGTATACCACCCTGTCCAGTGGAGTGTGTGTGTGTGTGTGTGTGGCTGTGTGTCTCTAGGGTGAAGGTGGAGTTGTATTCAAGCCTGAGTGTCCTTGACATTTGACCTAAATCCATTTCAGGGATTATATCCGCTCAAATGAGCTGAAGAAACTGGATTCGGAGCCAGTCTTCTCGTCTGATAGCCACAGCCTGGAGGTTACTGTTGGAGATGAGCATTTTGAAGAGGAAGAGTTTTCTGAAGCTATGCTTTCGTCATCAATGGTTGACATAAAGCCAGTCCTAAATGCTGAAGACGCACCTTCCATTAGAAAAGATTCTCAAGTTCTTCTTCATGGACCCTGCTATAGTGGCGAATCAATCAAGTCTTCACCAAGGCGAGCTAATAAGAATGGGAACATAACCACAGGAACAAAATTAAAACGCATACTCGATTGTCCGGACTGTGGTAGCAAGTTCAAGAGGTTTGACTACCTAAGAAAGCACATATGTACACCTGGGCAAAGTCTGGGGTGCCAACACTGCGATCTGCGCTTCCCCTCCCTTTCCCAGTTAACTAACCACCTACGCGTGCATCGGAAAATGCTACACTGTCCTGAGTGCAACAAGGCTTTCAGAGACCGCTTCAACCTCCGCTGCCATCAGCGCACACACACAGGTATGCTAGAGAAGCAACAAAGATTGTGGTCCAAGTCATTTGTTCTATATACACGTGATAATAAAATTACCACATTTGAGCCACACAGATTTTCCCTTTACACTTTACTCCACTTAGCAGCACAGATGCATACTATACATAAAATTAAGCTGTTAGTGTGCATCATTATGTGCCATCCATGGCCATGTGGCAGCCAGAAAGTTCTACTGAATGACACATTGTAACTACACACATGGCCTCATTTTAGCAGGTAAAACAGACTGGATCCCATCTGTTACATACAGTTTTTTCCAGCCTCAGTTCACTCCCTCCATCATCTAAAAGGAGCACTGATATCCCAAGATTTCCCATATCGAGTACAAATAGAAGAAATTTTGTATTTTATTCCAAGCTCTTTAAATCTTATTGAAATGTTAATAAGATTTAAGATGACTACCAGCCTATATCTGATCACAAACTGACTTGATTAGGCTTATGTCTGTTTCGCTATGGTGAACTATCCAAAAACTCGATCCGATCATGAGGAAAGCAAACTTAGCTAGTGAGGTTTTAGACATTTTAAACAGACTGCATTTATCTTTGCAGAAAGATGCCAAAGCAACGTGAGAGTAACAAATAAAAGCATTTCCATGTCATTTGGTAGAAATTTTTTTCCTTTTAAAGTAGAGGTGTCAATAGCTACGTTTACATGCACATTAATACTCACATATTAATCAGAACTTGGCAGTATTCTCATTAGTATTGAGTCATGTAAATGCCACAATCTGATTGCCCGATTCAGATTAAGACAACATTCTGATTCCCCAAATTCTGATTCCCAGCCCTGGAATACACCTGTTTTAATCAGAAACGTGTTGCATGTCAACACCTTCTTCAGAAAATCCACTGGAAGGAGGTATATGCGCATGCTCAGTCCACAAGGAATTGTGGGTGCTAACAGATGCTTAGCTGTAGGCTAGGTATTTAGGAATGGCAGCTCAGGCATACTTACAGCAACCATGTATTCAGAATATGGCTTCAAACTGAATATAGACCATAAACGGAATTTGACGTGCATGTACACGTAGTCATTGTATATTATTAACAAAAAACTCGTTTAGAGTTCTGTGATTCTCCACTGCACAGAGACATACCTCAGTCTATTCCTTGAGTGTCTTTGCAATTCCATGGAGCTACGATTTTGCCTTTCAGTATGGCTTTAAAGACTGTCTAAAATAAACGCCATAATAAATGCTATACTATTCTAGACACTGTCAGAATTCTTACTAACTCTTTGCTCCTCTTGGCAGGCGAGCGCCCCCATATCTGCTCTGACTGCGGCTCTGCGTTCGCTCAGGAGCGAGGGCTACAGGAGCACCGCAACATCCACACCGGCGAGAGACCCTTCCAGTGCCCAGTGTGCAGGAAAGGTTTCAGCCACAGCCGTACGCTTGCCAAACACGTGGTTGTCCACTCGGAAGCAAGGCCTTACATGTGCTCCGACTGTGGCAGAGCTTTTAAGATTAAAGACAACCTGCATCAGCATCAGAAGAAAATGCATCCTAGCAAATACTCGTGAACACACCCTATAGCTAAAACACAGACTGCTGAACGAGCCATGCAATTTACAAGCAAAAGTGGTACGATATACAGTTTATACTGCCAGTGACATTTAAGACCTCTCTCTTCACAGATACAGTGAGGGGAAATAAGTGTTTGGACACTTTTGTTTTTGTTATTTAATATACTTCCAGTGCATGTATATCTGCTTCAAATTTACACACACAATGTGTTTTACTCATGAAACAAAAGGGGAAAAAAAAAAGTATGTATTCATAAGCATACACAAAGATATGTTAAACAAAAAAAAACAAAAACAAGGAAATTGATAGGGATAAAAGTATTCGGACACCACCAATTATTAATGCTAATACTTTGTTGCAAAAACGTTGTTGACAATTGCAGTTTTGAGACTTTTGCAATAAGAAGTGGGTTTTTGCCGCATTGTGGTTGGGTTTTGGCCCATTACTCTTGGCAAATGGTCTTCAATTCTCAAGTTATGAGGGTCTCTTTGATAGACTCGCAATTTCAAAATCCTCCATAAATAATGTCAGGAGTCTGGTTAGAGCATCTTTTTTAGAAAGCAGTCTTGAGTTACTTTGGCTGGATGTCTGGGATTGTTGTTCTGTTGAAATGTCCATATTCCCCCCAGATTCAGTGTCTTGACTGATGATATTAAATTCTCCTCTAATATGTACTAGTACATCACACTATTCATGTTCCCTTAGACGACATGTCATGAAGCAGCTACATATTTAAAATACTTTATTGTTCATATTCATAAGTACAAAGTCAAAAGGCATATTTACACACAATGACATTGTGTGTGTAGATTTTAGATTTATAGCGGATATATGCACTGAAAGTATAGTAAATAACAAACAGATGTGTGAATAAATATTTCCTCTTGCCGTATACTCAAAGGTAATAAAAATTGTCTGTTCTGTTTTGGAACTGTTCAACATAAAGGGAGTTTATTATACTACAACTAAATCTACAACACATAAATTGCAAATAAATTGTTGTTTTAAGCTAAAAATTCCATGGTGTAACAGCCCATTCTTAGATCAAATCTAAGGCTTGTCAGATTTCAGGCAACACTCCTGCTGATACACAAACCCAACACAAATGCTATAAGAGTTATATAGCATTATATCATCACAATAATTTGACAGAAATAATTGCTATATGAGAATTAAAATCTCATATCTGCAATAAATTTTAATCTATAGTTCTGTGTTTCAGTAATGTAGCTGTGGCAGTTATGTAGCTCATCTGATTGTGTTTGTTTGAGCAGCTGCCAGACCTGCACTTACTTTCAAAATACCATTTAGAAGGTTAATCCACTTTGGCGGACGCATTTTTACCAGGACTGAAGGTAAACATAAGATAAGTAAGAATATTCTATTTGTTCTGAGGTGGCTTTCGCCAGATAAACATTAAACCTGACCCTGAGTGAGTGTGTTCTGTGGCAGATCACTGGCAGGAGCCACAGTATTGCCAGATTACATTTGTAAACACATTGCGCTAAAGGAATTGACCTTGGGGTGATGATTTAAGTTTGCAATGTTTATTTGATCTAGTGAATTGTACTGGTATAAAGCTGTAATTAATAGTAGTGTAAATTTTGTTACCAAAAATATGTTTATAATTGTGTTGCAGTAAAAAAAAAAAAAAAAAAAAAAAAAAAAGCTTGTGAAATATACACACAAAAAAAATTGTTGTTTTTTTGCAAATGTGAGCACAAACTTGGTTTCAACACACAAATGTTTTTGGTTTGACGAAATGTTATATTACTTAGCAAAAACCTGTTGGAATGTTAATGTCTATGTTTTCCTCATTTAAAGTTTTAAATGTTGAAGTATAGCCATTCTGCTTTTTCATTTACCGTTATATTCTTACCCATATTGTTACATTTCAGCCCAGTGTGAGAGGATTTCTGGATAAATTGTAGCAGTTAGTTCTCTACATGTGCTTGACAGTCTTCACTGGCTAACTCCAGAGTGGCATAAATGGCAGAAATTTTTGCCATATACACTTATTGTCCACTTTATTAGGAACACCTGTACAACTGCACATTCATGCAGTTATCTAATCAGCCAATCATGTGGGAACAGCACAATGCATAAAATCATGCAGATACAGGTCAAGAGCTTCAGTACATGTTCACATCAAACATCAGAATGGAGAAAAAGTGTGATCTCTGTGACTTTAACCATGGCATGGTTGTTGGTGCCAGATGGGCTTGTCTGAGTATTTCAGAAACAGCTGATGGGTAGAAACTCCTTTGATAAGAGAGGCCAGAGGAAAATGGCCAGATTGGTTCGAGCTGCCAGGAAGGATATAGTAACTAAAGTAATCGCTCTTTGCAAACATGGTGAGCAGAAAAGCATCTCAGCATGCACAACACATCAAACCTTGAGGTGGATGGGCTACAACAGCAGAAGACCACATTGGCGTCCACTCCTGTCAGTCAAGAACAAGAATCTGAGGCTGTCTAGGACACGGACTCACCCAAACTGGACAATTGAAGATTTGAAAGAAAATCTCCTGATCTTTATCCAGTCTTCAGCTGTCTCGTTTCGGTGAGGCTGTGCCCATGATTCTTGTTCTTGGCTGACAGGAATGGAACCTGATATGGTCTTCTGCTGGTGTAATCCAACCACCTCAAGGTTCAATGTTTTGTGCATGCTGAGATGCCTTTTCTGCTCACCATGGTTGTAAAGAGTGATTACAGTGGGTATAGAAAAGAATCACCCCCCTTTAAAATAATCACATTTTGTTGCTTTTCAGCCTGAAATGAAGACGGACACCATTTTTGTTTTATCCAGCTGTATTTACTCAGTGCAACTTATAACATCCAAGTGAAAGATATAACACCAACATGTCAGCAAGAGAAAAAAAAAATAAAAAACAGAGTCACTGAGTTGGAAAAAGGCTCACCTCCCTCCTAAAAATGACTTGTAAACTTAATAAGGTGTAGCTAATCACCTTCTCAATGGCACACAAAGCCATCTGACTTTCAACTGTGATTAGCTGTGGTCATTTTGATTAGCTCAGCATGAAAAGAGCTTTCCTGGAGCATTTCAGTCCTTGCTAGTGCAACTGAAGCAAACAAGCAACTATGGGTGGCAAGGCACTGTCAAAAGATCTCCGGGATAAAGTTGTGGACGGGCACAAGTCAGGAGATGGATACAAAAAAAAATTCAAAAGCTTTATCAATGCCTAGAAGTACAGTGAAGTCTATTATTAAGAAGTGGAAGGTATTTGGTACAACACAGACCCTCCCTGGATCAGGATGTCGCTCCAAACTGGATGAAAGAGCCAGGAGCAAAATGGTCAGAGAAGCTACCAAGAGGCCTACAGCAACTCTGAAGCAGTTGCAGGAATTTATGACAAAGAGTGGCCATTGTGTGCATGTGACAACAATATCACAAATTCTCAACAAATGTGGCTTGTATGGGAGGGTTGTAAGAAAATAGCCACTCCTCAAGAAAAGCCACATGCATTCACGACTGAGCTTTGCCAAAACGCACCTTGAAGAATCGGGTTAGATGAGACTAAAATTGAATTATTTGGCCTCAACACCAAACAGTATGTCTGGCGGAAACCCAATACAGCTCACCATCCAAATAACACCATTCCTACAGTAAAGCATGGAGGTGGTAATATCCTGTTATGGGGGTGTTTCTCTGCAGCAGGGACTGGAGCACTTGTCAGGATAGAAGGAATAATGGATGGGGCAAAATACTGTCAAATTCTTGAGGAAAATCTGCTGCCCTCTGCCAGAAGGTTTACCTTCCAACATGACAATGACCCAAAGCACACAGCAAAACTGACCACACAGTGGTTGAAGGAGAAAAAGGTGAATGTCCTTGCATGGCCTAGTCAGAGCCCAGACTTAAACCCCATTGAAAATCTGTGGAATGACTTGAAGACTGCAGTCCACAAACGATCACCATCAAGCAGTTCTGCAAAGAAGAGTGGGCAAATATTGCAACGTCTAGACGTGCAAAGTTAGTAGAGACATATCAGACATATCCCAACAGACTAAACTCTGTAATTAAAGCAAAAGGTGGTTCAACAAAATGGGGGGAGATCCTTTTTCCAACTCAGTGATTCTGTTTTTTACTTTTTAAATTTTTTTCTGACATGTTGGTGTTATATCTTTCACTTGGATGTTATAAGTTGCACTGAGTAAATACAGCTAGATAAAACAAAAACTGTGTTTGTCTTCATTTCAGGCTGAAAAGCAACAAAATGTGATTATTTGATTATTTTAAAGGGGGGTGATCCTTTTCTATACCCACTGTATTTTAGTTAATATGGACTTCCTGTCAGCTGAAACCAGTCTGGTCATTCTCCTCTCATCTCTCTCATCAGCAAGGTGTTTTAGCCTACAGACCCTCTGCACACAGGATAACCCCCCCCCCCCCCCCCCACCATTCTGTGTAAACTCTAGAAACTGTTGTGTGTGAAAATCCCTGGAGATCAGTTTTTGAAATACCAGCCCATCTGGCACCAACAACCATGCCACTTTTTCTTCATTCTGATGTTTGATGTGAACATTAACTGATGCTCTTGACCTGTATCTACATGATTTTATGCATTGTGCTGCTACCACATGATTAGCTGTTTAGATAAATGTATGAATGTGCAGTTGTACAGGCGTTCCTAAAGTGGTCAGTGAGTGTATTTACCATGGTTCCATGTGTTTCCGGTTCATTCAGTCTGCAAGAGCCCCTGAAGATGAATGTCAATGATGTTCATTGGATATGTAAGAGTGCTTGCAACGTTGTTAACAGTTATTATTGTTATTAACCAGTGCCTTTCTTTTGACAGTCTTCTCAATGGATGGTTCAGCAGTGGTTTTGGTTACTAACCATCATCTAAGATCATGCTGAGCTGGGAAGCTGTGAAAGCTTAAAGCTGTTCAATTTCAGAAGACACTGTGCACAGAAGGACACAGCAGTGCTCATTATATTTCTTCATTTGTCTTTGAAAATATTCAGTCTTAAATTCTTTATGGCAGACACTCATTTTCATTGCATTACAAAAAACAAACAGTACTGACAAATGTAACTTGAAAACTTGAGAAACAGACAATTTCAAAACAGAAATGCGTCACAGCCCTGAGTGCAAGCGGCCTATTTCCAGCAGTTTTGGTGATATGTTTTTGAGAAACTAAACAAAACGTTACAGTCCTCTAAACAAACTAAACAAAAATTCTTGTTTGGACTAGTTTTACATGGCAAGGTGTTAATTATTAACAGTATATCTCTGGGATTTTAGTCCTGTCTGTGTCTGTCATGTTGTCAGAAATTTTTTACACATCTGAAAAGATAATTAATTTTAAAATCTGTGATTGTCCCAGGCCCTGTCGTGACCAGGGCTTCTGGGCATGTGCCCAATAGGCCGGGCTGGTAATCCATCCCTGAGAACAATTGGGATTATTTTAGGTTTTATATTGTTTTATAAAATATAGACAATGTTTAACAGGACCTCTGGGGGTTTTATGCAAGTTATTCCTAGCACAGGTATAGCCTACATGTTATGGGCATCTAACCTATTAATGAATAAGTGCAACTTGCAAGCCACACAATCCCTTCAACCAGCTGCTATAATAAAGGTCAACACAATCAGTTGTATTGAAATTAGATATATGCAGTACACATGGAATTATTGTGACTCTCATCTCTGTAGTTTATATATCCAGAAGTCTTATACCATCCGAATAGTTCTTTAAAGATCCCAGGTCTCCTCCAAATCATAACCATACATACCGCAGACAGGTCATCGTTCTCCGACAGGTACTGATGTCATGCGTGACAAAATCACAATAGAAAGAAGCAACTTTCGCAGAACTTTGGACTCGTTTCTGTATCACAGCTGTACAGCTCGCTGCTTTCCTTCTCTACGTCACGCACCGCTGGAAAGGCGCGAGACACGTGCAGCCTCCGCGCAATGGAGCTGCAGCGGCTTCACGCACAGAGCTCTGTACACCGCACAGCCAGCACACCACAGTGCAGGAAACTTAATCCACACACGAGAGATGGACTTCACCCCGGGCAAAGCAGAAGACCGCAACTTTCTGGTAATTAATTTATCTGTCGTCAGGTTTATTGCTTCACATGTCTATTTCAGTACAAACTCTGAGCGGACAGACAAATAAGAGGAGAGCAATACTGATGTTTTCCCATATTATACTGTGCATAATGTACAATTCTGAATAAAATCACTCAAATGTATTTGTATACGGAGTATTGCTGAATGCAAATTTAAAAAAAAAATGTCTTAATATTTGTCATTGCGTCTGAATCTATACTTTAACTGTGGTGATGAGTGAATTAATGATATCCATCATTGCTTCTTGCTATTGTTCCTTGCAAGTTGGCTCAGTTTGGGGAAATCATTATAGATGCCAAACAATCCATTAACTTTCATGAAATGCTCTGTGAATTAGTCTGCACAAATGAACAGGAAGTTTGTGCCTTGGTGGGAATGATTTCGAACTGTAACTTTTATACATGTAAATCCTCAAACCCATCAGACTCCAGAGGAGTTCATTTGATGCACTGTCACTTGGCACTATGCATCTTTGTCTCTGATTACACGCTCCTGTGTTGCATAATGCAACTATTCCTATCACTGTGACATGTTATGAGTCAGACCCCTGTCATAATCTTGATCTGATCAGCCCTTAATAGAGGGTTCCTGTGGAACATCTCAGAGAAGAGCCAACTCTGTGACTTGCAGCTCTTTTAAGCGACAACATGGACATGTCAAAATACAGTATCTGTTTAAACTAGTGCTTGCCTTTGTTCTGATCACTGCTGTAATAGTGCTCAGTATAACTAAGTAATTATGGCAGAAAGAGGATAAATAAAATACACAGACTGAAAATAGCTGTAAAATAAATGTTTGTGTCCAGCTGATGGAGCGTCTTTACAGACAGTAAAAAAAAAAAAAAATTGCCATATATTGCTGTATGAGTTACATTTCTTATCAAGGACTTGCAGTTTATACTGTTAAAAGGCCTTCACTGCTACTGTTAAAAGGCATTCACTGCTAGATGGTTGGTCCCCACAAAGAAAAGTGCTGCTTTTTAGATTTAGGTGTAGACATAGCATTAATTAGCTACATTAATCATTTTTAATGCCTACATTGTCAAAGGAGGGTAAGATAAGCGTGTGTGTGTGTGTTAGGCATCATGTAATCTCACCTTAGTTTTTTCATGATTAGTACATTACTAGTTGGAGCTTTGTTGAATATGTTGAAACATATTTGCTTTATTTGCTACTGAATGTCAAATACATGTGGCAGAAACAGAACCAGTTACAACATTTCTTTACAAAAGCTATAGACTCTGTTGACAGCAGGGCCTGCAGGGATGCTACACGCTGAAGTACTTACGAAGTGTGTTTCCGTGGGGAGTCAAATGAACTGAGATTGTGTGTTGTATTAAATAATGATCAATTCAATGTACAAAATGTGCTACGGTATTGCTCGTTATGATTTGTTTATTTATAGGATTGTCTAACTGAGAAGATCTAAAATTGTTAGGACACTGGCCTAATAATACAAGTTTGTTACTATTATACTGAAAAAATAGAAGCACCCACCAAAGAGTGGTGTTAATTTACAAGTGATGCCTCACACACTTACTTTTATCATGCTACTCTATACTCTCTACAGATACTGCTATATCTTGATGGATTCTATCTAATAAAGCTAATAAGGGAAATCCATGGTGTAACTGCAGCGTAACCCAATAAGAAATATTGAGGATTATGGCAATTATGGAATAGTACACAAAGTTCCCTGATATATATATATATATATATATATATATATATATATATATATATATATATATATATATAGACTGCACTCTCCACAGTGCTTCACACCTCACACAACAGAGAATATACTGTAGTATATGTATACTGTATATATAGCATGGCTGCTGAGGGGATGTCCTGTGTCGATGCTTGCAGGACTGAGCTCGCCATCTGTCACTGAAATGAATGCCTCATAGGTCTGTTTGAACATGAATGACTCATTCGGCATCAGACTGGGCTCAGTCATCTCATTCAATGAATGTCCACTTAATAACATTACTATTTTGCCTTTAGTTTATGCATTCCTCTTTAGTAACCACTTTATCTTGCCTGTGGTTGCCTAAAACGATCTCATGAACACAGGGCGCAAGGTGGGAATACAATCTAGATTGGATTCATTTGCATACACATTCTCATTATACATTCATTAAACATTCAATCAAAACGATCTGATATGATTCATTACGCCTTTATGAATTGCATGACAGAGGTGTGATTTGGAGAAGTGTCAGGTTAAGGATTCATTTAAAGCTAACATCTCATGCCACCCATTTGCCCACTCCCCTGTATGGCGTGCATGCATCAGGAGGAGATGCATTATGGCCTGTTTTCATTTCCTACAACTTCTGATGATGTTGCACTATCTGAATAATACATGTCATGAAGATGTTTAGAAGAAACTAACTACATATTTTAATCTGGGTTGTAGATAAATCAGCACAGGAGGCACAGGAAGTGAGTGGTGCTATTATTATTATTAGCTAAATAATATATATTATATAATGTATATTATTATTAGCTAAAAGCAATTTAGTTTATGGGGCAGCAAATAATTATACATAATTAAAATTTTACATAAATGTTTTCATTATTCTTGACAGGGTTAGTAAGGAACAGTTTAGCTCTTAATGAGCTTCTATAATTCGTAAACAATCTGGCCTCAGACTTCAGTAAGCTTTTAATGTGTCTTTGTCAATTGTTTTGTTGTCCTGGAAAGCTGATATAATAATGCGATAAATATTTCAGCAGCGGAAAAGCTTCCAGTGCTTTATTAATTCATGTTATCATTGAATGATCAAGGGAATGTTGTTGATTTAAAGCAGGGTGCCTGCTCTACTCCATTAGTGTCGCTTAACAGATGGAGAAGGAGATCCTTTTCCTTATTAAACATAGATGGGGCTTGTAAGAGGAGCCTAGCTTTGGAGAATCACTGACCATATCATTTGATCTTTCACCTCTTCTTTAGAAAAATGGTATAAAATGCCGACTTGAACACTAATGAGACTACAGAATGTTTGTCAGTACTTTTAAGAAAATTGTAATGATGATTAAAGGTTCAATCACAACTCTTTTTGTAACATTTACTGAAGTCCTCCTTACTTTCCAGCAGCTATCTCATCAGAGGACAAACTCTGGTCTCTGTGATATTTCAGACTTTGCGAGAAACAACAAATCATCCAACCAATTAGGATAAAGAGGCATTGCTAATTACCTGTCAATCATGTTGTCTGTTTTGTAAGCTCCCAATTTGCAGTAGCATCCAAAGGTACACCAAAATTGCTGACTTTAACTTTAAACCCCATGGTACTTTCTCTTCATGTATTGATTTTCAGCGTGTGTTGATAATTACGCTGCAGTTATGTATGTCTCTCAGAGACCTCTCTGACCCAGCAGGGTTACTCTCGGGTGGACTGTAGCCTTAAGAGTTGTGAGTGTGTCTCACACAGCCACTGGGGCAGCAACACTGGCCATTATTTATCTGCATTCCAGCACAGCTCTGTCCAGATGCAAATGCAATTCCAAGGGCAAGGGAATATACAGTATGTAGTATCTTTGTACATAGTATATGTGTTTATAGTAGCTTTATGTGTAGTTTCACATTTACAGATGTTTAAAGGTTTTAATACAGCAGGCACTGTTAGAAACATTAAGGTTTTAATACAGCAGGCACAGTTAGAAATATTAAGATGTACAACCCCAATTCCAGAAGTTGGGATTTCTTTCTAAAATGCAATAAAAACAGAAATCTGTGATTTGTCAAGTCTCTTGAAACTTTAATTAACTGACAAAAGTACAAAGAAAAGATATTCAATGTTTTCAATGACCAATTAAATGTATTTTGTAAATATAAACAAATTTAGAATTTGATGCCTTCAACACACTCAAAAAAAGTTGGGACAGGGCAAAATAAGACTGAAAAGTTTATAAAATATTCAAGTAACATCATTTTGAAAGATCATGTTAATTGGTAACAGGGGAGGGTATCAGGATTGGGCATAAAAGGAGCATCCACCGAAAGCTCAGTCTTTGCAAGCAAGGATGGGTCGTGGTTCATCACTTTGTGTCAAACTTCGTGAGAGAATTGTCAGTCAGTTCAAAAAGAACATTGCTCAATGTAAGAGTGCAAAGAATTTAGGTCTTTCACCATCTACAGTGCATAATATTGTGAAAGATTCAGGGAATCCGGAGAAATCTCATTACGTAAAGGGCAAAGCTGGAAACCACTGTTCGAGCCCTCAGGTGGCACTGCCTGAGAAATCGTCATGCTACTGTGATAATTATAACCACATGGGCTCGGGAGTACTTCAGAAAACCATTGTCACTTAACACAATCTACCGCTGCATCCAAAAATGCAACCCGAAACTCTATTATGCAAGCCACACATCAACTCTATGCAGAAACGCCGGTGAGGTCTCTGGGCCTGAGCTCATCTCAGATAGACTGAAAAGCAGTGGAAACGTGTGCTGTTGTCAGATGAGTCCATGTTTCAGCTTGTTTTCGGGAAAAACGGACGCCGAGTTCTCCGTGCCAAAGATGAAAAAGACCAACCAGAATTTTATTAGAGAAATGTGCAAAAGCCAGCATCTGTGATGGTATGGGGGTGCATCAGTGCCCACGGCATGGGTGACTTGCATATGTGTGAAGGTACCATTGACATGGAGGCATATATTGGGATTTTAGAGAGACATATGCTGCCATCAAGGCAACGTCTTTTCCCAGGAAGTACATGGTTATTTCAGCAGGACAATGCCGGGCCTCATTCTGCACATGCTACAACAGAGTGGCTTCATAGACACAGAGTGCATGTGCTTGACTGGCCTGCCAGCAGTCCAGATATGTCTCCTATCATGAAGAGGAGAATCAGACAATGGCGACAAAGGACTGTTGAGCAGCTTGTATCTTGTATCAAGCAAGAATGGGCAAAAATTCACTTGCAAAACTGCAACAATTAGTATCCTCAGTTCCCAAACGATTAAAAAGTGTAATTAAAAGGAAGGGTGATATAACACGGTGGTAAACATGCCTCTGCCCAACTGCCTCAGAGCTCCAGGGTCCTTGGCTTGATTCTGAGCTCTGGTTACTGTCTGTATGGAACGTTCTCTCCATTTCCTCATAGGTTTCCTCTGGGTTATCCAGTTTCCTCCCACCTCTCTGGTACTGTAGTTGAACTGGCTACTCTAAATTGCCCTAGGTCTCAATAAGTGTATGTGGTTGAATTTCTGCCTCATGCCGACTGTTCCTGGGACAGGCTCTGGATCCACTGCAACCCTGACCAGGATAAGGCTGAGTGAATTAGGTATATTCCTTTCCATGATATACAGTATTTATATCCAGGTAAATTGCCAAATTGACTCTGTAATAACCAAGCTAGCGCCTTTGAAATGTGCAAGCTATGAGTCCTCATTAGTGTAACACCACACAAGTGTGGAAGCCTGGCGGTAAAGTAGAGCTTTGTGCTCTCACCACAAGGTGGCAGTATCACCACAGTGACACAGTCCATACTGCAGTAAAATTCCTACGACCTTCTTTCCTTTATGGTCCGGAGACCTCCAAAACAAACTGCAGGAGCCAAGCGTTTAAATATGCATGTTATTGTGATGATGTAGGGCAGTGTAGCAGCACGTCCTCTCCTTTTGCAGTTCTGTAATTGAGGGGACAGCAGGAGGCAGAAAAGGTGCCATGTGCGGGGAGAAACAGATGGAATTTAGGTTTGTGGACATCATAGAACTAGAGAACACGAGAATGAGGGAGTAAATTTAGCTCTTGGCTACTGATCAATAAATAGATATACTGCATGTGACAGGGTTACTTATGGACAGCTTCTATCATGTCCTTTTCTCTCTAAAAACACTATCCCTCTCCTTCTCACCTCTTCCCTTATTTTCACACCCCCTCCCCTCTCTGTGATGATGGTATGGGTGGCCATTTGGTGCAGCATTGCCTACATGATTTAAGTTAATGACATGTCTGTTCATAAGGTCTGGCATGATAGTGTGGTTATGTATGTGCTAGTGTGCTGTCATGCTTTCTCAGGCCTCTGATGTTAAACAATGCGAGTGTGACCTTACTCTTTTCATGCTACCCACTGACCAGCCCCTGTGTCTGTCTTTCCTGCTAATCACCTCATTTGTCTGTTCATCATCCCCAGTGTTTTTGGTTTAACATCATAAAAGCTTGTTTTAAGGATGGATGTGCATGCAGAAAAAATTTATAACTAATAAATAAACACTGGAGCAATACTGTATAAACTATTTCAAGTTAATTAAACGTTCTATGAGGTTTTGTGTACAATACATGTGCCATCAGATGGAAACTGAGGCACTTCCACGTAGAGGTATCTACCAGCATTATCACAAATTCTTCCATCTGAAAAAGAAGTTTCATCACTGAAAGTATTAATTGTACAGGTTTAGACGTTCTTGATAATACTTTATTGTTTCTATAGTAACAGCTAATTCTCTGGGACTTGCATGGCAGATGTGCCACATAATCTAAGGTTAATAATAAACATATAAAAAAATATGTTGTTAAGAAAATGCTATAGCTGTTGATGTAGCGAAGCTTGCTGTAAGGATACTTTTCATAAAAGGAGTTCATAAAAGGAGTCCCAGGTGTCAGCGATTTGTAACAGTCAGTAGTTTTTTTCCACCACAGGGAAGCCTTCAGGACAGATGAGTTTGCACTTTCAGGTTGTTTTGTAACATGACAAGCTGTGTTTTTGTCATATTAACTTCAGGAAGACAAAAAAAAGACAGGCTGTTGATGAAAATGTTTGTATCTGGTATAATGTAAAGGATAACAGAGCTAACTTGTCTCATGGATGTTCCACAACACTAATATATAAACGGTTAAGAAAAATGATGTTTATGCATTAAGAAATATAAAATTGTTGGCAACTTCAGGATGTACTCTTAAAGAAAAATAACACACTATTTTGTTTTATTCCTTACATTTTGACTGTCCAAAAACTGCCATTAGACTTCCATTATAATTATGATTTAAGTATTTGTCAAAGAGTCAGTCACACGGTCAGATCTGGTAGATAGAGGTGATTGATATTATGTTTTAAAATGCTGGAGGATCCCTTTATTCAATGCTTTTTTTGATAGCAGGCATGAAACTGGGGATGATACCCATCATTGCCTCTGTTCTGTATTTGATAATGCTTATTGACATGCAGGGGGTATTGGTTGTATGTTGTATACATTATGTATTTGTTTTATGGCATTCTGTCTTTTTTGGTCTCGCTTCATATCTCTTCTTATGTTTTTCATTTGGCTTTGGAGCAGGAGCTTGTCTCAGGCAGTTGATGGATCAGCAGAACTGTGAACATTTATCAATTGCTTTACGTTTCTTTTACTGTCTGTGTCAGATCCCTTCAGCATTTGAGACCCTGTGTATGATTTGTGGCATTTTACTTAGGGTCAATTTTGGGTGGATGAGTGTTGTGCTCTGAGGATAATACTGCTCCTATCTCGATATAGAAAGGTCCTGCTGTACCCTTACATGGCATACCCATAAGCCAAAACCACCCAACCATGTCATTAAAAGAAGACTCAGCGCCTGTGTGATGTGCACCTTCTGATCAGCAAATCAGAAAACTACACCGCATTGTTAAAACCCCCTCCTTAACTGCAGCAGTGTGGGTTGAAGTCCAAAAGTGGGTATAGAGTGAGATGCCATTTTATGTTGTATATAGCCTACAATCGAAAGCAGATAGAAGCTGAAGTTATAGAGACAGAGCAAAGGAAACTATATTTTGATGATTAATAGAAGTTGTACTGTTGTTTAGAGGAGCTGCCAATTTGCTCTTGGCTGAGCTTGACAGTGTTGTGTGAAGCCAAACAAATTAGTGCCTATCCACTCCAACCTGACCCCAAATCACTAAAGGGGAGCTGTAAAGCAGGGGCTGTCAAGCTTTTTGTACCCAAGAACCACTTCCAATATATTAAAAAAAAAAAAAAAAAAAAATCACAGGAACACTGCAGCACATTTGCAGAACAATTTTATTTCATAAACATAATTCAATAATTCAAATATTACGCATATTGATTAAAAGTGTGCATTTACATTTATTTATTGGAACATTTGAGCTTGTGATATCTGCACGTTTGGGGTTACGCCTCATGGGCACTTAGAGGTCTCCGGACCATTAAGGAAAGAAGATCTGCCAATATTGTGGAGCATTCAGCTCGAGCGTGAATCGCGACTGTGTGCGTGTTTGGTAAGGACTGGAAAATGTTGGGCAGTTGGAAACACCGGGTCCCTTGCTGTAAATCCCTATAGAGACAGTCGCTCATTACTGAAAGCTGATGCCGAGCTCGGAGAAAATCATATGACTCAAAAATACGCTTCAGTGTCCCCTACATCCGCTCTCGTTTTCTCCTGACACTGGTCAAATACACCAGGGCCGCTCGGCTTTTCGTCACGGCACCGTGGAGAGGAGAGGACAGAAGAGGAGAGGAGAGGAGAGGAGAGGAGGACTCCTGCCTGTACATCACGTGTATCGTTAAACTCGCGGAAAAACGGAGCCTGTCTCACACATTACGAGTGGATCTGGCGAACCGAGCCGACTTTTTCCCTCTGCGTTTCTATGACAACAGGCACGGCTCGAGAAGAGTTCGGTGCGTGACGGGGGTGCGCTCGGTTTGCGCAGTTCGGCGCAAGGGGGAGGCGGAAACACCCACGGCATATCCCACCATCCTTCATTCAGCCCGATGTATGCACCTTGTTTTCACGAGTGCGGACTTTCCTCTAACCTCTGGAAACTCAAAAGGACGCCACTATGGTGCATCATTCCGGATCGATACAGTCCTTCAAGCAACAAAAGGGTCGGTATTAGTGGACTTTGCGCTTTATGCGTGTGTGTGTGTGTGTGTGTGAGCTGAGTGCGTCTATGACGGAGGCTACTTTTAAAACGCGCCGTGTGAAATTGAGCGCGTGAACTCTGTGTCAGTTTGTGACGCACGTTGCTTTCCCGTTAGGTCAGTTCACACTGCAGACCTGTTTATCAGATGTGAAAAGAAAATGTATAGACTTGTGTGGAAACACGCAGAATGAAATTGCTGTAATAAAACAGTTTAGAGCCTCGGTTCAGAGGTGCTGCTGTTCTGTCAGACTCTCGCTCTCTCTCTCTCTCTCTCTCTCTCTGTGTGTGTGTGTGTGTGTGTGTGTGAGTGAGTGAGTGGTGTTTTGACAGTGCTAGTGTGTTTCCATGAAGAGCATTTCTCTGCGCTCTCTACTGTACTAAGTGGAGCTGGCGCAGTATCACTGTGTAGGCTTGTGCTCTTGTAGAGTTCCTCTTTGATGAGCTGCTGCTGCCCATGCCTTTCTACTTCACTTATAAGAAATACACACTCCCAGAAATAAATGTACATAATTGTACATGTACCTTTACTGTGTATTGTTTTACATGGAAATATGAAAATAGTTTACATTTAAAATCATTCATTCATTATCCTGGTCAGGGAAGCAGTGTATTCAGAGTCTATCCCAGGAACATTGGTAGTGAGGCAGGAATACACCAGGGATGGCACCCTAAAAATAATTTAAAGAACATAATTGGACCACCTACGTAATGATGTAAATAATTAAAGGTACACCACACGCATCTTCCCAGGTTGAAAAAAAAAAAAAGCATACTAAAGGTACAAAACATTCTCCAGCAACTTGGAAAGGTACAGTTTGGTAGCCTTCCGTTGTTTCTGAGAGATCAAATCCCTAGAATTGAATACATTATAGTGTCCGTTTGTGTCCTGGACCCATATATTGTCAGTTCCACATTTTTTTTTTTTTTTAATGTGTATGAGACAATTTTTATATTTAAACAAGGACTGTAGCTCCAGCTGAGATCCTACAAGGGCTGGGCGATATATGACAGTATAACAATAAAATAGTGATAACGTGATATACTCTTTCGTAGTTATTGTGGGCATTATAAAACTATCCAACTCCATTGTCACAATAATGAATGCATAATCTTCCCTCTTTATTCATGTTAACTAATATATTTATTTACACATTAAATGTGTATTTTTGAAAATGCCTTTTTAATATAATGGGCTAGATTTCCTGAGTAATGAGACAGTGGACAGCTACATGTGGCATCATTGCCTTTTTTAATATTGTATATGGCATTATATTTTTGTTGTATCGCCCAACCCTAGGTTCTACAATCAGTAGCAATCTGAATGAAACTTTGACTGGGATAATGATTGTTTTGCTACATACAGCTCAAAGCATAGTATATGCCAAAATCTCAGAGAGATCTACTGAGATCTACTACGAGAGCACTTGGATTGTCACAGTTTCACACCAGCCAAGTGGGCACATTTACATTAGGGGGCACTGTGTTGAAATGGTGCTGTGTAGCTAATTGAATTATGGTAAGTGAGGAAGGCAGTGATGGTAAAATCTTGTCTAAGCTTGTTTTCACACTCTTTTCTACATGCAGATGGTGAACAGTTTGTGAGAGTTAAAACCCTTGGCTCTTACTTGGCTCCTGTAACTAGGGTATACATAGTCCAGCAATTACTGAAAGCCGTAAATATTGCAGGTTTGCGTTGTCTAAAAATATGAGCTCATCAGATGAAGATGAAAAGGAAGAAGTGAAGCCATTTTCAACTAATGCACTTTTAACGGGAATGTACAAATCACTGTTGGCCCAACAAGCGGATAATATTACACTAAATATTTGATCCTGTTGTGTCCAAAATGTCAGCTACTCAATGTTAATTTCTTTTATTTCAGTTTATAGAACTGTTGTATAAAAGCCATATCACAATCGCAATCATGCAGTTATACTGACATTCAGTATAACTGCAGTTTTTCTCATGCGATATTGCTTGAATATGCTCTTCTTTCTGTAGGAATGTATTGTGTATTATATTATGCATGTTGTTTTGTTTTTCACTCTTGTGCACACTTTTTCCAAGCAAACTGGACTCACAGATCCCCAAATCTAACTATCTGGGTTGTTGCCCTGCTGTCTCTCAGCTGTTCTGGCAGCCAAAAGTAGAGAAATAAATCCAGAGCGCAGATCCTGATCTTGTGCAATTCTACGCTGGCTCTGAGTCTGCTGCTCCAGTCCACGTCACACTGCATTTGAGACTCGCCTTAGTGTTTATTGATCAACACTGCATGGTATTTATAGTGCCACTCTACACTGTTCTGCTATCCCAGTACAGACATTCCTCCATCATTGCTGACCGGTATTGATAGGTGTGTATGTACCCAGCTAATTACAGGGTATTCTGAGTGAACTGATGGCCCTGTGATTAATTATTTAGGGCTTTGCTGAGGTGGTGGCCTGAAATGCAGATACTGAGTGGAGCTGCAGCTGCAATGGCTCCATTTCTCTGACAGCTGCTACTTTATGGAGAATAATATGCACTCTGCTCATGTTTATATTACAGAATGATGAATGTACAGTATAATAGGTGAAAGAAGCTGTAATTTTGCATTAGAGGTTCTTTCTTTTGTATTCTTATCTATTTTTTAGGGTGATTTTTGGTGTATTTTCATTTTATCAAGTGTAAACAAAGCTGTGGCTTTGAAGCCAGAGAGCTGATGAGTAATGAGGCAGTGGACAGCTGCTTGTACAGGGTTAAGCAATCAGCGCTTTCTGTCAAAGCATGTCTAGAGAGGAATGCTGGGAAGTGTCATATATGCTGAACCTTCTAATCGTAAATGATGTAATAGCAAAGACAGGAAATTGGGCTGTGGTGTGCAATTGACTCTCTTCTCTCTTGTTGTTGGGGTTTTCTTTCATCTGTCAGGATCATCAGTTTAAAAGTAACAAACATCGCATTGCATTCTATTATGCACAGAACACATTTGATCTTAGAACCGGAAAACAGTGCAAGAGAAAATAGGATTTAGTCGTTTTTTGCTTCTGGGTTTGGTGCAAAGGTGTGTGTGTGTGTGTGTGTGTGTGTGTGTGTGTGTGTGTGTGTGTGTGTGTGTGTGTGTGTGTGTGTGTGTGTGGTTTTTATGTGAGAGAGGGAGAGAGGGAAAAACAGAGCTAGTGAGTTGGGATGAGCATGATGAATATGAGAGCAGAGAACGAGAGAAACTGAAAGGTTGGGTGTAGGAAAAGCCAGGGTGGAATGTGATTGGAATCTTTAAAAGTAGAGAGAGTACTGTATACTTCAGTCCACAGTGTATTAATCTGTACAGGACATTACATTCTTTAATGCAACAGCTCGGGATGTACTGAAATCTTAGTGTTATCACTTGATTTGTGCGTTTTGAGAATGTCTAAAAAGTATCTGTATCTGGGTAGAATGTAATACGTTAATGAAAAGTAGTTGGGGGCGATTTCACTCACGGATTTCACTAGCAACATAAAGTTTGCTCACAGCAAAAAACTCAGGAGTGGTCAGACTGAATGCTTTAAAAAAGGTTTCACATTTCACAGGTATTGCCCATAGTAATATACCATATTTTTAACAATATTTTAATATTTTTTATTTTAATAATACGTACACTATTTTACACCATATGACCAAATGTTTGTGGGCACCTGACCATCACACCCTGCTTTTTGAACTTCCCATTCCAGATTTAGGCCCCCTTTGCTGTTATAATAACCTTGACTCTTCTGGGAAGGCTTTCCACTAGATTTTGGAGCTTGGCTGTAGGGATTTGCTCATTCAGCCACAAGAGCATTAGTGAGGTAGGGTGCTAATGTCAGAGGAGAAAGCCTGGGGTGCAGTCGGTGTTCCAAATGTGTTCAGGTCAGGGCTGTGTGCAGGCCAGTTTTTCCACTCTAACCTTGGCAAACCATGTCTTTATGGACCTCACTTTGTGCACAGGCATTGTCATGCTAGAACATGTTTGGGCCCTTTAGTTCCAGTGAAGAGAAATTGTAATGCTACAGCATACAAAGACATTTTATACAATTGCATGCTTTGTGGCAACAGTTTGTGGATGGCCCACATGTGGGTGTGATGGTCTGGTGTCCACAAACTTTTGGCCATATTGTGTATGTACATTTGCAGCATTTAGCAGACTCCCCTATCCAGAGTGATTTACAGTAGTGCTTTTCAGTCTCCATCAAAAACACATCCTCATGCTACTTTCAGCTTAAATGCTGTTGGAGGATATGAGTTAGTACTAGGGGTGTAACAATGCATCGCACTGCAAAAAAATTGAGTGTGTAAATGCAAATGTGCATTGTGGAGATGTGTGATTCACATCATGGAAATCAGTATTCTATTAATCATGCATCCAATGCAATTGCATTGTTTGAACAGAAAAAGTGCCAATATGTGCAACCCATAGACTATATAGACACTATGACCAAAATGCAATATAGGTCATACGGTTAAACAACCATGTTATAACAGTTTAAAAAAGCTCTTTGATAGCTTTCAAATGACACCGGCCCTGCATTACCCAAGAAGGTCACGGAATCGCACATTTTAGCCGACTTTGGCGCTCTATTTCTGTCCCAGGCGCTGCTACAGGGCTCATTATGTTTCAATCAATCGTTTCCCTGAGTCAGAGTTTCTATTTATTCAATTAAATTTTTGGGAGAATTTATAAATGTATTTATTTATTTATAAGATATGGTGGACCTGTGGTACATTTTGATTACAATATTAAACTTCTGTTCATATAAATGTTTTAATTATATGCAGACAAATATGCACATTGGTTTGCATTGGTTATGATTCAGAAATTAAAAAAAAAAAGTCATATTTTTTCTTCATTCAAATTTTGTTCAGGATATTCTGAGAATCAAATTCGATCAAATCATGAAGTCTGTATCATGAATTGAATCAAATTTTGACTGGAGTGTATTGTTACACCCCTAGTTGGTACATCAACAAAAATACACAATTCAAGTTTTTCTCTGCTCATTTAAGTGCTCGGTGAAGAGGTAGGGCTAGTGGTGGTGAGCCAGTGACTCAGCTGTTCACAGGAGCATTCTACCACCTGCATGCCTGGACAGAGAATGCACTGATGCATGTCTTCATTGTGGGTCAAGTTGAGCTGTGCTAGAGGCTCAAAGTGAGTCCAGAGTGGGATGTGATAAGTGCCTTGAAGTAGGTGGGGGCTGTTCTTTTGTTGGCTTTGTAGGCTATGGGATTAGATTTGTGCCAAAAGTGTTGAACGTAGCTTTTCAAGAAATTAACAAAACTACACAATGAGAAAGAAAAAATACACTCTGAAATTGAAAACAGTGAACTCAGTGGCAAAAATCTAACATTGTCTGCAAATAAACATCATTCGTTGTTAACAAAACTAGGAAACTAAGCTTCCTTTTCGCTAATCACTGTTTATGAATGCGCTGCCAGAGTTTTCAATTACGCTCCGCAAGTTTACATTCGCCATTCTGACACAAACCTCATGTGTGGGAAGGGCTTAATAGTGCTTTACTCTCATTGGCTAGTGAGATTTGGCTCGACAGTTCGAGTGTCCAGCTGACGACAACACCGCCGCTCCGTGCCGCTCCTGAGAGCTCATCTCGAAAAAAATAATTGTATGAGACTCCCCAAACCTCAAATATTAATTACGAACCATAATACTGACTAACCGCATCCAGAACGCTCTCCAAAATTCACGCCACTGAAGTCTCTACTTCCTGGTTCACTAGCCAATGAGAGTAAAGCGCTGTTAAGCTCCACCCACACGTGAGGTTTGTGCCAGAACGGCAAACATAAACTTGTGGAGCGTGAACAAAAATTCCGAAAGTGTAAACGTAATCTCTGGCAGCGCATTTATAAACCATGATTAATGAAAAGGAAGCTCAGAAAACTGTTCACAAAGAATGATGTTTATTTGAAGACAATGTTATATTTTTGCCACTGAGTTGACTGTTTTCAATTTCAGAGTGTTTTTTTTTTCTTTCTCATTGTATATTTTTGTTCGTTTCTTGAAAAGTTACATTCAATACTTTTGTCAAATCCAATCCCATAGTAGGCAATCTGTGTTTTAAATCTGATGTAGGGAGCTGAAGTAAGCCAGTGGAGGGAATGCAGCAGTGGGGTGGGGTGGGCGAACTTGAAAACAAATCATGTAGTAGATGTTGTGAAGGAGAAACGTCATGACCATGCCAGGTTAACAATATAAGGAGAGAATGATTATTGGTTGTCCAAACTACTCCAAGGTTGTGTTTGTTTTCAGATCGTGTGATTGAGAGCTCCCCAGGGAGATCACAAGATCATGGCAAGGGGATGCTTCTCTAGGGATGAACAGCAACTCAGTCTCAGAGATTTAGTTTCAGCTGATGAGCTGCCATTAATGATGAGATGTCCACTAGACATGCTGAGATCCATGTAGAGACATGCATGTCTGAAGGAGGCAACGAGATGGGGCAATGAGTTGATGAGTTGAGCAATGAATTGGGTGTCATCAGCATAGCATGAAGAAAAATGTGAGGATTTGACCTGACTGACAGAGCAGGTATAGAGGGAGAATTGAAGAGGACCAAATACTGAGCCTTGTGGGACAACAGTGAGAGTAGGCATGAGCAGATGTGAATCCCCTCCATGTCACTACTGCCATGTTGTGCCACAAATTGCAAGGCTCGTGAGGATGGGCAGGAGAATCTTGTGATTGATTGTGTCAAGGGGTGCTCTGAGAGGTCAGGGACAATGAGGACAAATGATAGTTTGACTGATCTAGTGGTCAGTATCTTTGGAGTGTGCCTCTTTGAAGCCAGATTAGTTAGGCTCTTGGAGGTCACTCTGGGCAAGGAACAATAACATCTGATTGTATATAGCATGTTCAAGAATTTTATAAAGAAAGGAGAGAAGTGATACTGGTCAGCAGCTGATGTCTGAGCTGTCTCGTGTGGGTGAGGGAGGGGAGGAGGTCTTGCAAAATGGTTTGGAGCATTGTGTCAGAGAGCAGTTGTTGAAAGTCAGGTCAAAAGAGTTTAAGAATGGAGGCAGGAGATGTTAAGATGAGACAGTTCAGTTTTGCCAAAAGTGGCTTAGTGTTTAGCAGGTTTGTCTTGCACCTCCGGGGTTGGGGGTTCAAATCCCACCTGTGCCCTGTGTGAGAAGTTTCCTCCGGGTACTCCGGTTTCCTCTCGCAGTCCAAAGACATGCGTTGTAGGCTGATTGGCATTTCCAAATTGTCCATAGTGTGTGAATGTGTGTGTGATTGTGCCCTGTGATGGGTTGGCACCCTGTCCAGGGTGTCTGCCGCCTTGTGCCCTAGTTCACTGGGATAGGCTCCAGGTTCCCCCGTGACCCTGTGTAAGATAAGCGGTATGGAAAATGGATGGATGGATGGATGGAATTGGAATAGTGAATAATCCTAAGATTTGTCAATGTGCAAACATATTGCTTGATTATAAATATAATTGTTTGTTGAAATTTTTCATTGAAGTATGAAAGCCAGTTGAGAGAAGACTATTTTGCCATGCAGCTTGGCTCAGACACACTGCTGATAAAAGCCACACCTGCAGTAGATATGCGACCAACACCACCATCAGCACTGTGAACAGCATGACATGAAAGCAACTGCTAAACAACAAGCTAAATGTAGGATGAGGATATAAGATTTAACCATTTTATCTGCTGAATGATGGATGTTCTATTAGCATGCGATTAAATGCATAACAGCAGTTTCCACAAATCATAACCTGTTGGGTGAAGTGCAACAGAGAATGAAGCAACTCCCTGCAGAGGGTAGCTGTGATTTTGTCATTCTCTCAGTTGTGAGACTCTGTGTGCATGTGCATATGTGTGCTCAACAGCACTGCTTCAATCACAGGCTAGCCACCTGTCCACTTACATAACGCACAGATGGGGGTGAGTATGTGCTGTGATCAGAGGAGAGATGACTGAATATTGGAAAAAAAAGAAAGCGGACACTCCTTTTGGTTTTATTTAAATCAGGGGTCACAGGGGGCAGACAATTATGACGTGCATGAATTAGTGATTGATTGGGTGCTACTCCAGTGAACTTACACTAAGCGAACATCTGCTGGAATAGTATATGGTATGCTTCTCTGTTATGTCTTCATAATGAGAAGAGCAACAGTTGTTCCCCTCAACTGAGAATCCCCTATTGCATGAAAGCTACTAGTATGGGAGGGTGAAGGTTAAAATGTGCTTCATTCATAACATAGCCACCTCATCATTTTAAACGACTGCTCATGCAACATCATGGGCACATTTGGCAAACACTAACTGCCCTATTCTGTTTTCATTTGATTTTCTAATGCCCAATATTGGATACTAATGGTCTGATTAACCCAGGGAGAAGAGCCTTGCTATGTGCAGACTTCTCCACAGAGATAACTGTTATGATGTTTAGTCACAATGTGTGTTGTGATGATTATGGCATTGTTGTCTTTTTCAAAATACCAAAGTAGCATTTCTGGCTATTATCATGTACATGTTATTTTTATGGCTGGCCCATAAAAAATTATTAGCAATCCAAATAATTTTTAGCCTGCATGGCCTTCCCATGGTAATGTTTCTCCAAATATATTAGTCGCAAATGGGCAGAGGCTGGTAACCACAATGAAGCTTTATATATTCTCCCACAAAATGGAGCAAATCATCTGTGTGGAAAAGTTTTATAGCTGTAAAGATGCAAGTTCTAAAAGTCAAGTTAATGACAATCCTTTTCCCCGCTTCTCTCTATCTCTATTCGTTTTCGTTATTGGTTCCATTTATGCACAGAAAATGGCAATATGCTCACAATGTAAACATGGAGGATTAAATACTTATGTTTTCTTCTGGAATTTTGCACTTACATCTTTAAGTCTGCAAGAAATGACCGAAATGTAAAACCACTTAAAGGCTAAAAACAAAACTATTGCTCAAAGAAAATACATGTCAGATTAGAAGAGGAAATGGTGATATTCATTATTAAATAGCTCTTTTAATTTCCACCAGCTGCATGTGTTTTTAAATGGTTGCTTAATACTGTGATAAAATAAAACTCCATAAAACTATATATTTGTCAAGGTTATCATACTGTAAAAATGTAAAACAACAACACCTACTGTAGGTGGGGGAATTTTAAGCAATATATTCAAAATAAACTTCATTTGTGGATCTGTAAAATAAATTCCATAATTTTATCAGCCACATAATTAAATGGAATAGCAGCTGTCGGTGGTTTTCAATGTAATGCAGTTGATTTATTGATCATTATATTTTACTCCCATGAGGCAGGACAGATAAACAACTATAGCAAGCAAAATCTGAATCGCTGTGTATTCTGTGTGTCAGCTTGATTTGGCCTGCATCACAGTAATCAAGGCACAAAGGAAGGATGAAGGGAGAGATAAATAGTAACTGAGAGATAACAGAATTAAATGGGAGGGGAATGGCAGTTTGAGAAAGGATTGGGTCTGAACCGAATAAGACCGAGCATATGTGAGGACGTTCGACCTGGATAGGGAAGGGCAGTGTGAGATGAGAAAAGATAAACAGGCCTGTGTCAGGAGCATAGACATAGAGGGAGGATCTTTTAATCTGTCTCACTAATGCAACAGTATGACAGAGGCAGATGAGAGTAATGCCATGATGTACTCTGGCATGGAGAAAGTGCCATCTGCCACGAACACCATTCTCTACCACAGATTCTCTATGCAGCACAGGATTGACAGCTGTCATTACCCATCCAGAGGCTTTCGCTTATTTGGTTAATAACTGAACCTTGTTCGCAGCTGTATTACAATATGAAAACATCCATCATTGCCATCAAGTCAGAGCATAATTCAAGGCGATCTTAGAATACCACAGAAGAGCATCCTTCTTCATCTTCACTGAATACAACTGCGCAGAGAAAAAAGAGACAGAAATGGCTGAGAAGGAGGAGAGACAGACAGACAGACAGACAGACAGACAGACAGACAGACATAATTAGCACAATAATTACCCCACTGTCATGCTTCTCCAAGATTTCATGCTGTGGGCAAGACAGTTCGTTTTTTCCAATAGGAAATTTATGCAAATCACTGATTCCCCAGGTAAAAGAATACAGTGGAATTAGCCAAGATTGAGCAAGGTCTCAATTTTAAAGTACTTTCAAGTTCTTTTGCTTTGCTGACATTCAAACATTTTTCCATGTGCCATCCATCATACCAGAATATTTTGTCACTGGTTTTACGAGAATTTATTTGTAATGTATTGCAGCTAGTCATTTGAAGTGCTTTCTGTGTCAAAATGTCAGTGTGAGGAGAGATGATTCAAAATTTAGAAATGGTAAGATAATACATTGCCTTTGTTTGTTTTTTTTTTTTTTTTTTTTTTTTTAACTTTAGACAGCAAAAACTACTGTCTGTCACTGGTGTTACACTTTTTTAGAAGTCCTGCTTACCTTTAGTGTTAAATATTTATTACTGGTTTGACATTTCAGCAAATGGCATTTATTTCAGCAGATAATATTTCCCTCATGTGTCAGCCATTTTTAAATAATCTTCCATTTTCATAAAAAACTGTCAATGGTGTCACATTACAGGCCTGTACCACCTGTGACATTGCTATTATGGTTGTAAAAGATTTTTGTGGATTTCAGCAGTTGTACTGTGATTGGTTACTGCTGTTACATTTGTCACTGATGCTACAATTCTGAGAGCATTTGGTCTTTTATATTATATATTATATTCCTGAAATGTCTGAAAGTAAAGCACCCTGCATCATACAGTTGCAATCAAAATTATTCAACCCCCATTGCAAATCAAAAGACTTTCAGCTGTTTGCAATGAACAAATCAAACAAAAGCAATTGAAATAGTTCAACACAAAGAATGCTTCAAGTGGTTTCCCCAAATTCAACTGAAAATGCAACTTATAATGACTTTTCCAGTTTCAAAATTATTCAATCCCCTGAATAGAATCCCTCACAACAGCACAAATACAGTATGCAAAACAAGTGTTGCCTCAAGCACACTTGATGCAACTGATCAAGGGCTTTATTCGTTGCACCAGGTGTGCTTGAGCTGGAACACATGAAATACTTGAACTGGCTAGGGGCAGAAAATACATGAAATACCTGGATGGGGCAGAAAAAGGAAGCTATCAACGCTGCAACCAGATTTCTGAGAAGGCAGGTTGTGAAAAACCCTCGAGTAACTGCAAAAGACCTGCAGCAAGACTTGGTGGCAACAGGCACTGAGGTTTCAGTGAGCACAGTAAGGCGTGTACTAAATGCAGAAAGTTCCCATGTCAGAACTCCAAGATATACACCACTACTGACCCAAAAGTACAAGAAAAGTCGGCTCCAGTATGCTCAAAATCATATAAATAAGCCACAGAAGTTTTGGGATTGTGTTCTGTGGAACTTTTTGGCACGATGGATCAGTGGTATGTCTGGAAAAAGAAGAATGAAGAAAGAACACTGTCCACAGTCAAGCATGATGGTGGCTTGGTGATGCACTGGAAACCTGCAGCATGTGGAAGGCAAGATGGATTCATTGAAGTATCAGGAAATCCTAGGAGAAAATGTCATGCCATCTGTGAGGAAGCTGAAGCTTGGGCGTCATTGGCCCAATCAAACCCAATCAAAAACATTTAATTTTTGAAGAACAGGCCATTTTCATTTCCATAACACCAGTGACATATATGGCATCATTAAAAAAAAAAAAATTATATATATATATATATATATATATATATATATATATATATATATATATATATATATATATATATATATATTAAAATTAATTGTTATTACTAAATATCTTAATACATGACACTGCAGAGTATGATAACTATTTTATTTTCAGACTTGATTCATTTGTTTTCATTTCTTTTGTGACATTCTAAATAGCACCCTGTTCATATACTGACCCAGTTGTAACCTGTTTCTTACTGGAGCAGTCATTTTAAAAACAGTATGTATGAAATGTTCAGATTTGCGTTACAGCTCCACACACTATAACCAAACAATACTCTCTCTCTCTCTCTCTCTCTCTCTCTCTCTCTCTCTCTCTCTCTCTCTCTCTCTCTCTCTCTCTCTCTCTCTCCCCCACCTATAAAACATTTCTGTTAGTGGGGCAGATATGTATAAAGCTCCTGAGTGCTAGTGGCTCTAAAAGAAGACAGATGAATAATGTAAAGCCTGGAGAGTGAACAAGACAAGGTTATAGCAGTGGAACCCACTGACCTAATTTTTCTGTCACTTCATTCACTCTCACATCATATTCTCAAGGAGGGAATGTTCCCAAGTGCACTCTACAAATTCTTTTGCTTTAACACATTTGAGTTAAATACATTTTCAACAGAGAATGGTAAAAGAACTGAACAATATCATTAGCTCATAGTTTAAAACATTAAAAAATGGAAAAAAAATACTTTTAGCATACAGGCCAATATGAACATTGAATGTTTTATATATAAACACACATGCACACAAATGTACACAAATGTAAACATGCCAAGCCATTTGGGAGGACTTTCACAGAAAATGACCACAGCTGAAGCCTGCATCCTTACTTCCTTGTGTGTGGGTGTGTTGTTTGGATCATTTCTCTCCGATCTCTTTTTGTTTCAAAATATCAGCCTGCATACAATATCACTTTTTGTAATGCATTATACCAACACAGAGTTTGTCTCATTCCCTTTATGCCTATTTCTTTAAAACACATAAAGAGACACATACAGTATGTGCACACAGGGGATTTGACCCCCCCAACCCACCAACACACACACCAATAATCCAGGTTTAGACCAAAGCTCTTCAGCCTAAAACAAGGTTACAAGTAAGACTGCACGTTAGATTAATCCATAATCTTATATATTATGCTTTAGTGTTTATATAAGTCTGCATTTCTTAAAGTGTGTTGTCTCAGTATCTTATATATTATCTTATATATATCTTATAATATTTTATTAGATCTTTTCATGGGACAACACTGACGAAATGACACTTTGCTACAATGTAAAGTAGAGAGTGTACAGCTTGTATAACAGTGTAAATTTGCTGTCCCCTCAAAATAACTCAACACACAGCCATTAATGTCTAAACTGCTGTACAAAACTGCACAAAACTTCTACATTATCAAGTCAGTACAAAAAACATTTTAGATTCCCAAACATTAGTTTTCTAGCACAAAATTAAATGTTACAGAAAAATGTTTGAATTTCATTAAAGAAAGCAGCATGTTATGTAAGAGACACTTTTCAGACAAAAACACAATGAAGGCTGCTGGGTTTCGCTGCAAAAATAAGAAGCAAGTGCGAAAGTCAAAGTCTCCAGAAGAACTGTGTCTGCTTCTGCAAGATGCTCAATAAAACTTACCAGCTCATTTCCTTATAAAACTGCACACATTGTACCAGAGAGTATTTTAATTAAAAAAATAATAATTTAGTCTCACCAAATATCGACTGTTTACTGCTCTTTACCGTATTTTTTTTAAAATGTAGAAACATTTAATTTTATTATTTTGAAGGCATCTTTGATCTACAGCATTTCTTTGCATGTGCCTAAAACTTTTGCACAGTACTGTATATAAAATATTGGATCATTTTCCCTAATGGCTAGGTTCACATTCTGTGGGATGAAAGTTTAGAAATAAAAAGTTCGAATGGCTCCAATAAATAAATATGACGGCCTAGTGTGTATAATATTTGAATAGTTTGATTAGGTTCATAAAATATATCTGGGCTCTGATAACAAGGGGGTTGTTGGACACAGAACATTTGACACCCTTGCTTTAGAAAAATTAAAGTGGAGGACACCAAGCTAAAAACAACAACAACAACAACAACAAAAAAACCTTCAATTTTTTAATATAATTGATATTCTTTTTGCGTCTTGATGCATCTGATTTATTTCTGTACTCTACATTATGGATTTTCCACTATAACCACTTTTACGCTTTTATGCCTTTGATTGTTGAAAGGCCCCATTCGAATGTAGTCACTTCCCATAGTTCTCTCTAAACACAAACATTTTGTCTAAATGATGACACTTGTATTGCTTGATCTATAAATCCATGTTTAAAATGGCATGCATTTATTTGTGGCAAAATCTCAGATGGTGTTTTACTGGCCACACAGTGCACTATGTACTTAAGCCATAATGGTGTACCTTATGTAGGCATATATAGTGAATAACTATGTGTGATTTATATCTGCGTGAAATTGTATTCCTGTGGATTAAAGGTGACAGACCTGGTTTACCTAAGAAATCTAAAATCTAGAAAAATATTAGAGACAACAGGACAAATCTGATACAATAAATTTTATGATAAGTATGTTATTGCTTGTGATTCTCTGCTTGTATGCAGTACACTGTCAGGCAACAGTTAATGATCTTTTTGTCTGTGACAGTACAATTTACTAATAATATTCATACAAATGCTAAATCTTTGAGGTATTTAAAATTGTTGTACAGCTTTTAAAGAATTTAACCGCTCTAGCCTACAGTGTTTTTTGTTTTTTTTTTTTTTTTTTGCATAAGATTAATTAGTTATTGTTGATATTTTTCAACTAATAAAAGAAACATTTGCACAGAGGCTATTCTAAAAGATATTTAAAGTTATGATTTTTTTTATTGTGATGCATTGATGAATCAATTCTTTTTCCATGACCAGTCTAAGTACAGATTCTGAATAGCAGACAAAGGGTACTCTGTGTGTGGGCAGAGTAGGGGACACTTAACTCTGCTAGATTTATGATTTTTGGAGTAAATGTCAGGAAGTCCTCTTCACATTAGATATGAATGCCTATGCAAATTCCTTTTTAAGAGTATCCAGAGTGTTGCTTGCCAAGATTTAATAGCTTCTATAACTTTTCTCCCACACAAAACACAGTGCAGTTTTGATTCTGGTAATGGAGCAGGAGTGAAGGGTAATCGATTAAGTGCTGAAATGAGTGAATTCAGTAGAGCCCTACCCAGGCACACACACTCACAAAATGGTACTGAACACAACATTCACCTCATGAAGTGATAAACCAGTGACATTGTTACACACCCACATGCAGCACTATTTATTCATTTATATAGCTATGATTTTTTTCAATAATTTGATATTCACTCCTAGCAACTATGTCAGTTATTCCATAATTGAAAGAAGCCCCCAGGGATCTCTCTCTCTCTCTCTCTCTCTCTCTCTCTCTCTCTCTCTCTCTCTCTTTCCCTTTGTCTCTCCCTTTTCCCTGCCAGCAACTGCAGGTTTGAACTACAATGAGTAATTATTTTCCTTTTTCAGGTCTGTATGTGGCAGGGGTTTCCATCAGGCTTTCCCCAGTTAGGGGAGGGAGGGGAGGAGGGACAACCAGAACAGCAGAGAGAGACTGCATGAGAAAATGAGAAAGAAATCAATGGAGCTGTTCTCTGGAAGGTCATCATAAGCAGAATTCTAGAATAAAAAGTAGCCATGAAGAGGGAAAGAGTTGCAATGCTCACCGTTAGCTCACTCCATTTAACAAACGATTTAACTATTCTATTCCTATAAATGTTCTGTTGCACAGCAACAAAGTCATCATCATCGATCTTAATCAAAGCATCATGAATCTCTTGTATTGAAACATGTATATCAGAAACTAATTATAAATTCTGAACATATAATATCTTTAATACTGAGGACAAAAATGACTCCTGCTTCATCCTTTCCTGTCAGAAAGACCTTGAAGGTGGTTTTGAGTTTTCTCCATGTTGTGTTGTGGATTAATTTTTAATTGCATCCGGCGCCATTAGCTTCTCATCATTTTGTCATTTGGGACACCAGCTCACAGATGCTGCCCCATTTCCTCTTGGGTGTAGCAACACATAAGGGGTTTGGTCATGAATCAGAGCTTTTCCACAACATCTTTATTATCTGAGCATTTTTATATGCAGAGGTAGTGGCACGCTTTAAAATCAAATCAAATTTACACAACACATATGCATATATCAAGCCATGGACTTGCTTTTCTCTTCCAGACAGTGCCAGAAAAGATGTCTGTGCTTACAGTATACTTAATCACGAAGTAATCTGTAACCATTTGCAGTAAATTACTTGTGGAGTAGTTGGAGCTGGAATAGATTGCCAACTCTTTCTGTATCTATCTTTGCAGGCATGCACACCAGTATCAGCGAGATCCTGAAGGAGAAGAGCCTGAAGCCGTCTCGTCGCAGTCTGCCCTGTCTAGCTCAAAGTCAAACACATCCTCACAACCTCAGCCACTTCCTCTCTGTGCCTCTGAATCAGGAGCCCAAAGCAAACACAAACACCCACAGTGTCCGTGCCTCCTGTACACACATCACCCCTCCATCCACAGGTGCTGTAATATGTGCAGATACTCACTATTGCTGTTATACATATAGACACTTGACATACACCACTCTACACACACACACACACACACGCACGCACGCACGCACGCACGCACACACACACACACACACACACACACACACACACATATTCCAAGCTGCATCATCTCCACCCACCATGTACCTGTCTACCTGAATCTTGTTTGAATATATCACTTCAAACACATGAATATAAAAAAGACTCAGTGAACAGTAGTCATTTCTTTGTTATTTCCCACAATGCTATTTGAGTGACATAAAGGTTCTGGCTAGAAAATTAGTTAGTTAGTTAGTTAATCTATTGCCTCAAAATCAGCCTCTCCTGACACAAACAGATGCCCCCTTTACAGCATCATCAATAAATGCCCACATCCCATTATAGCACTGTGCTCCGGCTGGGACAGGATCTCTCTCTCTCTCTCTCTCTCTCTCTCTCTCTCTCTCTCTCTCTCTCTGTCTCTCTCTCATGCACACATACACACACTGCTGTTTAATCAAGATGCAATTATAATTTATCATTCGTTTCAGCTGTTTCATGGATAAATGTGTTGTTAATAACCCATTTACCAATAAATTCTAATTTATATCTTTTATACATAACATCTTGTGTCCTTTCAGTTTTTGCTTAATGGTCAGTACAATAATTTTGACGTAATGTCATATAAACTATATCACCATCATGCAGTATGTAGCCGAAAGAGCAGCCACCAAATAATATACAGGTGCATCTCAATAAATTAGAATGTCGTGGAAAAGTTCATTTATTTCAGTAATTCAACTCAAATTGTGAAACTCGTGTATTAAATAAATTCAGTGCACACAGACTGAAGTAGTTTAAGTCTTTGGTTCTTTTAATTGTGATGATTTTGGCTCACATTTAACAAAAACCCACCAATTCACTATCTCAACAAATTAGAATACTTCATAAGACCAATAAAAAACATTTTTAGTGAATTGTTGGCCTTCTGGAAAGTATGTTCATTTACTGTACATGTACTCAATACTTGGTAGGGGCTCCTTTTGCTTTAATTACTGCCTCAATTCGGCGTGGAATGGAGGTGATCAGTTTGTGGCACTGCTGAGGTGGTATGGAAGCCCAGGTTTCTTTGACAGTGGCCTTCAGCTCATCTGCATTTTTTGGTCTCTTGTTTCTCATTTTCCTCTTGACAATACCCCATAGATTCTCTATGGGGTTCAGGTGTGGTGAGTTTGCTGGCCAGTCAAGCACACCAACACCATGGTCATTTAACCAACTTTTGGTGCTTTTGGCAGTGTGGGCAGGTGCCAAATCCTGCTGGAAAATGAAATCAGCATCTTCAAAAAGCTGGTCAGCAGAAGGAAGCATGAAGTGCTCCAAAATTTCTTGGTAAACGGGTGCAGTGACTTTTGTTTTCAAAGAACACAATGGACCAACACCAGCTGATGACATTGCACCCCAAATCATCACACACTGTGGAAACTTAACACTGGACTTCAAGCAACTTGGGCTATGAGCTTCTCCACCCTTCCTCCAGACTCTAGGACCTTGGTTTCCAAATGAAATACAAAACTTGCTCTCATCTGAAAAGAGGACTTTGGACCACTGGTCAACAGTCCAGTTCTTCTTCTCCTTAGCCCAGGTAAGATGCCTCTGACGTTGTCTGTGGTTCAGGAATGGCTTAACAAGAGGAATACGACAACTGTAGCCAAATTCCTTGACACGTCTGTGTGTGGTGGCTCTTGATGCCTTGACCCCAGCCTCAGTCCATTCCTTGTGAAGTTCACTCAAATTCTTGAATCGATTTTGCTTGACAATCCTCATACGGCTGCGGTTCTCTCGGTTGGTTTTGCATCTTTTTCTTCCACACTTTTTCCTTCCACTCAACTTTCTGTTAACATGCTTGGATACAGCACTCTGTGAACAGCCAGCTTCTTTGGCAATGAATGTTTGTGGCTTATCTAGTGAACCAAACTGAGAGACCATTTTGAAGGCTCAGGAAACCTTTGCAGGTGTTTTGAGGTGATTAGCTGATTAGCATGTCACCATATTCTAATTTGTTGAGATAGTGAATTGGTGGGTTTTTGCTAAATATGAGCCAAAATCATCACAATTAAAAGAACCAAAGACTTAAACTACTTCAGTCTGTGGCATTGAATTTATTTAATACACGAGTTTCACAATTTGAGTTGAATTACTGAAATAAATGAACTTTTCCACGACATTCTAATTTATTGAGATGCACCTGTACATGATGCCACTAGAGCCAGCTTGTGTGTTAATAAAACAAACAAACAAACAAAAGTATATGAACAACCTTTTTGGTTTGTTTTTAAATTAATTACAACTTAATTAATCACATTATTGTTCTTTTTCAGTCATGCTAGCACATATCCGCTCGCTCTGTGTTGTGTATTCATTTGTTTACAGTTTACTTGCTTGGAAAGTCTGGGGTCATCTGGAGGTCACTAACACTGATGAATCTGTTTTATGGTGCAATGTTATAACAATATACGTTGACTAGCAATTATGACAATTACTAGCAGTGATCATGTTGTTGATTCCAGTATGATAATAATATTAACTCATTCTCTAAATTGTTAGGAACAACAAATCTAAATTAATAACTCACTAGTCAACATCACTAATCATTCCATCCCTGGTGCAGTGATCTACTGGTTCAAACCCAAAAATCCTGAGCAAACAGACTTTAATACTCTGCCATCATACACAACTGGATTATTTTATTCCCAAATGACACAGTGTGTCAGACAGTCTAAAAATAGAGAGTGTTAGTGTGTGAGGGATTCCATATCAATACAGGGTTGTACCAGAAAGGCTACACTGTAGTATACAGTATACAGCATCATGGCTATTGATTCATAGTACAGATTTGATGCTTTGCTACCTGATGCCCGAGGCCCATATTCAGAGTTGAGTTCAGAGTTGCACACGATTGACTATCAGCACCCAATATGAAAAAATTAAAAGCAAAATAATAGGATGTGCTGGATCAAATGCTATTTTATAAGCTACCAAATATAATGAGGGTGGAAGCCATATTGTTAAATCAAAGCAAATGTTCAGTTAAATCAAGGCAAATTTTCAGTGATTAATGTGAATGACTCCTATTAGATGTTTATTTCAGAGCTTGCCATCTTCACGTTCATTAAACTTTGGATTACATTTGACAGCAAAGGGAAAAAAATGCAGTTTCAAGAACTCATGCTAATGTCATTCTAATAAGAATGAAACAGATTGAAACATTTAGATTAATTTGCTCATTTGCTACTGGATCTGCAGTAGAAGAGTGAAAGTGACTGTTACCAAGCATGCAATATAAAATGTACTGTAAGTCACATCATTGTTCATGGTGTTTATTACTGAGAGAGTGTTTGAGTTGTATAGAGGATTGAGTTGACCGCTGGAAGTTTATATTGATGTAGTTAGTCCAAGTGGAGAAATAAATTGATTAAATTAGAGCTGGTTGTGCATAGTGCTAGGGCACTAAATAATCTTGCTGTTGCATCAACACTATTTAGGGAATCCTTGCGGCTTTACAACACATCATTGTGCTGCTTTAAAGGTCGTTTAGAATCTTGTTAAGAATCTCTGACTCCATAATAATTTTAATCCATAGAATATGCAGTATAACAATATGCTACACTAACAACTATTATAAGACTGTTATTCATATTATATAATTTTTTTTTTGTGGTATTTCATCCCCCACATCATCACTGCCATTTCATTGATAACGACATTAATCATCATTGTCATGTTCAGCTATGTCTCAGAGTCTCGTCTTTTGCTGTGTGGAGTTGTGCTAGCAGCACTGAGTTGCATATCAACTACAGATGAACTCTTCTCCACTTTCCACTTCAACATGGTCAGTAGCAGGCAGCTGTTAATGACACAGGGATGCCTGTGGATATTATGATCTATTCTAGAAAATGATATCTCTGTTAACCCTTCTGTACCTACAGAAAGATAATGTTCGAGGACATAGAGCAGGCAAAAGATGCCAAATGGCATGATGATTTGAACAAATTAGCATTTTGTGTTTATGCCTGAGCCTAGTTTCACAGCTGTGAGCTCCTGCTCAATGTTGCAATTTTAGGTGGTACATAATTAGCTACTGATAAAAATTCTGAACACTAATGTACTCTGTAAATTAAAATATACTGTATATCCCATCTAACAATAGATTGTTGACCTTCTCTCTCTCTCTCTCTCTCTCTCTCTCTCTCTCTCTCTCTCTCTGTTAGTAGATGTTAGTAATGGCCAGTATGTAGAGGAGATGGAGACAGCAGTGTATGAGTCTAGAACAGACGAGTCACTCCTCATCCAGCAGAAGCCTGCATCGAGAGGCAAGCTGGAGGCTCGTACGGACTCTGTACGGGTATAGTACCCTTCCTCTTCCTATACTTCGTACAGTCCTGCCCAAAGAGTGCAACTTATCCAACAGCACAGCTTCTAGGTGCATTTGTAGTGTGCATAATGATTTGTGCTTAACATATGTACAGTATCTCACAAAAGTGAGTACACCCCTCACATTTGTGTAAATATTTTATTATACCTTTTCATGGAACAACACTGAAGAAATGACACTTTGCTACAATGTAAAGTAGTGAGTGTACAGCTTGTATAACAGTGTAAATTTGCTGTCCCCTCAAAATAACTCAACACACAGCCATTAATGTCTAAATCGCTGGCAACAAAAGTGAGTACACCCCTAAGTGAAAATGTCCAAATTGGGCCCAAAGGGTCAATATTTTGTGTGGCCACCATTATTTTCCAGCACTGCCTTAACCCTGTTGGGCATGGAGTTCACCAGAGCTTCACAGGTTGCCAATGGAGCCCTCTTCCACTCCTCCATGATGACATTACAGAGCTGGTGGATGTTAGAGACCTTGTGCTCCTCCATCTTCCATTTGAGGATGCCTCACAGATACTCAGTAGGGTTTAGGTATGGAGACATGCTTGGCCAGTCCATCACCTTTACCCTCAGCTTCTTTAGCAAGGCAGTGGTCGTCTTGGAGGTGTGTTTGGGGTCATTATCATGCTGGAATACTGCCCTGCGGCCCAGTTTCCGAAGGAAGGGGATCATGCTCTGCTTCAGTATGTCACAGTACATGTTGGCATTCATGTTTCCCTCAATGAACTGTAGCTCCCCAGTGCCGGCAGCACTCATGCAGCCCCAGACCATGACACTCCCACCACCATGCTTGACTGTAGGCAAGACACACTTGTCTTTGTACTCCTCACCTGGTAACCGCCACACACGCTTGACACCATCTGAACCAAATAAGTTTATCTTGGTCTCATCAGACCACAGGACATGGTTCCAGTAATCCATGTCCTTAGTCTGCTTGTCTTCAGCAAACTGTTTGCGGGCTTTCTTGTGCATCATCTTTAGAAGAGGCTTCCTTCTGGGACAACAGCCATGCAGACCTATTTGATGCAGTGTGCAGCGTATGGTCTGAGCACTGACAGGCTGACCCCCAACCCCTTCAACCTCTGCAGCAATGCTGGCAGCACTCATACGTCTATTCTGCAAAGCCAACCTCTGGATATGATGCTGAGCACGTGCACTCAACTTCTTTGGTCAACCATGGCGAGGCCTGTTCTGAGTGGAACCTGTCCTGTTAAACCGCTGTATGGTCTTGGCCACCGTGCTGCAGCTCAGTTTCAGGGTGTTGGCAATCTTCTTATAGCCTAGGGCATCTTTATGTAGAGCAGCAATTCTTTTTTTCAGATCCTCAGAGAGTTCTTTGCCATGAGGTGCCATGTTGAACTTCCAGTGTCCAGTATGAGAGAGTGTGAGAGCGATAACACCAAACTTAACACACCTGCTCCCCATTCACACCTGAGACCTTGTAACACTAATGAGTCACATGACACCGGGGAGGGAAAATGGCTAATTGGGCCCAATTTGGACATTTTCACTTAGGGGTGTACTCACTTTTGTTGCCAGCAGTTTAGACATTAATGGCTGTGTGTTGAGTTATTTTGAGGGGACAGCAAATTTACACTGTTATACAAGCTGTACACTCACTACTTTACATTGTAGCAAAGTGTCATTTCGTCAGTGTTGTCCCATGAAAAGATATAATAAAATATTTACAAAAATGTGAGGGGTGTACTCACTTTTGTGAGATACTGTATGTTCAGCCTTACTGTGCACACATTAGTACACAGAAACCTTAACATAATAGCTAAAGCTTAAAAAATAATAGCTAAATATAATACAGTATAACAGTTTTAATATTTTATTTCACGATTTAAGTCAACAAGTCTTTTTGTGAAAAAGCAGACTGGGTGCCTCCTTCTCTAAACAATTTGACATTTTTTAAAGCACCACTGTAGCTTATAAAGGCATTTCTTGATTTTTACTTCTGATTATTGTGCTTTATTGCATTTTTAATACCCAGCATGTTTTTGACCCATTGTGGGCTTCTGGAGCTTTTGCGGTCTGTCGTGTGGGCTGCGAGTTTTAAAAGACTGGGAAGCTCTGGTCTAGAACAGATTTTTGTCATTTTGCCACCATGTTCAAAAATGTTTTTTTTTTTAATTTTTATTTTATTTTATTTTTTTTATACCTCCAATACTAGGTGGTGGAGACATTATGTTTTTGGGTTGTCATCCCTCCATCTATCCATGTCTGTCTGTTTGTTCTCATTACTACAATATCTCAAGAACGAGTGGTTAATTTTTTTTTTTTTTTTTTTTTTTTTTAATTTAGGATTTACAGTATATGGAATTATCATTATAACTAGCAGATGATAGTTCCAAAATCTGATTGCATCTGAGATTTTGGAATTGGTCCAAACAGGATTAATGTCACAGCAAGGTCAAAAGTCTGAAATAGTTTTTCTTCAATAACGTCTTCCCTGATTGAAGTATATTTTAAGGGTGTATGAGGCATACAAATTAGTAACAAGAAAGACTTGTTAGTGGATAAGGCATCCCCGCCGACAATGTTGGTGTCAATTTGTACATGTTCTATGAAGATTTACATATTTGTTAGAGTTCATCGTGCTGGAAGAATTGTCCCTTTTGCTAATATATATTCTCATTTTCAGGGAACTAATCCAGTAAACGCCAAAGGGCTTTTGTTTCGAGATGGCAAGAAACGAATTGACTATATTCTGGTGTATAAGAAGTCCAGTCCTCAGGTTGAGAAGAGATGCACTTTTGAGAGGAACCTACGTGCAGAGGGACTGATGCTGGAGAAAGAGGTACAATCTGATGTTTTTAACATTTACATTTATGGCATTTGGCAGATGCCCTTATCCAGAGCGACTACAACAACAGCAGCAGCAACAACAACAACAACAACAACAATAATAATAATAATAATAATAATAATAATAATGATTTTACAGCACCTTTCAAGAAGCAGCTCAAAGTGCCATACAGCAAAAGATTAATACAATGGGACATAAAAGAAGATTCATAAAACAGTATAGAACAAGCATATACTGATATGACTTAAATAATGATGAATAAAAACCAAGAATGTTTATAAAAATAGCCAGAAAACAAGAGTAGTTGCTTGATGAAAGTAAGAATTTGCAAAGAAACATAAAAGTTAATAAAAATTCTGTATTAACAAGCAAAAATAACAACAATACATTTATTTAACCATTTAGTGAACTAAATAATTTTTTTTAAACTGCATTTGTCTATTGATGGACACCTGACAAACTTTGACAGGAAGTAAATTCTACATCCTGGATTCAATTCTAGCATTTTCTTTAGCTGGAATAAATCAGATTTATACTGAATATTTTTCAACTGTTCATATATCTCATCAGCCTATATCAGTTCCTGTCTTGTTTATCCTATTTCCCTTGTCCTAGTTCCTGCTCATATTAGAAGCAGCATGTACCCACACTAGTCACACTATTGTTTACTGATGTAAACAGGAGACACACACCTGCAGAAAACTGGGTCTCCACTTTTTGTGTTAAATAAGGACCTGCAGGTCTGTACAGCAACAGCCTTAATTTTCAGTAGGTTCGTCTTTGTGTATATTTCTATTATATTTCTGATAATTAAATGTGTTGTCAAATGTTTAAAAATAAAATGCAGAGGTTATAACTGCTCAGTCTGAAAGATCACACATCACCCTAGATAAAAAAAAAAAAAAAAAAAAAAAAAGAAAAATAAAATCCCACTTTCTGATTAAACATTACTAGTACACCTTAAGTCTTGTTTATATCTCCATAAATCTCCAGAATGAATATTATGTATTTGTTTATGTTAATATGTATGTTTGTCTTATCCCCTGAAATATTGAACCAGAAAACGATGGTGAGGTATGTATCAGTTCAGTGAAAAGCTGAAGAGCCTGGATGGGCTTTCTGTTAGGCGTCTGGAGGAGGGGCAGGAGAGTGAAATTTTAAGATGTTACTCAGAGTGGAAATACAAGCGAGTCAACTGCAGCCAGCTGCTCTATTTTTGCCAAGGGACTTGGGAATATGGCACTGCCATCTTTTCACAGATTATTCCTGTTCATGCTCCAGAACATGAAAATTTGAAATAATGAGTTGTTTGCTTTAAATAGAATCTAATCTTTGATCAGTGACTATATCAGAGAACAGAAGACTGGTATGATGTTATTCTGACACCCAGCATCTGATTCCTCTGTGATGTGGGGATTAAATAAATGCATTTCCTTCTTTTTCAGCCCTCTATAACCAACAATGACATAATGTTTGTAAAGATACATGCTCCATGGGACACACTGTGTAAATACGCAGAGCAGATGAACATCAGGATGCCTTTCAGGTACAGGTCAGAGGACTTTTACATTTCTTTTTTCTCTCTCCTTGCCTTGGTTTAGAATTTACACTGTGGTTCTTCAGGAACAATTTCAAGCCTTATTTAGATTTTAATGTATTCTGGTTTATAGGAAAAAGTGCTACTTCTCAGACTGGAAAAAGAAGACGATGGGAAGGTATGTTTAGGCTATAAACCAAATTGTACAACCAAGTCTGTACAGTACTGTAGATTCCTAAACAAGCAGTAACTCTGTATCACTGATTCATCTGCATACTGATCTGTGCCTATGGAGAGAGCAATGCAGTGTAATGACTGTGGAGGTTGTGGAGAGTTTGGTTCAAATATCATTACATTAGATCATCACTGTGTTAGGGACCTCTGAGGACTGGATCACCTCTGAGTTAATAGGCCTGGTATGAAATGGATTAGAAGAGATTGAAACCCTGGAGGTTTCAATCTGCCTCTGAAAACCTTTGTTTAGTAGAGGTTCAGTTGAAGGATTTAGTCAAATAATAAGCACATAATGAGTCTGTATTTTATTTATGGTATATTTTTCAGAATTTGTCCTTGCAAAAGTCTTTTTAATTAAAGAAAATTATTTCAGGAGAACAAAGTCTTTTAGATCCTGAAAAGTCAAACACCCAAAGGCAGTACAGTAAAAAAAAAACAACAAAAAAAAAAACTCAATAGACCTGCAGTCCATTTGGCCATGTGTGTTTTAGTCCATTTTTCTAACCTCATAAACAAAAATGACAATTTGCCTTTACTGTTCTTTCTTCTATTTCGTGGAACCCCAATTTCCTGTACCACTCATCACTTCTCCTATTTAAATTCCTTCGATTCCTTCTCATTCTGTCTCTCAACTTTCTCTGTTTCTTTGTCTTTTTCTCTGTTACCTTCTTACTGCTCTCTCTTTCCATAGTCGATTTCATTTGCGATGCCGTCAAATAAAGAGTTGGCTGCCTAGGAACCCGATGAAGCTGGATAAGGAGGCGTTGCCTGATCTGGAGGAGACAGATTGCTACACTGCCCCCTTCAGCAGGGCCAGAATGCATCAGTGAGCCTCTTTTGCATCACTCAGACTCTCTGAATTCCCGTTCATACTTCTTCTGCCACTTTTGATGGTCTCAGTGGGGCTTAATCAAGAGCAGGCTCAAGCTTTCAAAATGCACATTTTGTAACAGCCATAACTGTTGCACTGCCATGGGGTTTTCTAGAGAATATCTGAAATGTGGTGAATTTGACAAGTTTAATATCTTAAGTGCTTTCAAAGCACATAGTTATATCCGTATGAAATGAGAGCTGCCAAAATGCATTGTCTTTCCATTTACCAGAAAGTAACCAGCACTTTACTCAGAATCTGTGTTGACATCATTGCTGTGATGCTCAATTGTGTGCAAGTAACTCTATGCCTGTTGTTAAATCTTGCCATCCTAATGCATGGAGTTCCCCTGGGCAGTGAGTGGGAAGGGTTGCTTAAATCACTTTTTCTGTTGGTAATACAGGATTTTAAGTCCTGACAGAAGCCTCAGAGTGCATGTGGTGATATTTTCTGAAAATTGGTCTAGTGAGGCCAGAAGTTGCTAATCTTTTAGGCACTGATACAATGATGGGAAGATAAACTCAAATGAACAGTGTTATTCAGAGTTACTACCAACTTTTAATCATGGTCCTTTCAAACTCATCATGAGTTAATGATGATACAGAAAATGTATTCATGAGTATATCTGTGAGTATACGCTGTAAATAAAATGTTGTAAATTTACAGGTATTCTGGCAAAAATATATAGCATTCAGAGTGTTCATGGGACATTTCTGTAAAATGCAATGCATCCTGGGATGTTTGGCTGCATGGATGTCATATACAGCTAATGTTTAATGTTAATCAGAAGCAGTTAAGCAGTGATGACAAGATGCTCTTTGCATCATCAAGTCTTCAGTCATTAAGTTGGTTGTGAAATTAATTAGCATAAATATTAATAAAATTGATTATTTTTTATGTGCTGTTTAGTTTAGAAGTGAACTTGTAATTCAGCTAAGTGTATTACTGTACAACTTACTGTAAACTATTTACTCTGTCTTACTCTTTCTGTTTTTACTGTCTTTCTGAGGATCAAATATAAGAGATATATAATACTTTTGAGTTTAAAAACAAACAAACAAACAAACAAAAAAAACTATCTATCCATTAGGGAAAGTTAAACACATCCCTGTGCCAAAACATTGCTTATTGATGTTAGATTTAGTTGCAATATAGCACTCATTAGTGGCATATAACTCCATAGAACACTCTCAAGTATAGTATAACAATAATGCTTGTGTCTGCATGGGAGGTAGGCCTATAGAAGATGAAAAGAAAAACAATTCTAAAACTGGACCTTCTAGCTTCAACAAATGTCTAAACATATCCATATTTCATTTCTCTCTTTTTGAGTAAAAGAGTAAATGAAGTGATTTTCAAGGTAGACTCTTCATTTATTTCCCCCTCAAGGCCGAGATATTTAATTTACATTGGTGTCCTAAATACTGTGTGTACTTCCAGGAATGTCTGTGTAAGAGGGAAGAGATTCCTCAGCTTTTCTCCCAGTTGCAATATTTTAAATGCATTCATTTGTAAGCCCTATGTGTTTTTTCTGCTAAATGTCCTTATTATAATATCGGTATATGTTGTTAGTCAGGGGCATAATAAAACCACCATCAGAAAATTGCCTGCGATAATACATAGATGAATTTTCTTTTGTTTTTATGAGTAGCCTAAAACAAATACAATCTCATAACAGCTTGTTTTGGGGCTTGGTAGGAAAATGACAGCAGCTAAATCTATATACCTTTCTATTTTATTATTGTAGTTTTACCATCAACAACAGAGATTCCTTCTTCTCAAACTCCACCAGAAGCAGAATAGTGCACCACGTATTACAGCGCACCAAGTATGAGGATGGCAAGTCAAAGATGGGTAAGTCACAGATATAATCTTCCCGCAGATCTGTGTAGACAGTATTCATTAACCTTCACTGCACCATTTTCTTCTTCTCTGTATCAGCATGTTTTACTGAGTGTATAGTCTACAGTCATTTCTCTCTATTTGCTATTTGTCTTGATGGTTTTGAATGAAACGATGCATTATTGATTAGCTCTAAATGCCTGATTATTGGTGTCACGTTAGAGAGACTCAGACAGATACAAATGTAGGTAAGGCAGCTTTAATAAAAAACTAAGGCAGAGGCAGACGCAAAAACTAGAAACAAGCACAGGTCAGGCGATCAACAAACATGATATCAGAAAACAAAGTCAAAGTCAAAACTAGTAAGAATCAGGCAAAATACAAAGGCTTGGTAACATCAAAGACACGAAGGAATTGAGTGGATACTTCATGAAGAGCAGGCGGTAGAAAGTCTCTATATAAAGGTAAAGGTGTGTGTGTGTGTGTGTGTGTCTGTAATTGGGATCAGGTGTGCCTAATCAGAAATCCTGTGATTGCGAATGAGGCAGTAGTTGTGTCCCAAATGACACACAACACATTTATATACTATGTACTTATGCACTATTTACTCAACCATGTAGTGTATGAATTTTATAAGATTATTTTTTCATTCAACATCAGAGTCTGATAGCCTCCGCGCTACGAAATTAAAGCTACCACAGTTGAGTGCATGAAGTGTCCAACATTCCACACTTTGTTTTTTCAGTTAATTAACTTCACCATCCGGGTATTTAAAGTGTGCTTTTTCTATTTGGAATTATCAGTGTGAACACACTACTCGCACTATTTATACTACAAAATGGCATAGAATAGTACATAAGTACGCAAATTGGGACCCACCTAATGTGTTTGCGTTCTGGGAAGTGTAGTTTGTGGTGGCCATGTTTGTAGGCCGTGAAGCATTTTGGGGAATGGAGTCTGTGGAGTGTGCTGACCTGACAGTTGGTATTCTAGGTTGATTAGTGTTGATCTTTTTTGAAGCCGCACAAAGTTGAATCTGTTATGATATCTAGATGAAACGAAAGGAAAATATACATTTACAGTTTATCCATTAGTATTTCAAGGAGTTGCAAAGATGGTTCTATCTTGCAATGTTCCAAAATTTTTCCATCATACAACAGATTTAAAACACATAGAGTCAAATATTGGCAGCACCGGTAACAATGGTAACAAAGTTATGAAAAAATGTATGTGGTTAATTGAAGTACATTTTATCATAGTTATGCCAAAATCAGCACTTGACTACGTTTCCCATCAGCCACTGCACCTCACTGGATCATGTGACATGACTGTTTGCACCTGTGTCACATTTTGGTTAATGAATACAAGTATTTCAGTCATGTCTTGCACCTCAATTATTGTCTAGCTATTGTCTTTCTTTGAACAGTGTGCCTCTTAGTCCATGTATGTCTTTTTGGCTTGAAGCCATAGTTCATGATTTGGTGTCTAAATTTTCACTGTCTGTACCATTCATTGCTTATTACAATTACATCCGCCTCCTCTACAAAATCCTTGACACATTTACTCTATGATAAAAGAAAAACAGTGCTGCTGAAATCTCAAATCTGATTGGTTAGAAGGTACTGAACAGCATGGTTTATATATAACGTTGTTATATAACGTCTATGAATGTTTATATTCATTTCTAATTTATTTAGCTATGTTAAAAACATGACAAGCAGGCACATTCCTAGTGCTGTTTGATGCTTCTGACTTATTTAACCAAAACTGAAACATTACTTTTCTTCCATTACTTTCAAACATTACTTGCATTATCTCTTCCCACATGCTGTTATAAATTTTCACCTTTTAGAAATACCATACTCAGTCTGTTTTTGTTTGCCTTTGTTGTATGTTTGTGTCTGACATATTCTGATTAAAGGTCCAAGGATATCACTGAGGGATTTTCTTGGTAATATTATAAGACCCTCCACTCAGCGTTAAACTAGATCAGATTGACTGAAGAGCTGTAAATCCTTCATAAATCCTTGTGCTTGAAAGCTCTGTGCCAATTTCACATAATGCACACTTGCTATTTTGTGCTAACAGTTTTTTTTTTTATCTCATAGGAAAAAAAGAGCTATTCCTTGGATAACCTGGGATTTTCAGGAATATTTGGTCATGTCATCAGTGGCCAGATGAAATCTGAAATCTAGTCACTAGTCAGAGGTTTAAAAATAATACGCTCCTATAGTGTTCTGTCATCCACTGCATGAGGCATAGCATATAGTTTTACAGCAGTATGAAGTTAGAGCCAATATCCATTATCTCCATTTGGCAGAAAGTGATCAGCACTTTTATACAGTTGCTTACTTTATTACAGTGTTTACTTCCCTTGAACTTTTCCATATTTTGTAGTTTCTGCCTGGAAATGAAATGGATCTAATAGGGATTAGATATAAGTGAAGTTGGGGAAAATCTATATAGCTTGCAAAATTATGTACAAATTTAAAAACATAAAAGTTGTGATTGCATAAGTATTTACCCATTCATGACCGGGACAAAGTTCTGGCTTGATTTTTAAAAAAATATCCCAAACATATATCCCAAATATCCCGAACGTACTGCACAGCACCATTAAATGCATTATTAAAAATTGGAAAGAATAAGGCACAACCACAAGGAGGCCATCCACCAAATTTCAGTGACCAGACAAAGAGGGGATTAGTCAGAGAGACAACCAAGAGGCCAAACAAAAATGTAGAAAAGTTCAATGAGGAACAGAAATGGATGTAATGCTTAGTATGGGATCGATCCTGAGCTGTCTCTGTAAAGTTTTGCATGTTCTCTTTATGTCCACATGTGTATCCTCCAGGTTCTCTGATTCCTCTCAACTGCAAAAACCAACCCAGTCTCACAGAAAAAAAATATTCACATGCAGCTTATTTGCAGCACCTTCTTCCAAATATCATCATAGGCACGGTAACACGGGTGTTCTCAAAGCACAGAAAGGTTTTAGGCTTAAACTACATATAGCCTAAAGAATTTACTGCTTTAAGCCTTCTGACCTGCGAGCCCAATTATGAAGAAGAGTAAAGAAGAGGAGTTTCATGAGTAAGTCTACTCATATGTCATGAAAAGCACAGCCTGACACATGAAGTGGGCTGCACTCAACATGGTTAAAAAAAGAGCCTCGATTTTCAAATAGCATGGTGCTAGAGGTTAGCTTGGTTAAATTAAGTTGGTGCAGAACATGGCATATAGAGTATTCGAGGGAATGTTTGATTTGTTGATATGCAACATATGATAGCTTATGACAGAACATTGATATTCAATGTATAGAACGTGCTGCAGATAAGTTGCATTGAATATTTTTTTTCTGTTTTCTGCTGGTTGGTGGATTGGAGAATCAAATTTTTTTCTATATTATATTTACCTTCTCTCCAATATCTCTGATTTATCTCTATTGGAAAATATGTTACCATTAACTTTCTATCAGTTGTATTTACTTATGCATCTTTTATTGGCATACATGGCTGTCATGGGAAATTCAAGTCTTTTGTGAACATTGTAAACATGAAATAGTATGCTCAATCCCTAACAACTGTGTCCCGAAAAGTAGGGAAAAAGATTCCCACATTTGACTTTGCCACTTCTATAGGCTCTCATATTTATCAGCAATGTTTCAGCTGGTCACATGGTGTGCGTTTCTCCACAGCTTCTCCACTGTGTTGTCTGTCTGTTTTTAATTATTATGGCCAGCATGAATGGCTGCTGAGTCAGGGAGTATGTGGGAAGGTGCGTACAATCCTGTGCTGTTTTCCCCATGGTCCCTGTGCACCACGCTAGATGAGGAAGGTCTAAATATCCTACCAAAATACTCCCTTTTCACCAGAATCCTTTTTCTGGGAAATGAATATCAAAAGTTAAGATGAAGAAATGGACATACATTTTCTGCTCTTGCTTTTCAGAACTCTTCCAGATGGAAATAAACAATTGAGGTGTGAAAAACAGAAAATAATTTAAGGAGGTACCCCATGGAATTTATTCAGGGATGGAATAAGGCCAGTGGCTTATGTGTGCCAGAATGTTGTCCCTTCACTGGTGTCCGGATTTACATTTTCTTCTTTACATAGATTGAGGAACTTCAGTCACACTCACATGAAAAAAAAAAGCGTTCCATTTCACTGTTCTTTGGTTTGTCTCTCTGGGAAAAATCCTTGTAGGTGAAATGTGGAATGCTTTTAAAAATTGCTGTAAATGTACTGTATTTATTTTAAAGCAAAATACCATTATTATTTTAGAGGATTGTACTGTAAACAATTAGACAATTAGAGCAGTGCATTTACAGTAAAATACCACAAAATGCAATGCATTGTGGGATATCTAATGTTTTTGACAGGGGTGAGAATCTTTAAAACAGTCCTTGTGTGGAAAGCAAATTAGTGGATAATTTTTAGTGACTAGGTGAATACAAACCCTGTTGAGTTTAACTTTATATGCTAGTAAAACTTTGGTTTAGTAAAGAACTGAACTGTCTCTTTCTGTGCAAGTTAATTCAGAGGTGAAGGTGGTTGGATCAATGCAGGGTAGTTGAGCTAGCTGTGGTGGTGTAGTAGTTAAGGCTTTATGTTACAGGTCAGAAAGGTTGTGTGCTCAAATCCCAGCACTAAGCTGCTGTGGTTGGGTCTTTGAGCCAGACTCTTAAGCTTATGTTTAGCTGTATCCTGTCTCACTTGTAAGCATCGGACAAATGAGCAACTGTACTGGATTAAGATATTGCAGTACTTTACTGTTATTTACTAAAAATTTTAAGTAGTTTAAGTAAATGTTTTACAGTGAACCCTTCAAAAAAGCATTTACCTTTCAGAAAAGTTTGAGGTAGAATTCAAGTAGGAAACTAGAACATTTATCCATCCAAAGAACCCTTGAGGAACCATATTAGTGAGTGTGAATAAATTTTCTCCTGCTTTACCAAAATCCAGTTTGTTTTATCCAGCCTTTCAGTTCTGATGCAAAACAGGGCACAGTAAGCTGTGCACATTATGTGATAATTCTGTCTCAGTTTTTATATGTGTATCTCTATTAGGGATGCATTGATCCCACTGACACACTAACTAACAACTGTAATATTATGCTTCAAGAACTTTTGGTTCAAGGAAAATTCAACATTTTCTGGTGTTCTGAAATTTTTATATAACATTTGCAGATGTTCCTGAAACTTTGCTGTAAAATTTTTTGTGATAACTAAGAACAATGTGTGAGCAATGGACTAATAACAAACCATTATTCTAGCAGGTCTTTTAAAAAAAATCTTTTTATAAAATTGCAGGAACATGGTTGTTGAAGGATTGCATTCTAATCTTCAGAGTACCTATGGATTTCTAGCTGAACATTCTCTGTTTGCTGGGATCCTTTTACTAAAGAGACTGAGCCTACTGAGCCTGCTCGGGTTATGTGAAACATCAGAGGCATGATGGTGACATGCTTTAGGACAATTTGTGTTCTGTTTTATGTGCAAAATCTGCATTGTTTCAGTCAGCATCAAATCTATTCACAATATAAAATGCTTTAGTGGATAGGACTGTAAAAGGATTCAATCTTATACTAAGCCAGCATTTCAGACTTAATACTGACCTGACTGATGTCAGATTGGTACATCCCTACTCTCTATATAATATATGTTGTCCTGTCCTGTGCTTTGAGTAAATGTATAAATTGTAAACTTTTATATCAGTGCTAATTCCTAAGACACTGATACCTGCAGTATCTACAGGTATTTATTCCAATCATGTAACACCACACTTGATTTCCCAAATTAAGTTCCCTGCTTAGAGGGAAGAGCTTATTAGTGTAATCAGTTGCTGTGCAAAGCTGGATCATATTCCTGTAGATGCCACAACCCTGCTGAGTAATAATGCTTTATCAAACGTTTGTATCCGGTAACAGTGATGTATTATTATGTTTTGGAGAGTGCATACATTCAGCGAATCAACCTTCATCATGGTGAATTATGTTTGAAGCTTTGACTAATCAGCTGCCAGTATATTCATGCCTGCGTCTCTTTGTAACAAGGTATCAACCGGTTACTTGGCAATGGCACATATGAGGCTGCATTTCCCCCTCATGAGGTGAGCTCATTATCACTTTAACATATTGTTTTTATTATATAGTGCGTTTTTTGGTCAAAAACTGTGTTACATATTTATATATACGCTTATTTTAAGCACTGTTTTGTTTCAGGGAAGCTACAAGAGCAGACACCCGATAAAGACCCACGGGGCTCAGAACCATAGACACCTGCTCTATGAGCGATGGGCTCGCTGGGGCATCTGGTACAAATACCAGCCTTTGGACCTCATACGGTAAACAATATCCACTGCTGCTATTGCAATTGCAGGTCCATTTAATTGCCAGTTGTACAGCTTTACTGAGGTAAAACAGTATACAGACACACATGCAGCTGTTTAGACACACCCAGTCTAAACAGTCTACTAGAAGTTATACAGTTCATAATGTTTAGACTGTTCATTCATAAACATTGATATCAGAAATGCACTTCAGATGAGGTGACAGATTTAGGCTTTGTGCCGCAGTGTTATTTCAGAAAGGCATCTCTGGTTCCTGTGTTCACCTTAGCCTCTTGTTTGTCTTATTGAAGCTTTTCTCTAAACCGTTTTCAGAGGCTTAGAAACCCCACTTAGCTGAAATCTTCTGTGAAACCCTCTCAGTTATTTTCTCTTTTCTGAATGTTTTAGTTGTTCACTGTAAGTCAGAGGTTTCTTCAAGTCAGAATGGCTTCACAAATATTTCCCAGATTAGAGCCAGTTCTCCTTGTTTTAGAGCTCTCAGCTGTATAACTGGGGCAGGTATGAAAATCATGTTTCCTAGTCTGCAGAGCCAGCACATCAGAGACTCATCTCACAGAACTTTCTGTGTTTCCTCCCAGGGACGTCACTCATCCTGACCTCATATTTACTGCATACGATTTGACTTGTATTACACTCAAATGATTTGTGAAACAGTCGCATTGAAAGTACAACACTCGATTTTATTGTACCATAGCTACATAGTATTTACAAGTAATATCTGATACAGTATATACCATGCATTTTGGATATTCAAGCATATAGCTATGCAACAATGACTTGAAATGTATGTTAGTGCTACAGTACAATAATTACTCAGATCTTAATGAGTAAATTTATAGTTTATAATAAGTAAAACATGGTGCATACTTTGTGCAATTTGTAAGTCACAACAACTAGTGTAGAAAATCACTAAGTGCATTTAATGCCAAGAAGGCATATTTTGACATGGCATTATCAATCTGAAGGGTGAAGGCTAACACATGCACAAAACAAGTGAAACCAGCCAACAACATCTTTTCAGCAGCACAACCAATTTATTATTTTTTGGCTCCCAGCCACAATGGCTCTAATTTGAACTTGTGATCTCCTGACAATAGGGCAAACACTTTTCTGTTGTTCCTCTTGGGAACTCTAATTACTCTCTAAATCTACAAATGTGCTCTACTTCCTTACCTTCCAGATCGCCAGGTCAGATTCCTTAATCATGGAAGAACGTTTTTTACATACGTAAAATTCTATTTATATTTGCTTTTATAGTCCTCTCTCTCTCTCTCTCTCTCTCTCTCTCTCTCTCTCTCTCTCTCCCTCTCTCTCTCTCTCTCTCTCTCTCTCTCTCTCTCTCTCTCTCTCTCTCACACACAAACAGGCGGTACTTTGGAGAAAAGATTGGCCTGTATTTTGCATGGCTGGGTTGGTACACGGGTATGTTGATCCCGGCAGCGCTGGTTGGCCTTTTTGTCTTCCTCTATGGCCTCTTCACCATGGACTCCAGCCAAGTGAGGTCAGTCCCTCCAGACCCCTTCATCAAGCCTGCCCCCTACCTCAAATCACCATGACCAGTATTTGGAAAGTTAAAAGGCTTCAGAGACTGTTAACTCAAAATATGGTTTCTTTCTAATGAGAGCTACCTCAGAGGTCAGTGAGCCATTTTAAAACTGTGCTGAGAAACATGTGCTCTTTCTATCTACAGTAAAGAGATCTGTGAGGCCAACACCACCATCATGTGCCCCATGTGTGAAGTGAACTGCAGCGCCTGGAAACTCAGTGACAGCTGTGTCTATGCAAAGGTATTCATAATAGCCGACACCTGTAAGTCATATATTAAAACATATATAAAACACACACACACACACACACACACACACACACACACACACACACACACACACACACACACACACACACACATATATATATATATATATATATATATATATATATATAAATATATAAACAATTTAATTACAACTGGACAATAGAGGAAAATAAGGCATTAACCGTATCTATTTATTTTCACTGTGTTGTATGTACAATGTAAATGTGAATTGCCATGGGATGGACTAAACAGGATTGAATGTTTTTAGCACAATACAATGATTATTACTTTCATCTTTTATTAAACAACTGAAAGCCATTCAAATGTTTGTGTGTGTACATTCTAGTTGATTTAAAATACTTTTGCATAATATTTGCAATGAATTTCACCTTATATTAAGCAGGTGAAAGCCACTTAAGTGTGTATTTGCATTCTTTCTATAGTCCATTCCTTTGTGCCCAGGTCTCAAAGTGCTGGTCTAGGAGGTAATCTGGGGAGTAATCATTACTGTTTAATTAGTTGCCAAAAATAAACTGAAGACTAAATTGTAACATCCATTTAAACCACGAGTATATTGAGTGTTTATTGAGTCATCATGAGTCATGACTTTTATGTGATTTTATCTTTTAACTAACCTATAGGTCACTCATCTGTTTGATAATGGTGGCACAGTCTTCTTCGCCATTTTCATGGCAATCTGGGGTGAGTTGAACTTTCTTTCATTCGTTCGTTCATTCTTTTTAGGCATTTCAAGTGCAAATAAAGTTATTTTAAATGTGCATAGCAGGGCAAAAAACAAACAAACTAACAAAAACTTCTGCCAGTGAATTAACATTTATTCACCCATTACATTCTGCTATTGCTTTGTCCCAGTCTGGTTTAGTTAATTTCTTTGTTTTCTCAGATTGTCAGCAGTAATTGTATCTTTTTGTGTTTGTAATTAACATATTATGGGTGGAGGAACACAAAACTTTGATTTTCAGAATGGCTTTAGTTAGAAATCAGTGAGATTCTAAGAGTTAATCACCTCTTGTATAAGTGGATAAACCAATGGAAGGACTGATGTCAGAGTGTCCTCCTCTTATTGTACATCATCTAATTGTTGATGCATTATAAAGTGTAATTGACTGGCTAATGCTAATGAAACACTTCCCTGGAGAGAAAAGCGAGCTGCTCAGATGAGAGAGAAAAAAACAACCTGAGGTGTCAGGAAGCTGTCAGTGTAAAGACTTGTCTCTCGCTTTTGGCATCTGTGTGAGTGAGTCTGCGAAAACCCACAGGGCAGTCCCTTTTGCAGCACTACATCCTGTACTTCGCTCTGTACCATCTCACTCTTGCTGATTTGAATGAACTTAAGCACTATGGAACCAACACTGCAGTGAGCTTGTTCTGGATCTGTCTGTCACATCAGCCAATATTCATCACCTTGAATAAATTTTAAGCAGGATCTATAAATTATACATGGTGCAATACATTTTGTCCCTTGCTATGGGGTGAAGACTCAAATAATTTTTTTTTAAATCACAGACAAACATTAGGCTACATTGAAACCAAATTAGCACAGCATTTCATGTCAGTAAATTCAGGAATACCACAACATAATTGCCAGTATACTAGAGAAAAAAATAATGTCAAATGTTTCTTGCTTCCTGGCACCCTTTACCGTACAGATGAAAATGTACTGCAAATAAGTTAAGCGCATCAATCAGCAGTATGGAATATTACAATATCACTGAATGTACGAATGGCACCATTTCTGTCTGAGAAACAGGACAATTAATACAATTCCAGTTGATTTCATTCATTTTAACTCTAGCTGTAGTACAGATTGAATTACAATGTACAGCATATGTAGACAAAAAGAAGAAAAGTGTAGTGCATACAACATATGGAAGAATGACATTTTTAACATCATTAAATATAACAAGTACAAGAGACATGACAATAAATATATAGGTTGTCGAGCTTATAAAGTGTAAAGAGCAAGTGTGCAAATGTCTAAACTGTATAATCAGTAGTAAGGACGATGTGGTTCTGCAATATTGTATAACACACTGAGTAGGCTCCTGTTCTGCAGTGAGTGGGTGTGTAATAGGGGCTCACAGTTTTGTGTTGTATGTAGTAGTCCAGTGTGGGTTTCTGTGCAGGAAGCTAGTGAAGACAGGGTGTGCAGGTGTGAGAAGCCTGACAGCTTGAGAGTAGGAAGTGTTCTTTAGTCTGAATGTCCAGGATAGGATCCGGTGTATTACAAACTACAAGGGTTGTGGCTGAGATATATGGGGCCTAAAAAAAGTAGAAGAAAGTAGTCTTTGTGGGAGAGCTAGAAAAAGGCTCAAGAGCTTAAGAAAGGGATTGCTGTTATTTCCTTATGCTTTCTATTGCACACTTTCAACATAGTGGGTCAAACATTATAAAAGCTGGAACTTTCAACACCTACTTAACAACATACAGACTTAAGCTATATATATATATATATATATATATATATGCAAAATTTAAATGGCCAGAGAGCTTAAGTCTGTATATATATATATATATATATATATATATATATATATATATATATATATATATATATATATACACAATGACTATAGAAAAGAATCACCCCCCCTTTAAAATAATCACATTTTGTTGCTTTTCAGCCTGAAATGAAGATGGACACAGTTTTTGTTTTATCCGGCTGTATTTACTCAGTGCAACTTATAACATCCAAGTGAAAGATATAACACCAACAGAAAAAAAAATTAAAATTAAAAAACAGAATTACTGAGTTGGAAAAAGGATCACCCCCCATTTTGTTGAACCACCCTTTGCTTTAATTACAGCCTTTAGTCTGTTGGGATATGTCTCTACTAACATCTAGACTTTGCAATATTTGTCCACTCTTCTTTGCAGAACTGCTCAAGTTCAGTTAAATTTGATGATGACCGTTTGTGGACTGCAGTCTTCAAGTCAGATCAAATCAGTCTTCCACAGATTTTCAGTGGGGTTTAAGTCTGGGCTCTGACTAGGCCATGCAAGGACATTCACCTTTTTCTCCTTCAACCACTGTGTGGTCAGTTTTGCTGTGTGCTTTGGGTCATTGTCATGTTGGAAGGTAAACCTTCTTCCCATTGACAACAGAGGGCAGCAGATTTTTCTCAAGAATTTGAAGGTGTGTTTTGGCAAAGCTCAGTTGTGACTGCATGTGGCCTTTCTTGAGGAGTGGCTTTTTTCTTGCAACCCTCCCATACAAGCCTCATTTGTGGAGAATTTGTGATATTGTTGTCACATGCACACAATGACCACTCTGTCATAAATTCCTGCAACTGCTTCAGAGTTGCTGTAGGCCTCTTGGTAGCCTCTCTGAGCAGTTTCCTCTTTCATCCAGTTTGGAGCGACATCCTGATCCAGGGAGGGTCTGTGTTGTACCAAATACCGTCCACTTCTTAATAATAGACTTCACTGTGTGACTTCACTGGATGGATGGATGGATGGATGGATAGATAGATAGATAGATAGTTAGTTAGTTAGTTAGTTAGTATACTGCAAATACAGTACACAAACACTGAATACCTGTTCTTATGTAATAAATATGGAAGAAGTGGGTTGTGTGTAATTTTAGAACTACATTGCTACATTCTCTTTATAGTGTATGCCTTCATTGGATTAGTGTTGGATTGATTTCTGCTCCTACAGCCACCGTCTTCCTTGAATTCTGGAAAAGAAGGAGAGCAGAACTGACCTATGACTGGGATTTAATTGACTGGGAGGAGGAAGAGGTGAGACTCATCTGAAACACAACTGTCACCTCAGACTGTGATTCTGTGTTTATTGACAAACACTCAGTTTCATTTGCAAAGGCTAGTATGAGACAGGCACGTTCTCCTTTTCCACTTTACCAGTAAGCATTATTAGGAACGTACGCTTTGCTGAGTCGACTGACAGTAACTAATCAACATTGAATAAGTGAAGTATTTGGCCAATATGTGTGCTGTTTGTTGTGTTTCCTTTAGTGTAAATCCTGTGTCATGGTGTGTTCAGTGAGTGTGCTTCCTATCGATATCATGTCATGCTCGGTGCATGCTGTGCTGTTTGCTGAGGTTACCACACATTAATCATTTAATTATTGCATGTGAAATCATCTGATGATGTGCAGGGTGTTGTTTGCTGTTGGGCCTTAAATGTAGTCTTACTTGAAGAACATTATTTCATACATAATGCGCCAACATTGTCTGGACATAATCAGTGTCAGATGTCAGCCCATAGATTTATACATATTAGAGATCTTAGCTGAGAGAGTATGCACTATTACAGCCATCACTTCAAGTAAGTGTCCCCCATAGATTTATCTTAGCAATGTTTTTTTTTTTTTTTAATTATTTGTAAAAAGAATTTAAGATAAGATCATCCGATTTTTTTTAATGTAGAATTTTTTTTCCCTAATATACATATAATATACTGTCACCTTGTAAATCACTCTTGTAATTTACACTCATAAATATACTCTGGCTACACTCTTGCTTAACTGAGGTTTGGCATATAAATTGTCTAATATACCTAATATTTTTGGAGAAAATTAGTCAGCTAACTTAGATATTTCTTTGTGTGAGTCAGTACAATAAATGCAAAAGCTAAGTTTTTACTTTCTGAACCCTTAAAGCAATGAAATAAAACTTTTATGCATAAAAGTCTTGCCGCAACACCTGAAATAATTTTGCTGTGGGAAAACATGGCACATTTTTTGTCATTTGTTCATTTCTGGAAGTATAGTGCTGTGAAAAAGTATTTGCCCCCATAACTAGTTTTAGATCTTCAAACGAAATACCGTAAAGTATTATATAAGAAATACACCTGAGTAAACACACAATACTGTTTTTATTTATTTATTTTTTTTTTATTGAAGCAAAAAAAAGTTATGCAACACCTATCACCAATGTGAAAAACTAATTGCCCCCTTAAACTTAAAATCTAGTTGTGCCACCTTTAGCAGCAATAACTGCAACCAAATGCTTCCGATAACTGGAGATCAGTCTTTCACTTACTTCTAGGACTTGGATTTACTCCTATGCTTTGGTCTTGCTGCATAATCCAGTTACGCTTGTGTTTCAACTTACGGATTGAAGAGCGGATATTCTCCTTTAGGATTTTCTGGTAGAGAGCAGAATTCATGGACCCCTGTCTGCCAAACTCATTAATCCACAGAACATTCTCCCAAAAGGTTTGAGGATCGTCAAGGTGTATTTTGGCAAAATTCAGACGAGCCTTAATGTTCTTCTGGGTTAGCAGTGGTTTTCACCTTGCCACTCTTCCATGGATGTCATTTTTGCCCAGTGTCTTTCTGATAGTGGAGTCATGAACAGTGACCTTTATTGATGCAAGAGAGGCCTGTAGGTCCTTTGATGTTGTCCTTGGCTTTTTTGTGACTTCCTGGATGAGTCGTCACTGTGCTCTTGGAGGAATTTTGGAAGGTCGGCCACTTCTGGGAAGGTCCACTACTGTGCCGAGTTTTTCTATTTGGAGATAATGGCTCTCACTGTGGTTCACTGTGGAGTCCCAGAGCCTTTGAAATAGTTTTGTAACCCTTCCCAGACTGATGTATTTCAATCACCATCTTCCTCATCATTTCTGGAATTTCTTTCAATTTTGGCATAGTGTGTTACTGGGTAAGACCTTTTAACCAACTCCATGGTGTTGAAATAATTCTGTTTAAATGTTGATTTGATTGAACAGGGTTTGCAGTAATCAGGCCTGGTTCCGTCTAGTCCAGCTGAACCCCATTATGAATGCAGTTTCATAGATTTGTGGAATTAGTAACTACGGGGCAAATACATTTTCACACATGCCCAGTTGGTATTGGATAACTTTTTTGCTTCAGTAAATAACTTTATCATTTAAAAACTGTATTTTGTGTTTACTCAGGCTGCCTTTGTTTTATCTTACATTTTGTTTTAATTTCTGAAACAATTTAGTATGAGATATACACAAAAACAGAAGAAATCAGGATGGGGCAAATACTTTTTCACAACACTGTCTGTTTACAGTTCGTATATAGACAACCTTTTTATAGTACATTTTGCAGAGTCAGTAGATTAGCAGTACTGCAGCCATTTGGATCTATATTGCTCTGTATATATTATTAGCCATCTAGGTCTGTAATATGTATGTCTATGATTCAGACTCGTCTGCACTGTTTTTACTCAAGACAGATCCTCCATGGTTTTTGTTGGTGTCTTCAAAGATGTTTGATTGTCATATTGCTGAATCAGCCTCTTAGCAAATAACTTAGAGCCAATTGATGTATATGCAGGAAAAAGGCTCCTTATATGAATGACATAAGAGCCTCATCATCATCATTAACTCTGCCTTCCTGGGACTGGTTGCCAGACCCAGTGAAAACAAATGATGATGCCAAATATCTGTGTGTAAAATAATAAGGCATTGTGTATTTGGTATGAAGGTAAGAATATCTCGAAGACAATATCTTTATATATAACATGCCTGTGTTGAGAAGGAGGAACTACGGCCCCAGTTCGAAGCAAAGTACTCACGGAAGGAGAGAGTGAACCCCATCTCAGGCAAACCAGAACCTTTCCAGCCATTCAGTGACAAACTCAGTCGCCTCATGGTCTCTGTGTCGGGGATCTTCTTCATGGTAGGCCATTTTCTCCAGTCAAAGAACCCATACTGTGTAATCCAGAATGCTTTTTAAAAATTACCATTAGCTTTTATACTAAGCCTCTGCACCAAAGAAGTATGTAATATCTTAATGTAATATCTAACACACTAAATTATATTATGATAATTAACGTGGTATGGAAATATATTTCCTAGTTGACTGTTAGCACATTATCCTAGAGAAAAACACAAGCAATGTTTTAAATGCCACAGATGACTATCTCCCCCTGCTGGCTTTTGTATGTTGTGCAAGAGGCTGCTCAAATAAAAAGAAAGGTTTGTTTTGGCCTCCCATAGAATTTATGATTTATTAAATAAATATGAGCCTAGAATGCATTCCCCATCCTCACTTTTTCCACACTGTTCTTCTCATATAAATTTCACCACCTAATTGTCTCTACATTTCAGATCTCCCTGGTGCTGACAGCAGTGTTTGCTGTGGTGGTTTTCCGGCTCATTGCCATGGAGAAGTTCGCCTCCTTCCAGTGGGAGTTTGTAAAGAAGAACTGGCAGTTTGCCACCTCTGGCACTGGAGTCTGCATCAACTTCCTGATTATCATGTCTCTCAATGTGGTCAGCCTCTGCTCTCTACACAGCGTTCAACAGTTTCAGTATATAATTAAACAGTAGAGATGTTTAGCAATGCCAGATGAAGCCCAGACATAAACAGTTTAGTTAACATTTGCTTGGAAATCAAAATAATACATATACAGTACTGTGCAAAAATCTTAGCCATCCTTCATCCAAGTGAAAAATATAACACTAACATGTCAGAAAAAAATTAAAAAATTAAAAAACAGAATCACTGAGTTGGATATTGGATTTCCGCCAGACATATCATTTGGTGTTGAGACCAAATAATTCATCTGACCATAACAACTTTTTCCATGTGGCCTCAGAATCTTCAAGGTGCGTTTTGGCAAAGCTCAGTCGTGGGTGGCTTTTTTCTTGCAACCTTCCCATACAAGCCACGTTTGTAGAGAATTTGTGATATTGTTGTCACATGAACACAATGACCACTCTGTCATAAATTCCTGCAACTGCTTCAGAGTTGCTGTAGGCCTCTTGGTAGCCTCTCTGACCAGTTTCCTCCTGGCTCTTTCATCCAGTTTGGAGTGACGTCCTGATCCAGGGAGGGTCTGTGTTGTACCAAATATTTTCCACTTCTTAATAATAGACTTCACTGTGCTTCTAGGCATTGATAAAGCCTTTGAATTTTTTTCATACCCATCTCCTGACTTGTGCCTGTCCACAACTTTTTCCCCAGAGATCTTTTGACAGTGCCTTGCCACCCATAGTTGATTGCTTCAGCTGCACTACAAAATGCTACAGGAAAGCTCTTTTCATGCTGAGCTAATCAAAATGACCACAGCTGATCGTGGTTGAAAGTCAGATGGCTTAGTGTGCCATTGAGAAGGTGACTAGCTACACCTGATTGAGTTTACAAGTCATTTTTAGGAGGGGGGAGATCCTTTTTCCAACTCAGTGATTCTGGTTTTTTATTTATTTTAATTTTTTTCTGACATGTTGGTGTTATATCTTTCACTTGGATGTTATAAGTTGCACTGAGTAAATGCAGCTGGATAAAACAAAAACTGTGTCTGTCTTCATTTCAGGCTGAAAAGCAACAAAATGTGATTATTTTAAAAGGGGGTGATTCTTTTCTATACCCACTGTACATTTTATCTAGCATGCCTATTTTAACGGATACTGCATTAGTGTGTCAGTAGGAAAGAAAGAAATAGATTTCTAAATATTAATTTAATCAATGTTACAGAATTGTTTGTATTTTGTTAAGTAATGGATCATATTAAGTAACAGACCACACTCCTAATAAAATCCCCCATCATCTGTGATTTTAAATGCAGAGACCGAAGAATAGAATGTACTCCTGCAACAACCTACCATTTCCTTCGAAAACCACATTCCTATTTATAAACAGCTTTTTTTCCTCTCTGTTTAAGTTAATAAGAAATGTGGATGGTCATGGTACTGAGAAACTGCAAAGCTCTGTGTCCTGAAGGCTTTCCTGTATCTGAAAACTTAAAGGATGCAGTTCTACCTCTGTTACAATGTACTGACACTGGAGACTCTTTCAAAACACTAAATAAATAAATCTCCTCACAGAAAACTGCACCATATCAAAAGGTGTATACATCTTTAATACATTTAAATGGAGCATCCACCAGACAAGTTGCTATTAAAGCACTTTATTTAATATGTATTTTTAAAGATGAATTTCTTAAGATGTTTCAAAGACTTTTTACACAGTGCTGTATATAAATAAACATAAATGTTATAATTCATTTATTTTTCATCTTATGTTTTCCAGGAAGCTATAAAAGCGATATAGTTGTATGAAATTTTGAGAGTTACACATACACACACACACACAAGTATATAATTCCAATTCCGTAATGTTAAAAATGAAACATATCCTGCAACAAGACATCAGTCACAAAATTCACTTACACAAATTGCTTCTTGTGATGATGAAACATCTGTAAGACATGACACACTAAATTGTGTTTTACTATATATTCAATTTCTTTACCTTTTGTTGGTCCTTAGGGTATGCAAACTTTTACACTCAGCTATAGAGATTAATTAATCATGTGGAGTATAATTTATTACTGCTATTTCTTGGGAGGTTGATTTTCCCGTCAGTTCTAATTGACATTTTAACAAATTCTCTGTTCTCTGGCAGGTTTACGAGAAAGTGGCCTATCTGTTAACAAATCTTGGTAAGTTTTAAATATTGGAGTGTTTGAGGCTATCTCGGTAATGGAATGTTAATCCACAAGTTTTAAAGGAGGGGAGGGCTTGGATTCCTGAAAGGCATTTTCACTCAGACGTGTTGATTTAAGCTTCAGATCCTGCCCAGGGTGGAGGTTTCTCTAATGTCTTGCATATCCCAGCTAAAACAAAAAAAACACACACAAAAAAAGTCACGGCCCTCTGATTTATGTTTCAGAACACCCACGGACCGAGTCTGAATGGGAGAACAGCTTTGCCCTCAAGATGTTTCTCTTCCAGTTTGTCAACTTGAACAGCTCCACCTTCTACATTGCTTTCTTCCTAGGAAGGTGATTAAATTGTGAAACTCTAATACTAGGTTCATTTTAAGCATTTTTAAGCATCTACTACATTCCAGTGAGCCTGATATAGTTCTCTGTAAATAATTAGTTGCTCGTTTAATCTTTTATCTAGATCTTCATTTGATCTATTTTTTCTATTTCGTTTCCATATTAAAGCATTTGCAAAGATCCAGTGCATTTGAAGCATTCTGTTTGTTCACCGTTATCATGAAGCATTATGATTTTGTCTCCCTGTGAAATATGATAGCACTTTTTTCTCTTTTTCATTATCATGGAATGATATTGCAGCACAGCTAATTGAATTTCAGAAATGTGTGTGTGTGTGTGTGTGTGTGTGTGTGTGTGTGTGTGTGTGTGTGTGTGTGTGTGTGTGTGTGTGTTTTCACAGGTTTGCAGGCAGGCCCGGAGATTATAATAAGCTGTTTAACCGCTGGAGAATGGAGGAGGTGAGTGAGGCTGAACTGAGCTGGGCTGCAATAGTTCTCCCACGCTGCAGCACCATCAGCGTCCTCACATAACACCACTGCATCACTGTCAGCCCAGTGCTGGTTGCTTGATGGGAATGCTGATGCACATTATTGAATCAGACTCCTTCATAATCAACATAAACGAAAGAGAGCTCCCATCAACAGAAGATAATGGCCTCCTCATATGGATTTTGCCTAGCAGCAGCTTTTTGCTTGGGCTCAATGTAATTGCCCTGAATCTCCTCGGGCCTAAATGCCAACCCAGTGAACTTTCCAAAAGCATAAATAATTATGTTATTGTTTCAGGAATTAGCAGCCTACTCTGGCTGTAAAATCTCTGGGAATGATTTACTGCAGCCTTGTTACATGACAGATAATAAGATATGTCAAACATGTTTATGCTGTTAATTTCATGTTTATTTCCTTCTCAGTGCCATCCTAGTGGCTGTCTGATTGATTTATGCTTGCAAATGGGAGTGATCATGGTGTTAAAACAGATTTGGAATAACTTCATGGAGCTGGGCTACCCGTGAGTATTGTGTTTGAGTAAAGGCTTTGTTTATTCACATGCTTTATTTATGCTCACTGTATGTGTTCACTGAGCTCTTTGTTACTCTAGATTTAGGGGGGCGACATTTTATTTTTGTTAAAAGTGTTTTGTTTGTACAATTATCCAAGATGAGAAAAGGGATGTTTTTTTTGTTTTTGTGTTTTTAGTTTGTTTTGCTTTTAAAGAATGGGTTTAGTTTGACGTGGCACGAGGGGAGTGTGTCTGAGCAGTGATAGGATGCAGGAAGGGAGTGTGATTTCAGTTCCAGGTTTCATGGTTGAATGAGTTTTGCTTTTCTTGCAGTTTTGAAGCAAATGGCCATGTCCTACCAGGAGTGGGACACAGAAACTACTATGATTAAAAACAATGTTAAAAATAAATGCAGTCATTTCCAGCTCCTATTATCCATAGATTATTAAGGATTTGGGCCATGATGGTGAACCCTAACCCTAGTTTATTATTAGTTGTTTATTACATTGTGCCCGGAATAACTGATTTAACTGGTCAGGTATATCTTAATATGTAAACAAATGTGTATATATATATATATATATATATATATATATATATATATATATATATATATATATATATATATATATATATATATATATATATACACACACACAGTATCTCACAAAAGTGAGTACACCCCTCACATTTTTGTAAATATTTTATTATATCTTTTCATGGGACAACACTGAAGAAATGACACTTTGCTACAATGTAAAGTAGTGAGTGTAAAGCTTGTATAACAGTGTAAATTTGCTGTCCCATCAAAATAACTCAACACACAGCCATTAATGTCTAAACCTCTGGCAACAAAAGTAAGTACACCCCTAAGTTAAAATGTCCAAATTGGGCCCAAAGTGTCAATATTTTGTGTGGCCACCATTATTTTCCAGCACTGCCTTAACCCTGTTGGGCATGGAGTTCACCAGAGCTTCACAGGTTGCCACTGGAGTCCTCTTCCACTCCTCCATGATGACATCACGAGCTGGTGGATGTTAGAGACCTTGCGCTCCTCCACCTTCCGTTTGAGGATGCCTCACAGATACTCAATAGGGTTTAGGTCTGGAGACATGCTTGGCCAGTCACCTTTACCCTCAGCTTCTTTAGCAAGGCAGTGGTCGTCTTGGAGGTGTGTTTGGGGTCGTTATCATGTTGGAATACTACCCTGCGGCCCAGTTTCCGAAGGGAGGGGATCATGCTCTGCTTCAGTATGTCACAGTACATGTTGGCATTCATGGTTCCCTCAATGAACTGTAGGTCCCCAGTGCTCATGCAGCCCCAGACCATGACACGTCTTTGTACTCCTCACCTGGTTGCTGCCACACGCTTGACACCATCTGAACCAAATAAGTTTATCTTGGTCTCATCAGACCACAGGACATGGTTCCAGTAATCCATGTCCTTAGTCTGCTTGTCTGTGCTGGCAGCACTCATACGTCTATTCTGCAAAGCCAACCTCTGGATATGATGCTGAGCATGTGCACTCAACTTATTTGGTCGACCATGGCGAGGCCTGTTCTGAGTGGAACCTGTCCTGTTAAACCGCTGTATGGTCTTGGCCACCGTGCTGCAGCTCAGTTTCAGGGTGTTGGCAATCTTCTTATAGCCTACGCCATCTTTATGTAGAGCAACAATTCTTTTTTTCAGATCCTCAGAGTGTTCTTTGCCATGAGGTGCCATGTTGAACTTCCAGTGTCCAGTATGAGAGTGTGAGAGAGCGATAACACCAAACTTAACACACCTGCTCCCCATTCACACCTGAGACCTTGTAACACTAACGAGTCACATGACACCGGGGAGGGAAAATGGCTAATTGGGCCCAATTTGGACGTTTTCACTTAGGGGTGTACTCACTTTTGTTGCCAGCGATTTAGACATTAATGGCTGTGTGTTGAGTTATTTTGAGGGGACAGCAAATTTACACTGTTATACAAGCTGTACACTCACTACTTTACATTGTAGCAAAGTGTCATTTCTTCAGTGTTGTTCCATGAAAAGATATAATAAAATATTTATTTATTTATTTATTTTTACTAATTACAAAAAATAAAAAAGAATTCCAAGAAGTTAAAAATGTAGTGAGTGAGGGTATATACATAAAATTTTACAACTAAGAAAGCTAAGCTGAATCCGTTCAGAGGATACGAAAGTGGTTAGAGCAAGTTATAAAGAAAAGGTATGAACAAACAAGTTATTAGTTGATATTTATATCAAACATTTATTAAATCAGGGCCTAAATATCTTGTTTGTATACATTTCTTTGTCTTCCCATTTTTTTTCACAAGGGTGAGCAAACTTTTACACTCAATAGTAGTTTTTTTAATCAAAAGCATACAATGTACAGTATAGTAACATGCTTTTTATCATTCATCAATGGTGGAAATTATGGTGATTAGTTTGAGTATTATGTGTTAATTTTTAAGGTTCAGGCATACTGTATTTTGTTACTTCAGGCTGTTACAGAACTGGTGGTCTCGGCGGAAGATGAGGCGAGCAGGAGAACAGAATAATGTGGAAAGCAAAATGCAGCTGCCTCAATGGGACAAAGACTGGAACCTGCAGCCCATGAATGCCCACGGCCTGGTGGATGAGTACCTAGAGATGGGTGGGTGCTGCTGACAAAACATGACTTTCTGCTGTTTCTCACACACTGCATCCATAAATAAGCTATTAACAACTTTAGTGAAACATTAGAAATCTCCTGAACAAAACACTGTGTTGTTGAATGTGTAACTTTATAGAACATGCTGTTGGGATTATTAAAACAGTGGGCCTCATTTATCAATTTGTAAGTAAAGTTGTGTGTAAATATTTTTCTAGGCCAAACCGAACTAAACATTTCTGCCAGATGTGCAAAAGTTTTAGTAATGCTGATTTATTTTGTACTTGTGTGTGTATTTTGATGAATGCCAATCACCAGTGCACAGCTTGTGTACACCGCAGCTCATTTGCGCTTAGTGATGCACACTAAACTCCATAAAAGGAAAAGCTGTTGCACACTTCAGCCTCTTGTGCCCCAATGCACCCTCCCTAATGCCATGATGGAAAAGCAGGAGGTCTGTGTATTATAAAATACCTGATGTGTTCAGGATGCCCAATGATGGCACTTGGCACACTAGAGATCACACGGTGCACTGCAAATAGAAACATAACAGATCAGATCAGTGCTTTCTTTAGTTATTATTGTTTTTCCCATTTTTAATATTTCTCCTAATTAATACCATTAATATGAAATAACTTTTACAGTAGGTTTACATTAGTGGGTCTCTTTATATGTAAATTTACATTAAATCAATAGCTCTCATAGGATACACATTTTTTCCAAACTAACATGAATACAAAATTTCTTTAGTAAATGTTCCTACGAACCATTTACGAATATATTTGTTCAAATCCAGCTTGATAAATGAGGCCCAGTGGTCAGACCATACTGCTATAATCACATGGCACCTCTGTGCAGTGCTCCAGTTTGGTTTCACCACCATCTTTGTGGCGGCATTTCCTCTGGCTCCTCTGCTGGCTCTGCTCAACAACATCATCGAGATCAGACTGGATGCATACAAATTTGTGACACAGTGGAGGAGACCCATGCCAGCCAGAGCAACTGATATTGGTCAGTGTGTTCAGCCTCCCAGTCAAGCTTGTGACTACAGCATCAGAACAGCTCAGTTTGAATGATTTTATTGTCATGTCTATATGCAACAATTTTATGGTTGGGAATTATTGTCATTGTGAGCTGCCATAGGCATCATTCTTTGGTATCAGATTAGGTTTCTTACAATCCACCTACTGTATTTGCATGTTTTTGGAGAGTGGGAGGAAACCGGAGAACGTGGAGCTATCTCACAGCTCCAGGGTTCAATCCTGACCTAAGGTTACTGTGTGTCTGGAGTTTTATATGTTCTCCTCGTGTCCTTGTGGGTTTTCTCCTGATTATCCGGTTTCCTCCCACCACCCAAAAACATGCTAAAAGGTGGACTGACTAGTCTAAATTGCCCCTGTGTGTGTGTGTGTGTGTGTGTGTGTGTGTGTGTGTGTGTGTGTGTGTGTGTGTGGGTGTGGGTGTGTTTTTATCTTTGCTCAGTTTTACGTTTTTTGTTACATTTAGCCATATAATTTGACCACTCTTTCTTCTCTGCTCAGGAATCTGGCATGGTATCCTGGAGGGCATTGGTGTGGTGGCTGTCATTACCAACGCATTTGTCATTGCCATCACATCTGACTACATTCCTCGATTTGTCTATGCCTTCAAATATGGGCCCTGTGCGGACAAGGGTTATCAGCATGACCAGTAAGTATATGCCTTTAGTCTGCTTTGCATATAGCATATTTTGTAAGTGGGGGGCATGGTGGCATTTTCAAATTGGCCATAGTGTGTGAATGTGTGTGCAATTGTGCCCTGCGATGGGTTGGCACCCTGTTCAAGGTGTTCCCTGCCTTGTGCCCTGAGTTCCTGGTATAGGCTCTAGGCTCCCCTGTGAACCTCTGTAGGATAAGCAGTACGGAAAATGGATGGATGTATGGATATTTTGAAAGTACAGATCACTATTGAAGTAAAGAAAAGACTTTTGAATGATTAAACTGGGATTATTTTTGAAATTAGGATAGTGTGAGGACAGTTCAACATAGTCATACTCATTCAGACTTTAACCATGGTCTTCTGAAACTATACAAACTATAATTATTGTGTGTGTGTGTGTGTGTGTGTGTGTGTGTGTGTGTGTGTGTGTGTGTGTGTGTGTGTGTGTCTGCAGATGCCTGAGAGGATATATGAACAGTAGTCTGTCTGTGTTTGACATGGGAGAGCCAAAGAACGGAAGTCAGTATGAAACACGATACTGCAGGTACAAATATAAGTGCAGTTTATATGCATGAAAGACTGGTATAAATCTATTTGTATAGCTGGAGGTAAATGCCCTGGGCTTTCTGTTCATCTCTGTAGGTATCGAGACTACAGAGCTCCACCATGGAGCTCAAAGCCCTATGATTTCACCCTGCAGTTCTGGCATGTGCTCGCCGCCAGACTGGCCTTCATCATCGTCTTTGAGGTGGGTCAAATACAAATGAAAAATAGTACTTTGTATTTCAAATACATGCCCGTGTCTCTATGTGATCATGTGCTGTTCTTGTTTTCTTCAGCACCTGGTGTTTGGCATTAAGACCTTCATTGCTCATTTGATCCCGGACATGCCTAAAGACCTGTGTGAACGCATGCGCAGGGAGAAGTACCTCATGCAGGAGATGATGTATGAAGCAGAGCTGGAGCACCTGCAGAAGGAGAGGAAGAAAAATGGCAAGCGTTATCACCACGAGTGGCCTTAGCTGTGCCTAACAGATGGACATATCATATGCACATCCATGCACACACCAATAAATAAATAACCAATGCGAGAGCAAATAGGATACAGACACAGTGGATGACCGTGCAGGAACTGCAGAATATTTGCATTTACACATGCATGCATGTCCATGCCACAGCTTTGGATGGCTAAGCTTTACTCAACAAACCCTCAACACATGCTACCCACTTTGATTGCTGGTTTTCTTTGCTGGTGAATCAGATAGTGAGACTCAAGCTCTTTGAAGAACAGTTGCTCTTGAGTGGACAGTCCTGCTCTGCACCAAAGAGCTCCTTCCCTGACTCTTGCCTAAGTCCTTCCCATCATCTTCTCTGGTTCCTGAATTTTTCTGGCTGAATATCAGAGTCCTGGATGAGATTTTGCTTTTATCCTCTCTTATGCCACTCCTGCTGTATTTTGCCTCTGCTGGCTTTGCTCTATTCTGAACTGTCTCTTGTTTGTTTGTTTGCTTGTTTTTCAAAAGGGAACAGGATACTGTATATTGTTTACTATGCAGAAGAAGGGCTTTGGAGTTTGTCCTCAATGTACACACCTTCGTCACTCTCCATAGCTCCTTCCTCCTTTGCTATTTTTCTCGATTTCTCTGGCAGCTAACAAACCGCTATCAACTACACTCTGTCTAAATATCTCTCTTTCAGTCAAGTGCAGTTTGGCCTTTGCGTTCATGCTTGGTGTTTCTAAGAACAAGGACTGGCTTTTTCCTTTTCGCTGCTCATCACAATTTCATAATTACTCTTCATAGAAAAGTGACTTTTCAGGTAATGTGGATACCACATTATGCAAAAGTACAGTACATTGATATAAACATCATGTACCATCCTAACATAGCATGGAGATTCAACATTCTAAATCCAAAAAAGGTTTGTGTTACTTTTATTCTCAATTGTTTTGTAGATTTATTTGAAATTACTCATTGCTTTTATTCTGTCCTTTGTCTTGCAGTAGGATGTGTTCTCTGTTTGCTAATAAGCAGATGCCTGGCGTTTTACAGGTTGTTGGCTGACTGGGACTGTGTTTTGCTGTGGGCTGTGGGATGGAGATTCAGAATGTCTTTGTTCAAGGTGTGGTTTGTATGCCCACAGTGGTACATGATTCGTTTGTCTATGTGTATCTCCACAGGCCTGGTCGTTCATAAAATGGGGTAGATTACAGGATTTTTGAAATAGGTTTTGGTCATGATTACAAGATAAGAACAAGATTCACTCACTCACAGCAGATCTGTATAGAAAGTATAGGCAGATTTACAACAGAATGTAATATGTTTAAAACATACTTTATAGCACTAGGAATGAGTAGCATTTGGTGAAACTTTACATAAACACAACATCAATTTCATGCCAGTTACTGGATGGTAAGAACATCCCTAGGCATGTGTTTTTGTGTGTGTTTACTATTCCTTGTAAACATAGATTTATCCAAGGCTAGTCATTTCAAATACTATCATCAATATTATCAATACTATCATCGGTCTCAGCTAATAATAATAATTAATCATTTGTTACATTTATATAGCGCTTTTCTAGACACTCAAAGCGCTTTACATAGTATGGGGGGAAATCTCTTCAACCACCACCAGTGTGTAGCATCCACCTGGATGATGCGACGGCAGCCATAGTGCGCCAGAACACCCACCACACACCAGCTATTGGTGGAGAGGAGAGGAGGGTGATGTAGCCAATTCAGGGATGGAAATTATTAGGGGGCCATGATAAACAAGGGCCAATGGGGCAATTTCGACAGGACACCGGGGTGATACCCAGCTGCCTGTACTATGTCTCAGTAGTTCATCCATTGCTATGTAGCCAACAGAACATAAGGGTTAATTACTTTTCTCATCTCTGCTTTGCTTACAGTACACAGTAGCTCTATGTGTATGCCCATGTGTAAGTAACTGAGAGAAAGAATGCAAGTGTGTCTTATAATGAATGCTGCTGTCACATATCTCAAAGTGATGTATCAGTTCTCATCAGGCCCCTGTCAGTCTTTGCAGGTGAAACCAAATTTATATAATTTTTTACCTACCTTATTATTAGACTTTAATCTGCGTTCTGAAGTATATAACGATGCACTTTTGCATGGACATACTGTATAAGACATAATCATACATCACTCTGAAGAAAGGAGCACTTTAAAAGCATGGATCGTTTCCCCGTACCTCAACAAACAGCACAAGACAGTAAGATGACAAAGTCTCTGCAGTGAAAGCTAAAGTAAGGCAATTATATACTGTATTTTATTTTTTAAAATTTATTTATTTATTTATTTATTTATTTATGATTGGTTGATTAGTGATGGCAGTCATACACTGAAATAGAGTGTAGAGAGCTGTCGATTTCAGGTGACAAACTGTTTCTGGTACCTTTGCCCAAAATGCAGCATGTGATTTGTAACATGCCATTCTTTCGCCATGATGTATGTGGTAATCTATGCATGATCTCAGCCATGACGGCTGCATCTGTCTGGTGTTCTATTGAGAAACACGTGTGTGTGTTCTGGTGCCCTTTTACTGTGGAGTCTGCATGGAGTGCATTGCTTAGTCCAAGATTATCTGATCTGTGATCAGTTTGTTGTATAAGTGCACAACTGTCAATCATGTTCACTCTCAATTAGACCATCTTGCACTGGAATTGGCCTAGTCCTCTGAAAAAATGATTTTCCAGCAGCCTGGTAATGAATTATCTCACTCCTCTAACAAAGGTTATTTGTTGATGAAACAATATTATCTATCTTGGATACGCCTGACACAGGCACACTTAACAAAAATGAGTTTTTGACACAGTAAATAAAGCATGCAATACACCTTGAAGGTCCATATTTAAAATATATTTATTTCATTAGGAACAAGAGCACTTGTTATTGTGACACAAACTTCAGTCGAATAAAAAAAAACTGGAGTGTCATTTATTTTCAAATCAGGTACTCTATAAAAAGCAATGGCTATGACATGATATTTTACATTGCTTACATTGCAAAATAATGCTGAGTGTAGTTATGAGAGAGTGTAATGTCCATTATGCATTAGTAAGATATGCACAATTGCAATGACTCATAACGGGTAATATGTTAAACAGGCAATATGTGCTCACTCAATGAGTTAATAGGATTAGATATATGACCTCTCACCCCACCAAATGAGCTGGTGATGTACCATGAGCCCAGTATGTACCATGCAGAATGTTTCAGTACAATAGCACATTCAGTGCATTCTGATTTGTACTTGATTAATAAGATGACATAAACAATATCAACAGCGTGTTTTGTTTACACCATCCCTGTTTACATGTATAAAAAAAAAGAAATGAAAAAAAGAAATATGAAAAAATTGTACAAAACATCTGTAGAATAAATTTGGATATCACTCTTTTCTGTAATAAATCACTGACTGTATCTTTTAACTGACATGGTTTGTTTGTTTGTTCCCTGTATGGAATGGCATGGGTCTTGTTATGTAGTTTAAGTAATGTAAAGTATTTTTTAATCTAATTTTTCAAAGTTATAGCTGTTTTGACAGAACATGGCCAGCTCTCTCTGGGACAAAAGCTGCATTAATGTAAGCCTCATCCTGCATCCTGTTACTCCGATTGCTTCCATTTATCTCACTTTTAATGTCCTGATCTGGGTGATTCTCCCACGCTGTTCCAAAATCCACACCATCCAATTCCTGGAAAAAAGAAAAGCAGTGAGAGAGTCGTTTCTTCAAAGTCTGCGCACTCTGTTTTTTTTAAATCTGTGTACATCAGGCGTCTCACCACTTTGTCCTCTGTATGGTTGATGCCACACCAGCATATAGTCCTGTATTTCTCTGAGAAAAAGCAGAACAGGTCACACACCGGCCGAATCAGCCCAGGCTTCACATCCTGTGGCTTAGTGGGGCCTGCAAACACACAACAGGCACTTCCAGTAAATAATGCTAGAACATCTGATGCAGACACAACGAATAGCAAAAGCACAGAGTCTCAAGTATTGTGTGCTTCAGTTGACTGTTCTGAAATATACACAGTCTCAGACGGCTTTATGTGCAAATTGTTATAACAGATAATTATGTAAAATCGGCATGTGACTCTCAGGGAAAGGCTAAGAATAAATGCTTATGTGCTCTAGCAACCATCCCATCTCACCTGTTATCAGTGTGATGACCAGGCCTCCTATAACTGTGGCCAGAAAACCCACTGCACTATAGTACAGATAAGACATGGAGTACCAGGACTCAGCCAGCACAGATCTGCACATGACATGGGACAGCAGAGATTCATTTTACATATTACTGATAATAATAGTGATTCTTGTAATGACTTTAGTCTTTGACTAGCATGTTTTTTTCTTTTCTTCATAGCATATTTTAAAACATACTCATGAAAAGGGAGTACTAGGGAGTAGCTTTTTTTCTTTTTCAACCTAATCTCTATCCAGATAATAATTCTGACATGTTTCCCTGTACATTTTCTCTAAACTCACATAAAACCCACATAATAAATAATGCAAATTAAAAATGAACTGTTACGATACAACAGACATGAGAGACCTTTTTAACAAATCTGTTCTTTTGTAGTTTTATTCAACTTTCCAACACTGACGCAATAGAGTAAAAAGTCATTTCAGTTACTTAACAATCTGGATATTTCCCCAAGATTTTGTAGTATCCAAACAGGCAAAAACTATAGTCAAAGTGCATAACCACAAATTCTTTCCACTAGGAAAATAGGCCCAGCTCTGAAAAAATGAATTACACAAAACCCCATGTCAATTTACAAAGGCCAACTGAATTTACTTAAATACAATTCAATACTTTTGGCTAAAGAATTCATGAGAGCAGTTTAAGTAAATGAGTTTTCTGTTTTCTCAGTACAGGGAAACATCAAACTTCTTGACAGAGAGTAGGTAGAAAAATGTGGGAGTATTCCTTAAATGGGTTTTGATTAGCATATTCATCAATTTACTGTTCTTGCCTTGTAGGCTTGTTGTAGTAGAATAGTATAAGCATAATGTACTATACCCTGTATCTGAGCTGGCTGTCTGAGTGACTGCTATAACTGTGGTGTTCAAGAAGTTACAGCTCTCTGTGCTCAGAGGCAGGGGGCGAGTGCTGTTGGGGGAAGCAGGGTGGACGAAGGCTCCCACTCCCACCCAGAAGGACAAAGAAATGCCCAGTATCAGACCTCCTATAGCCCCCTGAGGACAGATGACACAACACAGCATGGTACAATGAGCTACTGATGCTCTGCAATTACCCTGTGCCTCTTTCAAACACCTTGTCAAAAATTTTGATTAATGTTCAATCAAACGTCATACCTTTTTCACAACCTTAAAACCTTTAATAAGTTAGATGTGCTGTGTGGTGATTAGGGATTTGCACTGACCATAGTGTTTGTGAAAGGGAAGAAAATTCCTAAAGAAAAGAGACCAAGCGTCGGCCCTCCACACATGCCATGGATACTGAGAGCAGCCTAGAGCAGAGAAAAGCACGTTACTCTGATTAAGGGATTAAATGAACAACAATAATGTTTTCATGTGTTTTGCATCTGGACTGTATCCTGAAAACATTTTAACTACATGCATGTAATCTTGTATTTAAGAGTATGTTCAGTTAGCTAGTTTGACATCCAACAATCAGAAAAAGGGTACTAAATGGTACCTTTCCTTGTTGCAGGCAGCTTGCAACTTGAAGGCTACACTTTTTGGACCTTTAGTGTGTATCTTTTACCTTGTAAATATTTACCCTAAATCTAATACCCAAACTAATTATGGACCATTTACAGTATGTATGTCAAATCATTTTTAAAGAGATACTGTATCCATGTTTCCAGGTAAAACATACATACATATTAAAGGTACAAAAGGTGTACCATTGAGGGTACAGTACCATCCTGTTGACAAGGAAAGGTATGGTGTGGTATTGTACTATTTTTTCTGAGTGAACATATCCATCGCATCAGATCTGTCTGTAAACACAACTCCATTTCCCAGAATCCTCTGCCAAATAATGACCCACAATACTACCTGATCTGTCACATGATAATTATAGCATTCTCACACCTGGGACTTCTAATCACACAACCCTGTTCTCAATCACTGTTTCACTACAAATGCTCACCACAAACCATTCATTCATTCATTCATTGTAAATTATCACTCCTAGCTAATCACTAGTGATGTTTCTAAGCCTTAACTATTGAGAGCACAATGCCATTTAATTTCCTTAAAGGAAAATTTGGTATTCATGATGTATGTGCATTATGGCATATTGTATTGGGAGGGGTTTTAATTGTTAAATGTGGCATGTCTCAGATTAGCTGAATTGGTTTGTGTGATCAGAATTAAATATGCTTTTGTCGCATATACACCTGCATCTTTATGTAAATAATCCCAGTCTGCAATCCTGATACACAAGATGCATGAAATGACCAAATATCGATGGGGTTGATGTAACCAATGCAGTTTTTTGCTTAGTAAAACCTAAAATAATGGAATTGTGTAGAAAAATGCAGTACAATATGTGAATCTGCCTTTTCACCTGCAAAATTGGTCCCATGTTTGACGCTGCTACTGCCATGCTTGTACAGATCACTCCAAACATCACACCTGTAGGAGGAAACACAATCACTGTCAGAGGATGAGTTAAGCCTCCTGACCTCTCCCTGGTATGACTTGGAGATATGGACAATATTTCTAATCCAGCATATAGCTGATACAGGTTTCACCTTCCTATTATACAACCCCAATTCCGAAAAAATTGGGACAGTATGGAAAATGCTAATAAAAACAGAGGAGTGATTTGTTTCACCTAATCAACTGCAGGGGGCAATTTAGGACTACAGGGGCAATTTAGGACTAATAGCGATGTGACAAGTTGAAATAAGAAGGTGATGTGAAACAGGTGAGGCAATCGTCTAATCATAGTATATAAGGAGCCTCCAAAAAAGGCCTAGTCCTTCGAGAGCAAGGATGGGTCGAGGCTCGCCAATCTGCCAACAGAATAATCCAACACTTTGAGGACAATATTCCCTGAAGGCAAATCTGTAGGATTTTGGGCATTTCACCTTCTACAGTGCACAATATAATTAAAAGATTCAAGGAATCCGGTCAAATCTCGGTGCATAAAGGGCAAGGCCGTAAACCACTTCTGGAAGCGCATGATCTGCAATCCCTCAGACGTCACTGTCTTAAAAACCGTCATGAGTCTGTAATGGATATCCTGACATGGGCTCGGGAATACTTTGGTAAACCTTTGTCAGTCAACACCATTCGCCCGCTAAAGTTAAGGCTTTACTAAAGCAAAGCAGGCTTCTGTTTAAGGCAAAGCAGAAGCCATACATCAACACCGTCCAAAAAAACGCCACTCGGTCTCATCTGAGATGGACAATAGCACAGTGGAATTATGTTTTGTGGACCGACGTGTCAACATTTCAAATAGTTTTTGGAGAAAGAGGAAAAGGACCATCCAAGCTGTTATCAGCATCAGGTCCAAAAGCCAGCATCTGTCATGGTATGGGGGTGTGTCAGTGCCCATGGCATAGGTAACTTGCACATCTCTGAGGGCACCATTAATGCAGAAAGATATGTACACATTTTGGAGCAACATATGCTGCCATCCAGAGCAGGACAACACCAAACCACATTCTGCCCGGATGGTTGTGTAAGCGGGGGCTAGCATGGCCTGCCTGCAGTCCTGACCTGTCTCCGATTGAGAATGTGTGGTGCATTATGAAGCACAAAATAAGGCAACGAAGGCCCTGTACAGTTGCGCAGCTGAAGAAATGCATAATGGATTAATGGGGGGAAATTCTGCTTGCTAAACTTAACCAACTGGTGTCTTCAGTGCCCAAACGCTTAATAAGTGTTATTAAAAGAAAAGGTGATGTTACACAGTGGTAAACAGTCGACTGTCCTAACTTTTTTGGAGTGTGTTTCAGTCATCAGATTTGAAATATTGTTTTCAAAAATAAATTAAATTCACAAAGTAAAACATCAAATAATGTGTTAATAGTGTGTTTTCAATATAGTACAGGGTGAATTGAATTTTCGAATGACTCTTTTTGTTTGTTTTTTTGCATTTGCCATACTGTCACAACTTTTTTGTAAATGGGGTTGTAAATTTGCTTCATGTCCCTCTGTAACAATACACAGACTCTTCATCACTGAGGTCATATGAACAGTCCTTTATTTTTTTATTGCTTTTCCAGGAAAGTGTTATACGGCTGTAAACCATGTAATTCACAGAGCAGATGAAAATAACAAGTAATGTGAATTTACATTTAAAATCAATGTAAATGTGATTTTAAAAATCATGGTTGTACTTACACAGGCCTTTGCTGATCCACATAGCCGCTTTGTTGGAGAGGTTTCTGAAACACTGGCTCACAAAGTCCTCATACGTCACTGTGGCCAGAGCATTGATACTGGCAGCCACTGTGCTGAAACCGACAAACAGCAGGAACTCATTTCTCATTTCAGGATTATGAATGCTGTGAAATTTGATGTCTAAGTTAAAATAGAGATCAGACGCCATATGCCATAGATCTTAGCTTAAGCAATAAAGAGCTAAATGTAAGATACATATAAATGTTTCTCATAGCATTTAATATGAAAAAGGTTAGGTCATCAGTTAATTTACCTGAGGGTCCCACTGAAAGCACAAGCCACATACAGCCCAGGCAGACCTGGAAAATTGCCCAATACCTCTAGTACAAAGTATGGCATGAGCTGTAAAGATGATCACAGTTATGCTTACAACTGCTAACTGCTACTATCAGGTATAATTTTAGTCCAGCTCATGCATAAAAGAGACATAACAATGTCACCTGGTCAGGAGCTGACACAAAGCCAGCTGTCCAGGGGTCACAACGGGAATAGAATGTGTACATGATGAGTCCTGAGACCACACCACAGAACACAATCAACAAGAGACCGAGCAGATTCAGATACAGAGCACTGACAGGGATATAGAGAGAGAAAAGAATTCATCGTCATCGGTCAAACACTGACTGGTATACTTTTATTTATTTATTTGTTTGTTTATTTATTTATATTAATACATTTATTTATTTAATTTTTTTTGCACCCAATATTCTCCCTAATTTAGTCTTGGCCAATTCCCACTCCCCATCATACAACAGCTACCAAAAGGTGGGGATCATGTGCTTCATGTGAAGTCAAGTGAAGCCAGCCAAATGCAGCTTTTTGAAGTGTTGCATCACAGGGCTGTGTAACACTCAGCGGAAAGCACACCCACTTCCGCATGCATGGGCTGACAGATACCCACCATTGGCTAGTGTTGCTGTGATTGATAGGGGAATGAGAGTATGCCAGAGAGCATGGCAAATCTTGCTCTCCATGACTCTCAGTCACAGGTGGCTGTAGGAGCATTGAGATCTCCAAAAGCTTTTCTGTTGCGCCACTTGGGGACCTTGGTATCCTGTACTTTAATGATTCTACTATAGAGGAACTGACCAGCGAGCATGTTTCTCTGTCTTACAGGAAATACACCTCTGGATGGTGGACTGGTTTACACCATAGATGCCCAGCCATGTGAACGTGCCCCCAACAGAGACTGTCCAGAATGTGTGACGTCTCAGAGGACTGAGGTCAAAGCTAGAAAATAACAGTGCACATATTAGGGTTGACATGTACCGTTAAAAAGAGATTTGAATATTAATTACATAAAAGTTTTAGTTTTTAAAGCCTTTGATTATTCATGAGCTTATCATTTTAAATTTGATATATAGTAGTGGTAGAACTACACTACATTTCTGTAGCATAAACCACATTAAATGTGAACACTGTGTCTTTCTTTAGCAAAAAAAAAATAATAATAATCACCAGAAGGAAAAATTACATTTTTATCTTAAACTGCAATCTTAATTAAATTTTTAAATTTTAATAATATTTGAACGGTGAAATTTGTACCAATAGTCTTAATACACCTTATTGTGTAGACATAGTAATATCCATTGGTTAATTTCCATCAGTTAACTTGTATTAAAATATAAATCATACACAAATGTTAGACAGATAGGTGCTGTTGAAGACATTATCTCAAAACATGCTTGCATGTAAGGTTAGGTGATACATACTCAAACACGTTTAGTCTCTGTCCAGCCTGTGCTGTCTCCCATACTACACTCATTCCTCCATTTGCATGTGTGCCCTGTACCAGCACAGTGAGAAAACCAGCCACCATCACCACCATCTGGAAGGCATCGGACCAAACTACAGCTTTTAGTCCTCCCTGAACCACACACAGACACAAAACACAGATGTGATCTGTTGGTTTTAATGTTTATCCAAGCAGTAACTTGGGTGCTTTCTTTAAAAAACCCTACCTACCAGCTCCACCTACTCACCAGTGTACAGTAGAAGGTGCAGACAATTCCAGTAGCAAATATGGATCCCCAGAGATTAAACCCTGTCACTATGGGTAGTGTGTTTGTAAATATCAATAGAAGGTTGATTGAGTTAATAATGAATACATAATAGTATTATGCAAAAGGAAAAGATGACTATAAACATAATTTTAATTATTGCATAAATCTATCATTTGTGCTGCAAGTTCTACATCAACTTACCTTGATTAAGAGCTAGAGCTGGAGCATACACCACTACTCCTGTGTACAAAATCTGTAAAGTGAAAAAACAATGCTTTCATGTCTGGCCTTTAAATGAAATAAATAATTGTTACTTCATATACTTCATATACTTCCTGCTCACCGTTTGCACTGTGTAAAGGATAGTAGCAGCTATACGGACCACCTTAGAGAAGCGTAGCTCAAGATACTGTCAGGAAGAAAGTACAGAAATCCTGTTTATATATATATATATATATATATATATATATATATATATATATATATATATATATATATATATATATATATATATATATATATATATATGTAGTGTCAAAAGTCATACACCATGGCAAGACTGAGCACAGCAACAAGACAGAAGGTTGTTATATTGCATCAGCAAGGTCTCTCCCAGGCAGAAATTTCAAGGCCGACAGGGGTTTCCAGATGTGCTGTTCAAACTCTTTTGAAGAAGCACAAAGAAACGGGCAACGTTGAGGACCATAAACGCAGTGGTCGGCCAAGGAAACTTACTGCAGCAGATGTAAGACACCTCAGGCTTACTTCCCTTCACAATCGGAAGATGTCCAGCAGTGCCATCAGCTCAGACCTGGCAGAAACCAGTGGGACCCTGGTACACCCATCTACTGTCTGGAGAAGTCTGGTCAGAAGTGGCCATCATGGAAGACTTGCAGACAAAATGCCATGCTTCCGACATGGAAACAAGACCAAGCTACTCAACTATGCACAAAAACACAGGAACTGGGGTGCAGGGAACTGGGGTTCCCTTCCCAATCGGAAGATGTCCAGCAGTGCCATCAACTCAGACCTGGCAGAAACCAGTGGGACCCTGGTACACCCATCTACTGTCTGGAGAAGTCTGGTCAGAAGTGGCCATCATGGAAGACTTGCAGACAAAATGCCATGCTTCCGACATGGAAACAAGGCCAAGCGACTCAACTATGCACAAAAACACAGGAACTGGAGTGCAGAAAAATGGCAGCAGGTGCTCTGGACTGATGAGTCAAAATTTGACATATTTGGCTGTAGCAGAAGGCAGTTTGTTTGCCAAAGGGCTGGAGAGCGGTACACTAATAAGTGTCTGCAGGCAACACTGAAGCATGGTGGAGTTTCCTTGCAAGTTTGGGGCTGTATTTCTGCAAATGGAGTTGGTGATTTGGTCAGAATTAATGGTCTCCTGAATGCTGAGAAGTACAGGCAGATACTTATCCATCATGCAATACCATCAGGGAGGCACCTAATTGGCCCCATATTTATTCTGCAGCATGACTACGACTCCAAACATACAGCGAAAGTCATTAAGAACTATCTTCAGCGTATAGCAGAACATGGAGTCCTGGAAGTGATGTTTATAGTGATGTATATATATATATATGTGTGTGTGTGTGTGTGTGTGTGTGTGTGTGTGTGTGTGTGTGTGTATAGTACTGCTAAAGGTTTTAGGCACATGCATAAGATGCCTTCAAAATAATGAAATTTTATGTTTCTACATTAAAAAAAAAAAAAAAAAAAAAAAAAGACCGTAAAGAGCAGTAAACAGTAGTAAACAAAACAAAGTCAATATTTGGCGTGACAAAAAATAAAAATAAAAATAGTAGTCTCCGGTACAATTTGTGCAGTTTTATAAGGAAATGAGCTGGTAAGTTTTACTGAGCATCTTGCAGAACCAGCCACAGTTCTTCTGGAGACTTTGACTTTCGCACTCGCTTCTTATTATTGCAGCGAAACCCAGCAGCCTTCATTGTGTTTTTTGTCTGAAAAGTGTCTCTTACATAATATGCTGCTTTCTTTAATGACATACAAACATTTTTCTGTAACATTTAATTTTGTGCTAGAAAACTAATGTTTGGGAACCTAAAATGTTTTTTTTACTGACTTGATAATGTAGAACTCATAAAATAAAAAAAATCTATAACAAAGTTTGTACTAAAAAAAATAGGGTGCCTAAAACATTTGCACAGTACTGTATATACAGTATGTATATACATATATATATACAATTATATTATTGGCAACAACTTGAGTGAAAAGTAGAATCTTTGAAATATTTACATGAATTTCAGAGTTTCTTAGTATTTGGTATGCCTTTTTGCTTTAATTACTGTGTGCATTCGAGCTGGCATGGACTCCATGGAAGTTTGTCTTGAGCATGATGGTAACACTATTCAGTACCTGCATGGTGCATTATAGGATCTTTCATAGTTGTACCTCATATGTGCTGGTGATGCCTGACCGGTAGAACACAGGAAGATAGATCTCTGCTGTGAAGATCACCATCAATGTGTAGGCAATGGCAAAGATAATGAATGTAGCCCCAAAGCGGTATACATCTGAGGGAGTTCCAATAACAGTCACTGCTGACATGAAGCTGGCTGTGAGAGAGAGTGCCACTGGACCACAGGTCAACTGCCGTCCGCCAACCAAGAATTCGTTCGATGACACCTTTTTCCTCTCCTTTATGGCAAAGAAGACTCCGATACCAGAAGATACAACAAACAGGCAAGCAAACACCACATAGTCCCATGCTTGGAACATTCCCACAGCACCATTTGGAAGTCCCATTGGAAATTAGTGATAATATACACTATTCAATTATTATAATAAGATTAGAAAATGTGTTCTGTCCGTATGCCCAGAAGCCTCGCTCTTTGGTTGTGATTAGGACACTATGATCTCTGTGTGAATGATTTGAAGGATGTTTCTGGAAGGTAAAAAACTGCTGAGAGCAGGCATCAAAGTACGGATGGCATGAAGAAATACATTAACCATTAACTTGTTTTCTTTTTTTTCCTGAACTGTTAATATTCATATTTTTTCAAGTCAAACTAATCTACTTTGAAACAAATTAAAACAATGGACTACTTGTATCCATGACTGCACTGATGTCACTATAGATTAACTAAATTGAACCAGGGTTAAATAATCTGTGTGTAATGTCAGTGGAGCATATGGTTTATTGTTGTTATCACTTTCCATTTAATTGGTAATGTTTCTTAGTGACCTTTTGTAAATGATTTCACAGAATCCACTTTACAACTCGTTGTTTATTCTGGCACTCAAATTGCTAAGAATGAGTTTATACAGTGCATACCAATGTATACAAATTATACAGAGGAATGACAATAAATTCACTTGACCAGGCATTTGCAAACAATTTACTGTCTGACTCTGAATATTATTTCACCTCCTTTTTCATTTTATTACAACTCTTTAAAGGCACTTTAAAGGCTTCATTTTAATTACTAATTCACCTCAGTTAACACGAGAAGCTGTTTTAGTTGGAACCTATCGGACTTTCTCCTAATGGTTAGCATTTTACATTATTGTAGCACTCTACCTCACTTTAGCAATCTATCTCCTTAACGGTTAGCTTGTTTAGTTTTCTACTGTAAATCTACCCCATTTAACAATTGGGGGGGGGGGGGGTAATGGTGGTATGTAAAGGTAAAGTAGGATGTTTTGATGCTGTCTCCCCCAATCTGTAACACGATCACTCCGGTTTGTTGACAGTGGAGTGGTGGGACACTTTATGTCCCGGGGTACCTTCATGCCTTTGTTACCTTGTGGCTCTCCCATTTAGTTATGCTGTCATAGTTAGACATGTTCTCTCTCTCTCTCTCTCTCTCTCTCTCTCTCTCGTATTACATGTACTCCTACTGCCTGATGAGATGCCAGTAGCTACTCCTGACTTCCCCTGCCCTCCAGACCTGCCTGATACATCCTGGTGCTTTAAGTTTGCTTGGAGCTTTCTGCACTTGTGAATCACTTTCTGCTGCTGAAGATGGCCCCATATGAACACCCTAAAGATTGCACTTAACAAAAACAGTTTATACCCAAGACTCACCTTTACTTCAGTGGATAATTTCACCTGAATACTGTACCTAAAACATCTACAGTAATCATAAAGTCCCTGACACTCATACTGAACATCCTTTCAAAACACTCAGTACTCTTTGACTTTATATAGTATATCATTGTGAAAGACGAATGACTTCTAATTCCACAATGGGGTCCATTTTGAGTCTGGTTTCTCTGACAGTCATCACAGGGACATTTTCCTCGCCACTGTCACCTCTGACTTGCTCGTTAGGAATCAGAATCTACATCCGGATTTCCGTGAAGCTGCTTTGTGACAATGTCTGTTTTTAAAAGCACTCTACAGTTAAAACTGAATTGAAATTAGCTGGTCACACAAAACTGGATTCATTCAGTAGTGTTATCTAACACAGTTTATTTAATCGTCGGATTTTACCTTGGTGTTTAGCACTGTATTTAGCATTTCCCCCCTCAGTTTAGCATTCTACTCATTGCCAGTGCCTTTTGAATTTACTTTTGCAGTGGCAGTAGAATGACAGCCCATATGAGAGAGAGAGAGAGAGAGAGAGAGAGAGTTAGTTTATGTGGGAGGCTGTAACTTGAGCGGGACTCTGGGATTGAAAATGCGCTGTGGTTCGCTGCTCTTCCACACGCCGCCATCACTCCCTGCTTAGCGCGCAGCTAAGACTGGCAACGATGCCGCCTGTTTTCCAGCTGCTCGCTTTAGCCCTGCTTTCATTGCCCGTTTATAACGCGGTATACACGGGCCCTCTGCAGCCTGAGATATCAAACGGCACCTTTCACCACTTCTTCGTTCCAGACGGCGACTACGAGGAGACCGAGGACCCGGAGAAATGCCAGATGCTGTTCAAGTGGTTGGACCGCTCGCCGTGTTTGGCGGAAGAGGACCGGGACTCGGTTATCCGCGACGACTTCATCAGCGTCAAGCAACAAGTCGAGGACTCGGCGCGAGTTCTGGAGAGTCTCGGGAGAAGCATCTCATACGATCTGGACGGAGAGGATACCTACAGCAAGTACCTGAGGAGAGAGATCGATCAAATAACTGAGGCTTTTTCCGGCGTCGAGAAATCGCTCATCGAGCTCGAGGTGAAATTCAAGCAAGGTCAGGAGTCGGAGCAGAGAGAGGAGCAGGAGTTCACTAAAACGCTGATGAACCCCATGCAGAATGTGAGGAGCTCCCTGCAGGAGACAATGGACATCTCATCCGGCCTCAAGGACAAACACGAGCTCATCTCCCTCATCATCCGTAGCCATGGCACCAGGTTAAACCGACTTAAAAACATGTACTTGAACATTTAGACATTTAGTGATCTAAGAAAACTTTTTTTTTTTTCTGGTGGTTTAAGCTGCTTAAAGACTCTAAATGGGTTGAAATATGAGTGTGTTATTCTTGAAAGCTTAACTCACATAGGTATGTCAAAAGGATGTTTCTGAATACACCTCAGGAAAACAATATGCATTTGAACAGTGTGAATAATTTACAGTTACTATGCAAAAAGCATGATCAGCTGTTGAGAATAAACTATTCTGTGGCACACACACTACAGCCACACTGACTTATTGGCTTGTTGATTTATTGTCATTTAAAATATGTGCGATTTTGTGATTTGTGCTTATAATACATGTCTAATTCGTAAGCCCTTACACGACTTTATCAAACAAAACCTGCCATTGTTTTGAGACTCAGTTTTGTCTGATTCACATTTCTGGTGTGTTTATTTAACCCAGAGAAGTCAGTAGGGATATTTTTTCCAGATTGATTCAAGTCTAAGCTAAGGAGAAGAACCGGTGGTGCTCAGGAAGCTGGTGCAGAGAGAAGGTATTTCCTGTGCCAGAGAGAAGTACGTGTACCTTCTCCCATTACACCACATGGAGGAATAATCAAATTAGGTAATGTAAAGAAAGTGACCTGTTCTTCCTTTCCTCGACCTCAGCAGAGTCTAGACAGTTTCTTCCAGTAAAAGTGATGGTTAATCTGCTAAAATAATCCTCACTATTTCACCTTAACCACAGCTTCATATTCACTCTAGACTAAACAGCATAATGACGTGCACATGCCCCTGTGCCTATCCATGTTCCCATGGGGAAGGACCAAAGCCTTTCCTGTTTGGTTATTCTCAGAAATTTGAATTGAATCTAGGAAAACTGAAATTGCTGACAGCATAATGTCAGCAGATTTGGTCTCTATTCACCGGCAGCTTAAGTCTGTCCATCTGGATGTGGTTTCTGGTTGCTGAACAGAGAAAAAAAGAATATGTTAAATAAGTTCATTGCTTACATGCTTTTAAAAAATGTGAATCAACAGAAGAAAAAGGTGACTGTTAATATGATGTATATTCTTTAAAAATGTTCCTCAAGGCTTCTTCTTGGAGCAATCTCTGACAGGGAAGAGATATATGACACCTACAGTGTGGTCTAATCCGTCTGTTTTTGATTTGTTTGATAAATCAAGTTTACAAAAGAACAGTAGTTTTTGATGGAGTTGTAGTTATCTTAAATCCCAGATGCCATGATATTTGTTAAACATTGTCAAATTTCTAAAAACGAAATACAGATTTTTATGTTTTTACATTTTATGGGTTTTATTTGTTTATATTTGCTCTAACTAGCTGTCAAGATGTTTCACATTATGTGGTCAGGTTCCGTGAAGCCTTGCGGCACTACTACTGGAAAGAGACAGAGGTACCTCTGTGTGTCTGTGTGTGTCTGTATCTGCATAACTGTATGAGAGGGTGCCTGTATAAATAATGTGTGTGTGTGAGAGAGAGAGAGAGAGAGAGAGAGAGAGAGAGGGAGGGAGAGAGAGAGAGGGAGAGGGGGAGAGATACAGTCATCATTCTTAGAATCTTGCTTTTGTAAACAGCAGCCGGTGCACATCATAACAGTCCCATACTGAGTCTATAAACACACACGCACACACATTCACAACAAACAACTCCAGCTACCTCAAAATGAACTGCTAAGCTTGCTTTTCTTTCCTCTTTATATCTCAATTTATCCCTCTTAGTTTTCCAAAGTGAACAAAACTCCTCCTAAACATCTGTGAGCTGATTAGAGATTATGTCTGTCATTTAAAAGAATATTTTATCCGTATAATCATGTATCTCTTTCTTGTAACATAACTAAATATACTAAATACTAAAATATACTACTAAATATACTGTGCCAGAAACAATAATTGCTGATGTACATACTTTCACAGCAATCTTTTCTTAGCATGCAATTAATATAGTCCTCTGTGTTGCTCTCTGTTCTAAGTTAGTGGCATGACAGTGAGTTGAATTGGATCTCTGCTGCTGTGTCATGCAGAGATGTGGGAGAGGAAACATCCTGTGCATGCAAGTGCCACTGAGCCCAGCCTCTGTATAGACCACAGTCTGGGACTGGGGCCTGAAAGGATAAAGCCCAAATGCACACTATAAAAAAAAACAAAACTGGGGCAGCACCTCCCACATAAAAAGTCAAATCATGCAGTAACAGAAGAGGAATTGTTAGCTAGAGAGATAAAACACCACAGAAACTTTTGATAATGATGAAAGTAGGAAAACCTAACTTAGCTAAAAGTAAGAATGATGGACAAAAGCGGGCTTGTGAGGAAATCTTATTTATACAGAGATGTGTGATTATGATTTCCTCTTGTCCTGTGTCTGCCTCACCTCAAATCCTTTCTCCCCCGGAGGACCCCAATTCAAACACACTCCATCTTCTGGCTCTGTCACACTGCAACCCCCATCCACACATCCATCACCACCCCCTCAACACTCACACACTCACATGACTACTAAATGTCAGGTCCAAAGTTTAAAACATTGGAATATGAAGTTTGATGGGCATTTTTACATGCGCGACACTTGCTTAAGGTCATTTTAAGTGAATTTAGCAGAGGGACAGTGAAAAAAAGAAAGTATATGGGAGTAGGAGGTACACTGAGAATTCATTGTAGTGAAATGGACTTTCAACAAAGCAGCAGTAGGGGTGTTATATGAGAAGGTTCCTGTGTTTTTACGGATGTTTATAATTGTGCTCTAGGTCTTAGGTCTCAAATTTGTGCTCTAGGTCTCAGAGCCAGAAGAGAAGCCAGAGAAAATAAAAGTCTGTGAGTGTGTGTGTTCACATACAGTATTAATTCAGATCTGACAACGCTGATACTGTAGCAATGTTATTTATGACCACTGACCAGGGCAAATAAGGAGAGGCTGTGTTGATTTTCTAAAATGTTCTGGTTTGCTGTGTGCTCCAGTGGGTAATAAAAAGAGAAGTTTTCCCAAGTCAGAAAAAAAGCACACTGTGTAGACAAAAAACAACCCCTGTTTATGGCAATGCCACGATTCAAATCTCAACCTTAGCTGTTACAGTATGTCACAGCATACTGTCACTGCAAGACAAACAACTGTGAAATACCAGAAGTGGGTTAACAACTACTTCCTCAGGCAGAATTGAGAGCATACTGAACTGGATATAGGTCATATGGACATGAGCAGATTTTTCCTGTAATAATCAAAGGCTAGGGCCAAAGGGTGAAAAGGGGAAGGGAGGGAATTTAAATCTCTCACTTATCTACATTCTTTTCTTTGCTCTGAGCCTTTCAATGTATCTGGAATATGTAGAAAGAGAATAGTTAAATAGCTATGTAAATGTATCTGCCCACTTCACATTTCCTAGAATTTTGTTTCGTCCCCAGTAGATAAAGAGCTTTAGTCTGGATCTCTCTCACCTGCATCCTTAAAAAAATCCAGTATTCCAGTATTTTTAATCATATATTTTTTAAATCTACCATATGTGTAGTTTAGGGGGGCACGGGGGCTTACTGGTTAGCACGTTTGCCTCGCAACTCCGGGTTTGAATCCCGCCTTTGCCCTGTGTGCTCGGAGTTTGCATGTTCTCTCTGTGCTTAAAGAGTTTCCTCCGGGTACTCCAGTTTCCTCCCCCAGTCCAATGACATGCGTAGGTTGATTGGCATTTCCAAATTGTCTGTTGTGTATGAATGGGTGTGTAAGTGTGTGTGCAACTGTGCCCTGCAATGGGTTGGCACCCTGTCCAGGGTGTCCCCCGCCTTGTGCCCAGAGTTCTGGGCTGATTCCTCACCGTTCTCATGATCACTGAAACTCCACGAGGTGAGATCTTGCATGGAGCCCCAGACCGAGGGAGACTGACAGTTTCTTCCATTTGCGAATAATCGCACCAACTGTTGTCACCTTCTCACCAAGCTGCTTGGCGATGGTCTTGTAGCCCATTCCAGCCTTGTGCAGGTCTACAATCTTGTCCCTGACATCCTTGGACAGCTCTTTGGTCTTGGCCATGGTGGAGAGTTTGGAATCTAATTGACTGATTGCTTCTGTGGACAGGTGTCTTTTATACAGGTAACAAGCTGAGATTAGGAGCACTCCCTTTAAGAGAGTGCTCCTAATCTCAGCTCGTTACCTGTGTAAAACACACCTGCAAGCCAGAAATCTTGCTGATTGATAGGGGATCAAATACTTATTTCACTCATTAAAATGCAAATCAATTTATAACTTTTTTGAAATGCATTTTTCTGGATTTTTTTGTTGTTATTCTGTCTCTCACTGTTAAAATACACCTACCATTAAAATTATAGACTGATCATTTCTTTGTCAGTGGGCAAACATACAAAATCAGCAGGGGATCAAATACTTTTTTCCCCCCACTGTATATATATGTGTGTGTGTGTGTATATATATATATATATATATATATATATATATATATATATATATATATATATATATATATATATATATATATATATATATATATATATATATATACAGTGGTGGATGAAGTACCTGAAAGCCACACTTTCTGTAAAAGTACAGATATCTTACCAGAAAATGGTAAGTTCAGTAGAAGTTTGTCACCTTTTAAATATTACTTGAGTAAAAGTCTTAAAGTATCTGATATTTATTGTACTTAAGTATGAAATGTATTTTTTTTATGTTAAATGTACTTAAGTATTGAAAGTAAAAGTACAAGTAAATGCTGTTAATACAAAAAGTTTATTCTTTTTAAGCATGTACACCACCTTAAAAATGAAGCGTACAAAACAAAGTCTTCAAGCTGAAGCTCTCGAAAGGAACAAAGAGCTCAGTCTCTAGCAGCTTTGTCAGGGGCAACATGTCATTCAATTTGCCAAATTGCAAAACTTTCAGACTAAACAACTCACCATATGGCTGACCATTGGTCTTCTGCAGTATGGCAGTACTGTACTATACACAGTTTGAGCAACAAGATTGTGTTCCATTTTAATTATAACTAATACAGACATCCAAACCTGCAAAAATATGTACTTACACTGTTTCGTGTAATATTATACTATATTATATTACTGTATTATTCAACTCATGGAGTCTTTTTTTTTTTATTCAATAACTACTTTACACATGTCTACAGGGAGTTTGGCCTCATCACCTAGACATCAATACAGTAGCTCCTTATAGCAGCTAGTTAAAATAACGTTAGCTATGCTAATGGACGAATGAGTGTGTGAGTATTTTGTACATACTGTAGGTGATGTGTCAGTGGAAATGGAGATGCAAACATGCAGCAAATATCAAATATTAAAACATGCTGCTGTGCTATTAAGTAATCATTGTAAGAAACTTTTTGACAAGATAATGAGGCATAAACCTCCTCATTATTAAAACCTAGTAAATGGTATGAATTTTGTTTTTATATGGTGAAAACTGGCTTACACAAATCTAAGACTCTGGAAGTATTCATTTGGGCCCCAAATTAAAAGGCATACAAGCAAAACCAGACAATACATTTTGCTGGGGGGTTTTTTCATCTGAAAGACACAATCCTTGTAGACCCTGTTAAACATGCATAGATAATCCATTTCTTCAGGGTTTCAGGGTTTCTACCGTATATTGACTGTTTCGCAATAGTCCCAGGCTTGTGGTCGCTGGGATGCATGTTGCATCAATGTTTTTGTCAGGGTTCCAATCTGTGGTAAAGTTGAGGCCTGGTGAAAAGGCTCAAGCAGCGGGTGCCACGTTCCAGCTGTTTGTAGAGGGGGGACATGGAATTTTTACAAGGACAAAAATAGAAAGATCTGTTCACAAAGCACAGACTTTGTTGTTCAAAATATTTGAAGGCCTTGTAAAACACATTTAACTGAGACCTCACTGTATCCATATTGCCATAAAGTGTCCGTATTGCCATAAAGTGTTTATTCATTCTCTCCATGATGACAACAAATGTTGGATTTTGACCATTTTTATTAGATAAAAGTCTTAGTAAATCTTGTCAAAACAATTCTCATCTTTTCAAACCCATATAATACTGCTTTTCAATCCCTTCAAATGTTATTTCATACAAGCCATTTCAAGTCTGTGGTAGTAGTCACAGACTGTATCAGGATAAAGGACAAAGCTATTTCCCTTCTGTGTTTTGTGCTCTTGCTCTCTTTTTGCTTTTTGTCATAAAGTTGCTGAAACCACAAATGAAATAACATGTACAGGAAGACACTTGAAATAGTGTTTCTTTTGTTCGTTGTTTCTTTCTTCTTCTTCGTTATGCAGCAGGCAACGCCGAGACATGCCACGACATAACATTTTACCTAACTAAACTTTTTTCAGATCCTTTTGGGAGAAGAAATAAAGCAATGGGAAGAAGGGCAGAAAGACAGAGGAGCAAGAGACTGATTAAGAAGGAAGGGAAGAGCAGAAGAAAGGGAGGAGGGGAAGGAGAGAAAGAGAGAGATTACCATGTTAACAGAAAAACATTTAGAATAAAAGACAATCCCAATGACAGATTTTGGGACTGGATATTGTTCTCATCTTGTGCTCTTCTCTTTTAAATTCTTTTCTCATCAAACACATGGCAGGTTCAGTTTTTGTTACTTCCATTTTTTTTTTCCTTTGTTTATTTTCACTGCTCATCATCCCTATAAACTCAGGCTGTTATGATTTGAAGAGATGCACAGGAGCCTGACTCATAAAGGATGTACGCTGTGTAAAAGTGTGTGCATGTGCAAGCGTGTGTGTGTGTGTGTGTGTGTGTGTGGTGCTTCTGTGAAATTAAATCCTTCAATCTGTCTTTCCATGACATACATGCACATGATTGTATAGGTGGTTTTCTGGCAGCCTGTGGTATGTATTTCTATGGGTCTATGTACTCGTCTGTGTGCGCTTGTCAAGTCCATCACACCATGCCATTCTCCTGCCGCGGTTTGTGTACAGTGGTGGTCTGAGGGCTGTGAAGCGATGGAGCCAGTGTGCAGAGGAATCCGGCTAGCAGTGTGAGGCCCAGGCCACCCCAGGCGCTGAACATGGACCAGCCGTAGCCATGACTGATGTCTTCAGGCAGCCTGTACAGTTGGCGAGGGTAGCGAGACAGCTCAAAGTTAATCCCAGCCACACAAGTGCAGAGAGAGATGATACAGCAGGTTCCTAAGAGGTCAGAGACAGAGCACAGTATTAACAGTATCAATTCTGATGTGAGGTCTTGTACAGTACACTATCTGTATTATTACCATTTACAGCTCTGCCAATGGTGTCCCTTTGATCCAGGTTTTTAACATTATAGCAATACAATATATACAGCAATGGAGACATAGAAACCCTTACCAATTCATTTGGAAATGGGAATAACAAAAGAAAAAAAAGTGCCAATGCCAGTGATTTGTTTTGATTCATGTTGTTCAGTAATTACTAGAAACAAACCTGTCAACACATCCTGGCTGATTTTAGGGGTTACACAATGAGGTGTTTTTGTAAATATGAAACGGAAATTCATTTTGATCTCATTACCACTGATGATGATAGTCCTACTGGTAGCAGGTGTGAGTGCAAATAAGTGACAGAAGTAATGTTTCAAATTGACAAGGACCAGTTATTGCTTAACACTTTACCTCAGTCTAAAATGGCTTGATCAGATTTTTTTTTAAATGATTGATGGGTTCCATTTGAGGAAAATAAGTCAAACACACAATGCTTCATGTTGACCATATAATTTCAACCAATAAACACAATGAATATCCTAATTTACCATATTTACCATATATACCATATGCTTCTCAGAAGGGTTTGTGTACTAATAACAGTCTCACTGGTACATTTTCTTTGTTGTCCCGTAATAGGTTTGCTCCCCATGACACTGTTTGTGGTTTTTCCCCTTGTACTGTCCTGCCACCTAGTGGAGCAGTGGAGCAGTGCATGTAAACAGAACTCACCTCCCATTAGGAAGAGCAGGCCTGCTACATACTGCATCAGCTCGTTGTGCTTACAGCAGCCCAGCACGCCAATGATCCACCCGAACAGGATGATGGATACAGCCATGCCTATGAACCCTGCAGTCATCCTCTGCAAATCTGCAGCGACGTTCACAAGAGGGAAGTTCACATCACAGGCCACATCACAGGTTTTCGAAGCAAAAAGCACTTTATCTTATTTTCTCACTCTGTAGGCATCTTATAATTTTCCTAATTCCCATTAGGATTTACACTTCCTCTGAATGAGAACAGACAAAAAAATATTGAAAAGGTACTGCAAATTCATTAAAACAATCATGTACAATCTGCTGCCAGCATCACATCAGCACTATTTTCCCTTTGAGGGAAAAGTGCAATTTCCCCCTTTTCTATAGCCCTATTTTTAGATTCCTCAATTGTCTCTGCTTGGGCAGGCATGAAATCAGCCAGGAGGAATGAGCACCGTGAATGGCTGTGCTTAGGAGGAGAAGTTAGTATTCTCTTCTTCTTGTTCATTTCAGAAAAGCCAAGAGTTCCCAGTCAGCTGTTCTTCTGATTTATGTGACTGTATTAGCTGGCCCTGGCCTGGCCAATCAGCCAAATGCCATGAGAGATAACTTACGGAGAGCATGCCACTCGTCTTGCCGTATTGTCTTCGTAATGTTCACTGGGAGATTGCGTGGAATATTCGAGGAGGAATAATAATATTTCACTGGCGTACAGCGCTGGAGCAAACCTGTGGACAAAAACATATTCAATTTAAGAAACTATGTATCAGTATTCAGCACTGGCAGGAGTAGTAGAAAGAATTAGCAAGGTGTTTTTAAAGCTTCTTTAAATCTACAGTTTAATTTGAACTCATGCATTTACTGTAGTTTATTTCTGTGGCCAATTCTATGTGACAGAGACTGATCTGGAGAGTGAGGTGTAATTTCTCAGGTTTTATACAGTCCTATGCATCAAGGAAGGAATGTTTTTGGGGACTTTAGTAAGTCTTGGTCTAAGACTGTAAAATACATCTGAGTAAATTATATGGGAAGAGTTTTAAGAATATATGCCTAATAACAGCCTAATTTGGGTAGTTGTATTAATGATAAAAGGAAGTCAAAAGGTTAAAATGCTCACTCACTCAGAAGTAAATCCCATGTACATGCTCATGAAACATCTCTTACAGATTTAATGGCGTCTGATTTATATCTCTTCTCAAGCTTAAACAATGTGAACTCAATATGCAGTCCAATTTGCCACGTTCTCTACCTAGTCAATATTAAATTTGCTTAAAAACAATGTACCAGTGCCAGTGTAATTGCAGATTTTGATTAACTGTGAAGCTGTGGTTGCTGTAAGTGCATGGATCAGCACCTTGGATAGCGCCGGAGCTCCGTAAAGCAACACATTATCTATTTATCTTTACGCAGCAAAAAGCCAGTGTTGATTTTACACCAATAGGGCTGTCTAGCATTTGTAATGTTGAACTAAGACCTACTCAGGCTTACCGTATTCAGCTTATGTAAACTCTGTAGGCGTTGATTCAGCTTTTGCTGGTGTATGTCTGCCCTAATTGTATCGACTCTCCTGTGGTTGTGATTTCCAGCCCCATGTTAATGAGCTGCCAGGTCTCTATCGAGACTGGTGTACTGTCATGGACTGATGCACTAAGCATGGCCTGCAGTGCCCGTCCCAGCAGGTCTCACCTTTAAAGATGAGCTCCTCGTTCTCCTGATCGAAGCCCTCTCTATGGCATTTCCGCCACAGGCCCGTGGCCGTCGAGTTAAACCTGCGACTGCAGCGCGACTCCATGGCCGAGGAGGGTGGCAGCAGATCGCGCCTCTCCCTAAGCATCGCGCCGCCACGCTCGGGCCTCTGGGGCAGCATGCGGAGCGGCAGGTTCTGACTGGAAATGTAGATGTATCCCGGGTCAGTTCGCTTGCCCGCGTATTTCTTGCAGCGCTCGCGGTGGCGGCGGGCGTCCGTCTCGTACCAGTAGTCCGTGCTCATGGCTACGGCGAGCAGCGCCAGCGCGCAGAAGGCCAGCAGCAGCCCGCACGCCGTCAGCACCCGCATGGTCGCCATATTTCCGGAGAGATGCGCGCCGCGCGCTTAAAATCCACCGAGCATCATCATCATCTTCAGCAGCGCGCCCACGACCATGTCCAGCGTAGCCCATATCATCTTAAACCGGCCATAGCGGGGGCAGTCAAGCCTGTGTGCACACGGTTCCTGCAGGTCTAGACAGACATGTTGTTTTTCCTTCTCAGCGGTGCTGCTCGGTGTTTGGGAATCAGGATTGGAGAGAGAGCCAATGCGGCGAGTGGAGACTGCTGATGAAAGCGCTTGCGATTCGTCCGAGCTTCAGGACGTTCACGCACACACAAACACCACGGTTCCCTCTGTCTGAATTCATCACCAGCATTTGTAAGCTACAATTTGCAAGTAAAAATACATGACAGAAACCTGTTTTGAATCAGCTGACACAACGCCAAGATTTTTTTTTCATCCATATTTTGATGAGATTCTTTCCATATCAAAACCTGACCTGCTTTCCAGCAGCATCACTCAAGCTACCAACCATTTGTACCTGAGCTCAGGAAAAAACATTGCACACATGGATTATTACACGCGTCATTAAGACCCGGTACACCTTTTTGTGATTAAATCAATATATTCATTCATATGAGCAGATGGAGTGGGTGGGGGATTAAGGGATTCCCCAAGGCGTGACGTGTGCTTTGACTCCTTCTTTCCATCTCTTGTTTGTTTTCGCCCTTCTGTTCTGTCATTTATTCTGCTTTATTATTTTTTTTCTTTTATTGTTACATATGAAATTGAACGTCTATATTACGCGATCCTTTAAGCATTTATCAAGAAGTAAATCATTTAAGGAAGGATTAGAAATAAGTACTCCATCAATTTGACTACGACCTTTACCTAAATAATTCATTTTACTGTGGCAAAACAAGTTTTGAAACGCGATCAAGTACCTTATCTGGCCAGCGGATGGAGACAAAACAGACTTCACACAGCTGTATGACAGAAAAGGGTTTATCCACTGTGACGTGATAGTGGATCTGTATGCTTGAATAATGATTCATGTGATTATGCTCCCTGTCACATTCTTCTACATGTTAAAATCTCTTTGCCAGCTGAGAATTTACTAGCTGAGAATTTTGCACGAATATTACTCTGGCCCCAAAGTTTTCTTAATTTATACATTACATATTTAGCATCATGTTGTAATTTCTTTGGGCCTTGTCCAGCTGTACATGTCACCACAAACAAATGAGTGTTCAACACAAAAGAAGCAAAGAAAATGCTAAATATCACAGTTTCAGAATAGTTGAATCATGGAGTCTTCCTCTACCTCCATAACAACAAGCACTATATTATGGTTGCAAATAAGAATCTCTACCTAAAAGCAACCCACAAAAGGCAGCACCTGAACTTCATCAAGCTACATGTGGTATAGTCAGATGAAACCAAAATCAAACTTTGTGGCCATGCACAGCAAAAAAACAAAACAAAACAAAAAAATCACCTGAATGAATGAATGAATGAATGAATGAATGAATAAATAAATAAAAATAAATAAATAAATAAATACACCACTGTAAAATATGGAAGTGGATCAATGATGCTTTGGGACCATTTTTCTGATGGTCCGGGGGCTCTTGAGATGTTGAAATGCATCATGAATTTAAATAGATAGCAAGAAATTGTTGTTATCTAGAAGTTATGATTTGGTCATATTTGGATTGTTCAACAAGATAATGACCCCAAACATACACCAGAATCATTGCAGGGAGCAGTTTGCATAAATATAAAGGAGTCTGGACTTTGTAGTGTTGTGCATTCAGGACTGGTTTTAGATGTGTCCTCCAACCTTGTCTGACACTTTAGTTTCAGGTTTAGTGCATTACTAGTTAGTACTTGTAATTTTGAAAGCTGTTTTTGAAGTCATAGCACTACTTCCTAAATAGTTATATATATATATATATATATATATATATATATATATATATATATATATATATATATATAGAGAGAGAGAGAGAGAGAGAGAGAGAGAGAGAGAGAGAGAGAGAGAGAGAGAGAGAGAGAGAGAGAGGAAGTAGTGCTATGACTAACTGCTTTTAAAATTACAATTATTAACTGGTAAAACACACACACACACACACACACACACACACACACACAGGGTATAGAAAAGAATCTCCCCCCTTTAAAATAATCACATTTTGTTGCTTTTCAGCCTGAACTTATAAAATCCAAGTGAAAGATATAACACCAACATGTCAGAAAAAAATAAATAACCAAAATCACTGAGTCCTAAAAATGACTTGTATTGTCATTGTATGCATGTGACAACAGTATCACAAATTCTCCACAAATGTGGTTTGTATGGGACGGTTGCAAGAAAAAAGCCACCCACAACTGAGCTTTGCCAAAACGCACCTTGAAGGTTCTGAGGCCACATGGAAAAAGGTGTTATGGTCAGATGAGACTAAAATTGAATTATTTGGCCTCAATACCAAACAATATGTCTGGTGGAAATCCAGTACAGCTCACCATCCAAATAACACCATGCCTACAGTAAAGCATGGAGGTGGTAATATCCTGTTATGGGGGTGTTTCTCTGCAGCAGGGACTGGAGCACTTGTCAGGATAGAAGGAAAATGGATGGGGCAAAATACTGTCAAATTCTTGACGAAAATCTGCCAGAAAGTTGTCAATGGGAAGAAGGATTACCTTCCAACATGACAATGACCCAAAGCACACAGCAAAACTGACCACACAGTGGTTGAAGGAGAAAAAGGTGAATGTCATTGCATGGCCTAGTCAGAGCCCAGACTTAAACCCCATTGAAAATCTGTGGAATGACTTGAAGACTGCAGTCCACAAACGGTCACCATCAAATTTAACTGAACTTGAGCAGTTCTGCAAAGAAGAGTGGGCAAATATTGCAAAGTCTAGATGTGCAAAGTGCAGCAAAACCCAGCAGCCTTCATTATGTTTTTTGTCTGAAAAGTGTCTCTTACGTAATATGCTGCTTTCTTTAATGACATACACACACTTTTCTGTAATATTTAATTTTGTGCTGGAAAACTAATGTTTGGGAATCTAAAATGTTTTTGTACTGACTCGATAATGTGGAAGTCATAAAATAAAAAATCTATAACAAAGTTTGTACTAAAAAAATATATGGGGAACAAAAAATAGGATACAGTACTATATATATATATATATATATATATATATATATATATATATATATATATATATATATATATATATATATATATATATATATATAGCAATAACACTATAGACCATCTCTGTTTGAGTGCTAAATGTCACTCATCAGAACTGTTGACCATATTATATATACAATATATTTGCTTCTTTTCATCAAGGGTGCCAGTAATTCTGGAGTCTGGACTGTAAGTGTTTTTGAGTGCATGGATGTGCATGGATTTTGGGAGGTGTGGGGGCTGTAATGAATTTCTATTACCTGAAGCTGTGTGTAGTATCTCATAGTCCTGTGTGGTTACAGTTGATCACAAGCTCTGGGCTGACAGGAAGTTTGTCTACTGAGATAAAGACATCCAACTGTCAATCAAGTCTCAGGCCTGCAGTACTTTACTTTCGGTGTGGTCACCTTCTGCCTGAAGAGAAATTCTGTCCCAGTGTTTGTGTATCAATGTGTGTGTGTGTGTGTGTGTGTGTGTGTGTGTGTGTGTGTGTGTGTGTGTGTGTGTGTGTGTGTGTGTGTGTGTGTGTGTTGAAAGCAGTTAGTCTAAGTGTGTCTGCTGTACAGGCAGGTAGATGAGGGGCTGAGTGAATTGTTTTCTGTCTTGCTAGACGAGCTAAACTAAGAAAACAGTTACAGTGAGGATGGAGCTCTTCTGGTCTGTTGTGCAACAGAGACAGTCAGTGTGAACAGATGTAACGGACTTCCTGTGGTGCCAAAAAAATACCCTGCAACACACTGTTGGGAAAACACGAGAGCACACGCACATACACAACAGTATGACATTCAAATTATTAGTCAGGTAGTCAGACAACATCAGACTTCCATTTTGTTCCCACATGACCATTAATGTAGATATTTATGCATGAATTAATGTGGCATGCAAACACAAGAAAACAGTTTGCTGATTGGTTTTTGGGAGCACATACAGTATATTTTAGTGATTACAGCTGAAAGAGCTCCTAGCTGGAGAATATCCAGATATTCACACATACAAGCTGACCAGGGGGAAATGAATCTGAAAGCTTCTAACTTCTCCATTTTTACCGCATATGTGCGTCTCTGTGTGTGTGTGCGTGTGTGTGTGTGTGTGAGAGAGAGAGAGAGAGAGAGAGAGTGTGTTAGCAAACTACACCTAGTACATCACATGGATTGACTTTACTGCACTTATTTGTTTCACCTAAGAGCTAATAAAATGCTGCTACAACTGCTACTGTTTTTCCATATTGTACACATATAGTTCTAGTTTAAATAGTTTTTTTTTTTTTTTTTTGGGGGGGGACGGATGGACGGACTGGTGTTGATGAGCTGTATACTCGAAGTGTCTTGGATGTCATACACTTCAGCTAACATGATCTCAGACCCAGAACAACTTGTTAGTGTGTTTAGAATAAATCTGAAGATTATTCAATTGTGTGTGTGTGTGTGTGTGTGTGTGTGTGTGTGTGTGTGTGTATAGAGTTAATTGAGCCACCTCTTTAGTGATCAGTTTATGTCATGTAAATTAACGTAATGTAATTTTATACTGAATTGAATAACATACAATTTTTAATTCATTCTAGATACCCTTCCCATATTTAAACAAGATTGTAGATAAAAACAATAAACTCTCCCTAAACAACAATAGAAGCACTAAACAGACCTAAACAGGGGTCTATGAAATCCCCATTACGGAATGGTCTTGTGTGCTGCAACAGGAGCTACTTCCTCAAACCTACTGACAACAGTGGGACGCTTTGATTAAAAAAAAGGAACAAGAATCTTTTGGAACTTCACTTTGGTTAACCCTTATGTTTGTGACACTCTTCAGCACATACAATGTATTATCTCTAACAGAAAATTTCCCTTGCATTGCTTGCGTTAATATTTTTGTAATCAAAAGGTCTGCCTATAGACTGTAGGATAAAATATTTCCCATTTCCCAAGAGCCATTACCTGTAACATTGTAATTTGCATGCATAAAATGATGTCTGAAATTACATTTCAATGCAATCTTTGTTCATTTATTTATTTCAAATATGGATGGATGGATATCAAACAATTGCAAACAAAACACAGGTTTATCAAAAAAAAAAATTATATACTGTATATCTTTGTTAAATATATGTGTGCCACAATTATTGGCACCCTTTTAGTCAATACTTTGTGCTACCTCCCTTTGCCAAGATAACAGCTCTGAGTCTTCTCCTATAATGCCTGATGAGGTTGGAGAATATATGGCAAGGGATCTGAGACCATTCCTCCACACAGAATCTCTCCAGATCCTTCAAATTATGAGGTCCATGCTGGTGGACTCTCCTCTTCAGTTCACCGCACAGGTTTTCTATGGGTTTCAAGTCAGGGGACTGGGATGGCCATGGCAGGACTTTGATTTTGTGGTCAGTAAACCATTTTTGTGTTGATTTTGATGTATGTTTTGGATCATTGTCCTGCTGGAAGATCCACCCATGGCCCATTTTAAGCTTTCTGGCAGAGGCAGTCAGGTTTTCATTTAATCTGTTGATATTTGATAGAGTCCATGATGCCATGTATCCTAACAAAATGTCCAGGTCCTCTGGCAGAAAAACAGCCCCAAAACATTAAAGAGCCACCACCATATTTAACCGTGGGCATGAGGTATTTTTCCATATGGCTCCCTCTCTGTGTGCACCAAAACCACCTCTGGTGTTTATTGCCAAAAAGCTCTATTTTGGTTTCATCTGACCATAGAACCTGATCCCATTTGAAGTTCCAGTAGCGTCTGGCAAACTGAAGATGCTTGAGTTTGTTTTTGGATGAGAGTAGAGGCTTTTTTCTTGAAACCCTTCCAAACAACTTGTGGTGATGTAGGTGACTTCGGATTGTAGTTTTGGAGACTTTCTGACCCCAAGACTCAACTAACTTCTGCAGTTCTCCAGCTGTGATCCTTGGAGATTTTTTGGCCACTCGAACCATCCTCTTCACAGTGCGTTGAGACAATACAGACACACGTCCAATTCCAGGTTGATTCATAACATTTCCAGTTGACTGGAACTTCTTAATTATTGCCCTGATGGTGGAAATGGGCATTTTCAATGCTTATGCTATTTTCTTATAGCCCCATCCCATTTTGTGAAGCTCAACAACCTTTTGCCGCACATCACAGCTATATTCCTTGGTCTTACCCATTGTTATGAATTTGGCCTATGTGTTACCTCATATTTATACCCCTGTCATGGTTGAGCAATTTCCTGCTCCTAGTCACCCAGGTGTACTACAAAAAATGTAAAATATCAATGGGAATATACTTCAAATATATTTTTCTCATATGAATTCATAGGGGTGCCAATAATTGTTGCACACCTATATATAACAACGATTTTTTTTTTAATAAACCTGTGTTGTGTTTGCAATTGTTTGATATCCATGAGAGCAGAGTATTTTTGTGAATTTTCTTTTAACAAAAGTTCAAACTGGATTGTTACATGGTCATGGGAGAAAAGTAAATAGCCACAATGTGAATAAAAGTAAATAGCCACAATCCTTTCATGACAACAAAACAATTTTCCATTGCTTTTTTTCTTAGTGAGGATGTTAAAGGGTTAAAGACAAACTGAAATATTAACTTTTATTTATATGTACTTTAAGTGCATATTATACACCAGGCAAACTCTTTAAGAGTGAAACACTCAATTTTTAGAAGATTTAGAAGAACACCAGAAGTCTGTAAAATCTCAAATAAATGGCAATATTGGCTTTCAAATATCCTCTACATCCAGAAAACAAAACATCATCAATGTAAAAATATAATACTAATGAAAATAGAATAAAACCAATTACAAATCTTTGAAACACAACAGGATTGGCTCCTCTGAAGTGACAGAACTACAAAGTGAACTACAATTATTCATAAGCTCCATCCTTCTGACCTGATCAAAATCAGGAACTGCCAGTGCACAGAGAAGTGTCAATGTGGGGTAATAAAGTGCAGACCTCTAGAGGCATTTGTCACCATTTCACTTTCCTTTCTCTATTTGTAGTGTAACAGAAGAAAAAAATATAACGAAGGATAAGTTTGTTTTCCAACTTTTGTTCCTTATGTAACAGAGAAATATAGTTAGAGCTGTATGCCTGAGAAGATTTTACATAACAGAATGGACGGTTGTGTCATTTCATCAGTAAGTATATACTTTTATTGTCATCAGTGTATGGTAAAAATCTGTGACTCAATACTTGTACTGAATACTGAACACTAATATAATGTATATGGTGCTGTATATATTGTCACTGTATATATTAGCATAGGTGTGATTATTATGATATGAGATTATTTCTAATACAGTGCATAAGGGCATATTAGATTTAATTAAACTGAGTTCATGTTTTTGTAAAATATTCTGACAAAAGATTCTCTTCATTTCATGCTTCTATTTTCTCAAACCTTCAGTCATCAGATGAAATTGTTGCGTATGATCAAGTTTTCCGACCGCAGTATGATTTTTACCCATACTTACCCAGTGATGCAGATGGTCATATGGGTAAGTTCTAAAAAAAAAAAACCTTTTTTTTTAGGAATTACTATCTGTTTGCAGTCTTATTTTGCTGATTGTTTTGGACAATTGAATCATGCAAATGCTTTTTAAAGAGCTGCTGGTGAAGTATGATTCTGATGAAAAGTAACATAAGAAACATAGCTGTCAGAATCATTTAAGAGAATGAAACTTAATTATTTATCATATAAAATAACCATGTTGTTATTTTAAAAAGCAAATCATTAGATCTAAAGATGGATCATATTACAATCTGGAAAACCGTCTTATTTGTTTTAAGAAATCCAGAAGCTGACTCTTTCAAAGCAGTCTTAATAAAGTTATAGCAAAATACATTAAAATCTTCCTATTCTAACAGTAAACTGACCATCATTAATATATCACCTTAAATGAAAGTGCAGCATTTTCCCAAAAACATATTTTCTAATTTTTAGAATTTTACAGGTTTTTCAATCTACATTGAAGGATTTTTTGTGAAAAGAACTTAATCATCATAGGTTATAACAAGGCGCAGAATAAGAGAGCAAATGTGCTTTTAGAAACTTTAATATATTGTAAATACTGTGATAAATGTTCTAATGGTGGATTATTAATTTTGTTTTATGGTAAAAGAAAACTGATAGAGAACAGAACATAAATGATTAAGTGCTTGGGAAATATTTCACGGCTTTGCACTTGTTCAGATATTGAGGGCTGTGCTACATTTCCACTTGTGCTGCAATCTGATACAAGTACTACCTAGTAAATAGCATGCCAGTTGGATTGATTTTAACCAATACTGTAAAAGCAAGTTGAGAAAAAAAAGCAGTACAATTATTTTACAACTATTTAATATTAAAAGTGCAATTATTTTAAAATGATGTACTAACATTTTGACAAAGTGGTAGAAACTGTGTTTGTTACATTTGGGTGCTGTACTTGCAGCAATCATTACTACATTTTCAACCAAAGCAATATATTGAAACTTATGCATGGTGTATGAATTCCAGACCCACTTGATTTTTCTCACTGCCTCAGTAGTTGTTAATGCTATCGTTGGCAACTTATGCTATTCCATCTGCAACTGGATATTGGATTTCCTAATGGCAGAGGTGAAAGTTGGCAACAATCTCCTCTCCATCTGAACAGCCTATGATCATACTTCTCTTTTATTCATTACGAACATAGAGCCATTTACAGCAAGTAACCATTACATGACAGATGGAGAATATGATTTTATAGGATATGATCTTTATTCAGTGATGAGATTCATAACACACCTGCCTCAGACTCTTCTCCCCTCTACACTATAGAAAGTGATACTAAAGGCAAAGTCCACCAGAACTAAACAATCATTTAGGATGCTGTACACATTCTAAACACCTAGCTGTAGTATACAACCCTATATGTATCTTTCTAGTTATAATAAAACACAGCAACTGAAAGTTATCCATAATCTTAAAGACAGAAATGTTGAAGCACTTTAAATGAGTGTCCATGTTTATAAAGGCCCTTTACCTTGACTTAAAATGTGTTAAATAATGTTGTCTTTTTTGCATTGTTGTATAGCTAAGAAGCCACTGTTGATAAAGCATTGATTGTCTTCTCTACAAATACTTTTAATATCTAATTTAAATTCCCTCTTGCTCTTATTCCTTCTTCCAGAGAGTGGATGGGACTACCACACTGATCACGCTCACCAGAGTGAGCTGGAGGTCCCTTCAAGTACTCACTTCACTGAACTACACCCTGCCACCTACTACTATGGCGATGTGGAATCTTACCACCCGCCTCTGGATTCAGGCCTGGGGGCTTTTGTGCCTATGGTCACACCTCAGGTTAGTTCTCGATCAGTTACTAATGAAACAGTGGTTCTTTATATTATTTATGTGTGTACGCACACATTACAGGTCAGATGAACTGTCTAAAAATCCCCGATTCTGGAGGGTCAGTGTTCCGCAGTCTGGTTATTTCCCTGCTCAAACACACGTGATTTAACTAATTAGTAAGTTAGAGTACAGAACTCACAGAACTGTTAGACTGTTAGAAGTGTATTCTAGGATTTAGGAACCCTTTTTCTAGGAGTATGTCAATTATTGGAAACTGGTCTATGTAAAGGAACTGTAGCTTACTGTAAGACAATGAAATATTTAGAGAAAATCTGTTTAAGATTGTTTGAGATTGAAAACAAAACAAACAAACAAAAAAACATTGTTCTGGTTGTTAGCAAATTAAATACAATTTCATGAACCTTTCATTTGCTTTCATACTTTGGCCTGTATTGAAAGAGAGAAAGAGCTTCAGTGTGTAAGCATAAATGTAAAGTGAGAATTGTCTTGTTTAAACTCGGGTGCAAATTTATTTCCATATGTCAGTTGTTTACTGCAAATGCATCTATTTTATTTCTCTTTGCAAGTCAAACCTAATGTTAGGTACACAATGGACACAATGTGATGAGCACTGAACATCAGGTATTAGAGTTAAGCTAAAGTTTAACCATGAGTCATTAAGAGATGGGTGAATAAACAGATGAGCACGAGGCAGGATGTCGAGACCATCTGCACTGACAACCACTGAAACACTGCAGTCACACAGACTGATTGCTCAACATTGTGTTTTCCTGACTGAGGACTGTGGCGACTGCCATCACAAATTCAGGGACATGACTGACACAGAGACACAGACACACAGACACACACACAAAACATGCAACAGCATTTAAACAGATATTATACATTATACATATGACAAACCATTGGAAATTGTTTTTGAATATATTTCTTTGCAATTACTGGCAAGGAAAATCAAACCGATAACAAGAACATAAAAGCTATAAAAGGGGCAAAAAATGAAATTATTAGGGGAAAAAATGAAAATGATATTAAAGTGAATGGCTCATGCCCCCTTTTTTCTGACACAATAGCTTTAGCAGTTCCTCTTTCATTATAAGGTAATTCTGTGGTTTCCGAGTGTTGGACTGCTGTTTCGAGCTTGTGTCAACTTAGCATGTTTCTCGTCCATAGCACAATAAACACTGGCGAAACAATATAGCTTGCCTAATAAAATTGTATACATTGATCCAGTAAAATAATTTCTTTAAACTCACATGTCGCCATGTGTGATTAGTAGTTACAAAAAAAAAAAAGATAAGATAAAAATAGTATTTTTACAACGCAGTTGTTGGGTTTAGCATGTTTGGTCAGGTAGTTAGGCCAAAGTGACCCACATTGGGTTGATAATGGGCAACACAACATGCTGAGTTAGTGATGTGGACCTAAAAGGGAACAGACACGTTGCATCAAGATTCATTTTCTGGAATTTTCCACTGTGCATGCAGAAAGAGTGGCAACAAGAAAAAATCTGAAGTAAAAGAAATCAGCTGCAGCTTCAAAAAATTTTTTTGTTCATTCACATTTAACTTATTTGATAGGTTATTTAAACTTTCACAATTATATTTCTGTAGACATTATGTAAGCAATAACTTTTTAACGTGTAGTTTGCTTTGCTAGCCAGTGTTGGCCTGCTGAAACACAGTGACATTGTTTGAAGGAAAATCTGGCTGAAGTTGGCTACTGGTAATAAATAATAAAATAATAAATAAGTAGTAGTTTTTGTAAGAAAAATTTTAAACATTAGATTAGATTCTTACATACTTATATTTACAGTTAACTAATTTGTTGTTAGTAATTTGTGCTACATAGCTATTAACATTACTTCTAGCCAGTTAAAAATTACCTACACGTTCTCACGCACTGGAGTCAAGTTACTATTAGTCACACGTTTAATATAAGTCAATATTACCACCATGGATACCATGGATATGATACCACATTTTAGTTGAGTAAGGCTGCCTTTTCTTTTCTTTTTTAGAGAGAGAAATGTGCTGCCTAAAGCCTTTGTGCTAATAGGAAAAATAAAAACATGCTGCATCTTGTGCAATGTGCACACTGTAACCATAAGAACTTGGGTGTGTAGAGCCCAGCAATGTAGTCATTTTTACCCACAAGTTGACTTTAAAAAAAATCAACCCAGTAGACTGGGTCAACCCAACCTTACCCAACCTCGCTGGGTTAAATCACACCATGCTGGAGTATTCCATATTGGACCCAGAGCTAGGTTTCCAAATTGACCAATATTGGGTTATTTTTAACCCACCAGTTTTTAGAGTGCGGACACTTTCTTTTATTTAAAGAATAAAGGGATGCCTAGTCTAAACACTGTTTCTACATTGATTGGTATTCTATGCTAAAAGTATTGTGCTTTGTTCTTTATTTGATTTCTGCTTTGGTTCAGCAAAAAAAAAAAAAAGGCTTATTGATTAATACAAAGCAATCAATGAATATTGTTCTGGTCCACAGTTCGCGTATGTCTCTCACCCACTGTACCAGCGCTCTCCTCCTGCTCACTGCAGCACAGACGATGAGGACGCAGGGGCACGCAGTCCACCATTTGAGGTGTCTGAGGGAGAAGAGGACCATGAGGCACACCTTGCTAGCACATCCACTAGCATAACAGGTGAGGAAGAAATGGAAGGCTTAAAAGCCAGGTAGCATTTCATTGTGACTCTGCATCAACCTTTTCCATTTCATAAATTTTAAAGGAAAACATGGTAAACCTTTAACGCACAAGGCTCTGTTTCTTAAAGCCACTGTGATCCTACTGTTGTACTATCAAAAAAATCTTAATGCTATGTTGAAAAACAACTGATCTTACCAGCTAATAGTACAACAGTTTTAAATACATTTCTGTATCATAGATGCTGATTCCTGGCAAATTTCTGCTGATATGAAAGAAAATGTTCATGTTATTTCTAAAAGATGGGCACAGTCATTTTGTCCCTATTCACACAAACTCTGGCCATAGTAATGTATGACTTCTGGTGGTTTTGCACGAAATGACCTGACCCCTCTTGCTAAAGATGAAAACATCAGCGCAAACAGTTCTCTCATAATGTTCCTCAGGCCTTGCATAACTCCATTTAATCACATAACTGTCAGCCCAGTAGAACTCAGGAAGAACCTGACTCACATATAGCAGTAACTTCCAAATCAGTGGCAGTGAGGGAACAGGAGTGTAGGTGTTTCATGTGGTTTTTGAAACAAGCCATAATACATCATAGGTGATTAATGGGAGAACATAAAAAGGTCAGAATTTCCCAACAACCAACAAATGATGAAATCCCTCATATAAATTCTAAAGGTGACTAAAACTTGGGATTATAATGAATCTCTGCTATTGTCTTCAGTTGTTTTTTAGGAGTTTAAATGGAATTTTCATGTTTTGGTCATGACATTTTGAGCCCTATGACATGACCATTATAGAGAATACATATAAAAGATTCTTATAACAACTTTATAAGAATCTTTATGACAACTTAACATGAAAAGGGAAAATTAAAATTTTTGTATAAAATGATACTTTAACAACCAATTAGCTCTTTGTTACTGGAAATATCAATAAAGTCAGTGTTATGAAGGCACTGATGATAGTCACAATATGTCAGAAAAATGTATCAGAGTAATATTGTCATATCACCCAACTGTAAAGCAGAAATAAATAAATCTAAAACAGTGGTGACAAGATTTAAATCTGCCATGTCTCCCGGACACAGTGTTGTACAAGTTTTTTTTTTTATTCTGGTCCTCTAGGCAACAAAAGAAAAATGCGTCTCTATCAGTTCCTTTTGGAGCTGCTCAGAGACGGGGATATGAAAGACTGCATTTGGTGGGTGGACAGAGAGAGAGGCACCTTTCAGTTCTCTTCCAAACACAAGGAGATCCTGGCCAGCCGCTGGGGCCTGCAGAAGGGCAACCGCAAGAGAATGACCTATCAGAAGATGGCTAGGGCCCTGCGCAACTACGGCAAGACAGGGGAGGTCAAAAAAATCAAGAAGAAACTTACATACCAGTTCAGTAGTGAGGTGCTGAGGAGGATGTCAGCAGAGAAAAAATATCACTGAGAGAGGATTCCCATGGAATGCTCTTGCTTGCATGATGACCACGGAGGCAGGGCTTTTTTTTCCCTCAACTTTTTCTCAGGGACTCCACATACACTATATCTAAAACATTTTTAGGCATGGGGTGTGTTTTAGGATTCTGCTTCCTGCTGCACTCAACCATGGAAACTAAAATATCTTTGAAAATGATACACAGTATGACAAGTTCCACATTTCTGAGAGGCCTAAATGCAGGTTTCTATGTGGATTGTTAGTGAAATGGGAAAACTACTGTTAATAGCAGTTGAATGTCTCTGCGTGGATTAGGAAACTTGGTGTGTACTGTCCCCTATAGGCTTAATATTTACACTGCACAAACAAAATCCATAATATTCTTTAAAAACATCCTATTTTTTTTACCCTCTTTGATTAATTCTGCTTAAACAGTAATAACACAGAATAACATGTTACATATATACACATTTTATTTATATTTTTAAACAATGACATATAAATTCCAAATGTAATGGCCTTGTAGTGGTTTGCTGACATTTGAAATGGAAGAAAGAATCCTATTTCAATAAAAGTATATATGAAAACTTGTATATATGTCACTGTTATGTGTACAAATGGTTCATTATTGTTGTGAATTCAATTCAACACACAAGTGTGTGTACACAGATTGCATTTTTAAACCATCAGTAGTACTGAGCTTTGATGAATAATCAGTTACTTCAGGGGGTTTGAAGTGTTATAATTAAACACACAGTACATCTGCTAAGAAGAGAGTGTGAATAAGAGGGGATTTTACAAATTTGGGGAAAAGGTCACTTGTGCTGTTCTTGCAATGGCTTGTGCATTGTTTTAAAAATCAGTCCTCTGCAGCAGTTTGCTTGATTCAATTATAGGTCGTCTAAAAAGGATAAACCTACAAGTACAGAACAGTGTCACATTCATTGCTGTTAAAAGAGGTAGAGAAACCAGCACCACCATTATGTGAATCTGAAATACTCTTACAAGATAAAGAACAAGTTGGTTGGTGCATGCAACAAAAATACTAAAATTAAACATACCTAGCTTTATGCCTTAAGCTGCATTTTATGATCACAGCTGAAGCAATCTTTCCACCTTCAACAAAACTCCCTCAAGAAAATAGAATTCTTTTTTGATACATAAAATTGTTAGCTATGCACACAGACTGTAATTAAAGCCTGCTGGATTGTGTGTAGTCCCTTTCTGTACATTCCTACAAGGAATGTGGGACCAGAAGGTGATTAGGGGGTCTATCTAATACTTCCTTGTTCAGTTGATATTTGAAGAAGAATATTGCTTCTGGTTTTCTGAGCTTTACTGATGCAGAGTCCAGAGAGATCTTAGTTGTTGGCTACATCTGCCTGTCTCAGCCAGTTCTCTTCAATGCCATCGTCATACTCCTCCTCTGTGGTCTCTTTAGTTGAAGCTCTGCGCACACACACACACACACACACACACACACACACATTAAAAAAAAATAAAAAATTCTTTCTCCAAGCTATGTTGATCTTTGTAAATCCAGTACAAACACTATGTAAAACAACAATACCTGGTACATTAATCCACTTTCTACCCCCTCCTCCTGAATATTAAGCATGTTTAAATCAAGTTTACCTGATATATTGCGGTTCAATCTTGCCCAAAATCACATCCTTATTCAGCTCCACAGACACAATATCTGACTGTGGCACCTCAAACATGGGCTCCAACAGCAGTTTCTCCTAAGGAACACAACATGGAACAGTCATGACACTCTGACTGAAGCCAGCTGGAGGAAACAGAGTATGTGTGTGGTGTGTACCATGATGGATCGGAGGCCTCTGGCTCCAGTCTTCCGCTCAAGAGCCAGTCTGGCAATGGCCCTGAGTGCATCTGGAGTCACATTCAGCTCACACTGAAACATAGGGCATCAGATATCACAGCTTATATAACAGACCACAGAAACAGTAAAGAGACATTTGGTTGATGGTTAGATATAGATCTAGGTCTACCTCCTTCTGTCTCTGTATATGCTATAGTCATACAGAAGTGCACATACACATTTTCCAACACATTTATACAAGGTCAAGTTATGACATAAACCTGTACACCCGTTCATTATCACAAGAATTAAAATCAGCCAATCATGATGCCGCAGCACAAAGCATGATATCATTCAGATACAGGTCAAGAGGTTCAGTTAAAATTCACATCAAACTGAATGAGGAAAAATGTGATCACAGTGACTTTGACCGTGGCATGGTGGTTGGTGCAAAATGAGCTGGTTTGAGTATTTCAGAAACTGCTGATCTCCTGGGATTTTCACACACAATAGTCTTTAGAGGTTATGCAGAATGGCGCGAAAAACAAAAAATATCCAGTGAGCGGCAATCCTATGAAGGCCCTTGTTCATGAGAGAGGTCAGAGAAGAATATTTAGACTGGTTCGAGGTGACAGGAAAGCTATGGTAACTCAAATAACCACTCTTTACAACAGTGGTGAGCAGAAAGTTCGAGGCAGATGAACTACAACAGCAGAAGACGTCAACTAAGAACATGAATCTTAGGCTACGGTGGGGACAGTTTTACTGAAACTGGGCCAAAAAAAAAAAAAAAAACACAAGAGAGAATTGTTCTTTTCCATGTTGAAAATGGCTCATGAAACCACTTACCAGCAGAAAAGTGTTTGACACAGTGTTTGTCTGTGTGTGGGAGAGAATAAGAGAAATGCACAAAGAGAGATCACCTTATCCATACTGAAGAGGGCCTGGTACTGAGGCACCACAGCGTTCCGGGGCTCGGTGAGAATGCGCACTAGTGCTTGCTCGTCCAGGCTGTGCAAAGGCACTATGATGGGCAGACGACCTACAAATTCAGGAATCATGCCAAACTCAATGAGGTCACGTGCCTCTACATGTCTCAGGAGCTGATCCTTCTCCTCCATCTCAGCAACCACATCCAGCTCACTGCCTGAGCTATTGGCCAGATCAGCTGCTGCTGCTGCACGGCGTCCCTTCCCCTGGTTAGAGACCGAGCCAAATCCAAGATACTGCACACACAAAGTCACAAAAAAGGGTCATGGAAAGGCCACAATTGTGATAGCTTACTGCTACACAGTGTTGATTTAATGT